>PVKZ01001859.1:0-307224 GCA_004027375.1 Macroglossus sobrinus
ACACAGTCCTGAGAGGAGTTCAGCTGCAGGCCAAACTTAACCCAAGCCTCTGGGGCCTGCAGGGCCACCTGTTAAGATTCAGCAAGCAGTTCACGGATGCTGTGCTTACAGTTGCCTCAAAAGGTCACACCAGAAACTGAGGTCAGCTGCCTCCACCAGCATGAGTCTCAGCAAGGAGCACCTGACTCGCTGAGGATACACCTACATGTGGTTTGGATGGGGCCTGAGTTGGGGTAGGGGGCGTTTTGGGAAATCATCTGGGCAGAGCGACCTCTGTTATCCAGTCTGATGATGTCACAGCAATAGTGGCACTGTGTCTGCACACTGGGAGCGGGGTGGGCTTGACAAGGAATAATGGATACCACCAACACTTCTGTACAGAATGAGTCTTGCTTTGATCTTCACTCTGACAATGTCTCCCTGTAGGTCCCCTGTGTCCCCTGTGTGCAGCCGATTCGGCTCAGAGTGAGCCGGTCCATCATCATGAAAATCCACTCACAAATGTGGCTCCTTTAAGAGGTTTCTGCTGCTGCAGCCTGGGTCTTACTCAGCCACTAGGGACAGGGCAGCCCCATGTCTTCACCTCGTCCTACCTTTTGCCATTGCAAGGTGCTTTCTTGGATTTCTCCCTACTTGTATGGCTTGTTCATCTAGATCCCAGGTGATTTTTCCTTGCTGCTGCTCCTTATTTCTGTCACATCTTTGATTTGGTTGCCAGAGGGGATGAACAGAGTCTCTATTATCTACACCATTTTGGTTCAGAGACCTCAACTTTTTATTATGGAAAATTTCTAACTTACTTGGAAAATAGAGGAATAGTAGAAAGTACCACCATCACTGATTTTAATTATATGCATTTTGTCATCTTGTTTGTTTCTACACATACACACACATTCTTTTGTTGTTATTGTGAGTCTTATCATTTCATGAAAACATCTTCTTGCTAAAATATCTACAATGTCATCAAACACTGACAAGAGTAACACAAAGTAAAGTAAAGTAAAGAATTGAATATGGGCTAATACCCAACCCATATTCAACTCTCTCCGACAATCTAAGAATGTCCTTTTGCAGGTTGTTAATTTTAATCAAGACCCAAGCAGGACTGTCCTCTTTTGGCTCCAGACCTTTTGTCCTGACCACTTACATGTTGAGGAATGGAACTGTGGACAGGGAGCAGACTTCCATGGAGGTGACTCTGGTAGAGAGGTCAGAAGGTGGCAGAAAGGGAGTGGACCTCCCTGACCACCCACTTGCTGCCTCCAAAGCTGCGTGCTCAGACCACCTGGTCTCCCCTCCACTTTCTACCTTCCTCAGAGGTCACCAAACACAAAAACCAAGGGATCTGATAGGGTCCCCCACCCCAGCTTCCAAGACTGAGCAAGCAGACCCTAAAGAGGCACCCACAGGATTAATGTGGCTGTCCTGAGAGCCGTAGGCAGGGGTCCTGGCCTGGTGGTCCACTCACCTTCCAGCCCATGCAGGCCTGGAGTCAACTGGGGCACAGTCCAGCCTGGCGTTGGTGTGGGTGAGAAGGCAAGTGGTCACCCGGGCCTGACAATGTCATGAAAGAAGCTAACATTTTCAGCTTCCTCTTCCTAAGGAAACTTAGTTTTGGGGCACTTACCAAAGAGATTGTCCTCTGGGATGCTGGGGGTGCCAAGGATCTGTGACAGGTCCTCAGGAACCGTGCCACATGCAGGAATTACACTAACACTCCTGATACAACCCCAAGCCTCCTCTCCCCTACCCAGAATTGGCCTCCTTGTCAGTCAGTGAAAAGCTTAGCTGCCAGCAAGGCCTTCTCCAGCTTGAAAGACCAGTTAAGGACAGCTTCTCAATTGTTTTCTTAAAGGAACATTGGGTCTCCTTACTCTGTTTGGGTCTTACTGCCTCAGTGGGCACTGTGGCCATTGGCCCCCCAGGCGGCCTGACCACGAGGAAAGGAAGGGGAGAAGCAGCCATGGACCCCATGATGGAGAAGGTTACAGCCTTATTTTCCCAAAATTTACCGGGGCACAACCTCAGAATTCAGCAGTGAGCCTTCCCTGGTGGCCAGGATGTGCACCAGACAAAAAAGAGAAAGAGCAGTCAATTATCATGACAACATAGGTGCAGGGCAGTTTAAAACTCAGAAAGAGGTGATAACAGGCAAAATAAGGTACCGCAGCTACACTTGACAATGCACTTTAAAAACCGTGCGGATGTCACAAAACATAAATATTTCTCTGCATACGCTTACTGGCTGACTTGTACAATACTTCCATTATAATTACGGGACAGACACAAAATGAAAAGAATATTTTTAACAAAGTGCTTGCACAACGCAACTGTACCCATTCTTAATGACGCATTAATGTCTCCTCCAAAGAGACTGTACATTTGTTTGCTTCATTTACCGAAGGTCAGCACAGTGGGAAGCGATTGTCATCGCTGCACAGACTTTTTTACATCGTTTTCTTGTATTGTTCTAAGCCCTTGCGTGTGCAGATGAGTCAATTGGTATGCAGATTGTCCATCATTAAACCCATTTGAAAATCAGCGTTGTCATTGGTTTGGTGTTGGAACTTGAGTGTCTGCAGACGCCACTTGAATTCTCTGTGCTGCAGCAAGGGGAAGGTGGCCCTGCCCAGCCAGTCCTTAGGGTGCTGCCTCCTCTCTGGTCAGCCTGCCCACTCCCTCGGGGCTGGAGGAAGGGGCAGACCCTGACCTTGAGTCAAGGAATGGACCAGGACATATCAGTTCTAAGAAAGTAGAGTGGGAGAAATCCTTTGGTTGGAGCTTCTGAGGGGAACCAGGGCTCAGAGTCACTGCACGCTGCCCAGTCCCCAGCATGGTTAGCTCAGGTCATTGAGGCTGGGAACGCTTGAGGTCAGGAGTCCAGAGGCCCCACAGAGGACTGGTGTCTGGGTCCAGTCAGAGTTTTCCCATGAGACTGTGCTCTTACCTGTAAATGGGACCCCATGGGATCTCTTTGCTTAAGGAAGAGGAGAAAGCAGGGTGGCCATTCCCTCTGGGTGCTCCCCTCCTAACTAGAGAACCACAAAATGCAACAGTATTTCATAGTTTCTTCATTTCTCCACATCATATTAAGTTTCTAGGTGCACTCATTGTTGGATCCATTCATTAAAGAGGTAGAAGTGTGTTTTTTAGAAAAGGACATACATGTCTCTCTTCATTTGCTTTTAGAACATTTTCACGGGCAGAGTCACCCCTGGAGTTGGGACATTTTTTATTCTACTAAAGGGACAGCACTAGTGAATGCTGCCCAGGAGCGCAGGTATCAGCTTAGAACATATGGGCAAATGTGTTACTTCATCCTCACAGCCATCTTGTCTGCCACTTTCCAGATGAGAACCCAGTCCCAGAAACTCCGTGTAGGGCTCCATATCCTAGAGCAGGCTGGTGGGCAACACAAAACTTAATCTATTTAGAGAGAAGTCAGTGCAAATTCAATGAACATTGTTAAACTATTAGGATTTTTATTTTTCCCCTAGTTTCAAGTACTGAATTGCCATCAAGTTTAAGAAATCTGAGTGACCATGTGGCTACAGTATTTGGTAAGGAGCCTCCTCATATCAAACATCTTGTCTGTATTTGGAGGGGATTGGGTGATTGTCAATGGGTATTTCCCAAATAACCTGGTGCAAGTTGCACAAGGTGGAGGGAAGTGATTTGTTTTGAGGCAAGGATAACATTCCAATGGCCTTTAGTGTCTCCAGAAGACCATACCCAACTGCCTGCATGGAGCAGACTGATTCCAAGAACACCACTTCTTTGTTCTAGTCAGCCAAGCTCCTGTCTCCAGGCTGTCCTTGCCTGCCTTGGGGCTCCCCCTCTGCCCCAGCCCATGTTGGGCTCTCTGTTGTAGCTGAAGTACTCTGCACAGTCACATCTATAGACTCCTGTCCCTCATAAACAGTTGGTTTGCTTAGAACAGAAACCAGGAACCAAGGCTTGGTCACCCTTGACCCTCCAGCACTTGGACAGTTCCTGGTCCACAGTAGGTGCTCAATAAATGCTTCTGGCTCCCATAAATGTCCATTCTTCTCTATGATCCAAAATTTAACTGGGCACCATGATTTTTTTTAGAAATTTAAAACTGGTTCTTTTGCACAATAACTGATCCAGAAAAGCGGCCAAGATCTTCTCAAGGTGGAAGCAGGTGTAGCCAGAGCAGCTGCACCAGTTAAGAAAGTGACTGCCCATATGAGTAGAGCCTGAGTGACTGTGGCTCAACCATATAGGGTTCTGCTCCTGTGTTATCAGAAACTCACTGACATGAGGCCATCCCTCAAGCTAGTGCCCTGTGGTCATGCATGCAGCGCACATCCCAGACATCACAGTCACTTCCAGGGCATAAAGATGTAAGGGTGAAGGTCCAGAAACCATTTCTCTTTTATTAGGAAAAGCAAAATTCTTCACAGGGGTATCAAAGTACCCCACTGGGGTGCACACATTGCCCAGGCAAGTCTAGGTTCTGTGGGGGAGGAAGAAGGAGAACGTGGCTGTTGAGTAGGAATGTCACAGAACCATAAGTGAATGTTTCCTGTATATGTTGGTGAAATCTTTGTTTCCAGTGACATTTAGTTCTTCTCCCCCATTGCTTGTGCATTTCGCATGAGCAGAAACTAGGGTGACCAGCTGTCCACTTTGCCTGGGACTGTGGGGTTCCCATGAGATATTCATACTAAACCAGAAAAATCAGGATGGGCAATCCAGGGTGGGTTGGTCTTCTTTCTCAGCAACCCAGCATGTGGAATGGCTGGTCAGTGTGCCCATTGTGTTGCACAGATGGAGGTGCTGGTCACGGTGATCATTGTGTTGCAGATGTGAAACACAGCTGCCTTTGTTCTGGATTGTGTTAAGTGCTTCCTACATATACTACATATGTAGAGAGGCAGTTGTCTCCCCACCTCAGACAAAGCTCTCTATTTTTTTTATTGTTTTATTTGTCATTGTTTTATTTTTAACATTTTATTTTTTTACTTTCTTTTCCCTACCCCTCTGCCCTCCCCACTGATATCCACTAGTCCATTGTCCACAGACAAGGTTCTTTAGGAATCCAACTCCGAGTCCTGAGTTCCCTTTTCTAGTCACTGCATTCACAGGCCACTGTTGGTTCATGTAGAGCAAAAGGGTGTGGGTTTTGTATCTCTAGCTTTAATGAGTCCTTGTGTGCTTTTCCCAAGATGAAATTCTAGTCCAAGAGATGCTGGATCCAAATAAATCATCAGTGATCGAAACAAAAAGACTACTAGAAAAATCAAAGAAAACAAAGAAAAAAAGCAAGTATACATCTTTTAAACTCATAATTGCATATATTCCTAAAGGTTTATGATATTAAGTGCACAAAGCCATCATTTTAGCATTCTTGAGGCCAGCTACTTCTGGTGCAAAAACAAATGGAGATGTGAAAGAAGCAGTTGTTCCATACCATTCCCATAACCTGTGCAAGACTGGGAAGGTCAGACCTAGACTGGCAGAGACAGGCTCCCATCTTTTAGGGGTGGCCTCTGGGGGTGCATGTGCAAGCAAGTACATTTGGGATGCAAATGGGGCTCAGATACTTCAGGAATCTAGAGCACAAGAAAATAGGACCTCTCTGTGAGCCAGCACGTGTGATGCTCACTTAAGCTCCTGAGGTACTAGGGCAGTGACCATGACCCTGATCGTCAGGGGCTTAAACTAAGGTCTGAAAAAGGACTTGCCCAAGGCCACACTGCTAGTAGTGAGCAAAACAAGGAATGTGCTTTTCCAAAGTGCAGCTTCATGTTGTTCAAAATGTACATACACACATAAAACAGTGCACTGAGAACCAAGACAGAATGTTTGGTTGACCCTTGCTAAGGAGAGCACCAGACACCAGAAATCTAGAAGCAGTGCATGACTGCATAAAGCAGTGGGGAAATTTAGCATTTTCTTGAAATTTTGCATCCAGGTCTAAGTTCTACTTCCTCAGATTAGCTCACTCAACATCTGCTGAGCCCCAAACTGCTGGGTTCAGGGAAGTCAAATGATGCCTAACTCTCTGTTTACATATTAACTTTCCAATGCACATTTTCAATAGAACTTGAAAACTCTATTAACATTCCACCCTAATGTTTTAAAATAAAGTTAGACCAAAATGGTCATAAGAGTGTACATTTATTTTTTTTTTCATTTCTTTCCATGCTCTTCATCAAAGAAGGCCATTTAAAAATGTATGATCAGACTGATACGAATAAGCATGAAAACAAACTCTTTTCTGGGCATGAAGACAGACAATTCTCAAATGGTAAATGAACCCCATATTTCCCCTACCAGATTTAAGAGCCTAGTGAGGAGGACAGAGGGGCCAGATAGATGCAGATGGAGATAGTTCCTTAATGGAGGATGAAAAACATTGTTGGGAAGCAATTCTGTTTCTCTTGGGTTAGGCAGATTTCCCATCCCAGTCAGAACAGAAGGACCACCAGCCCTCCACCCCTGGCCGTGGGTCTGACCAAGGAAAACTAGAGCCTAGAGCAGCTGGCAGAAATGTCCTCGCAGGCAGGTAGAGGCCAGAAGTCACCCTGCATATCCCCTCCCAAACTTTTAGCTAAGTCACTGCTCCTCCCCTGGGATGGGTAAAGTGGCAAGTGCCCAGAGTGCACCCCCAAGATATTCCCAGGAATAAGAAAGAACATCCCTCCAACAGACAAGTAGGAGGAAATGAAAACCAGCGTGCCAAGTCTCTGAGGCTGAGGAGCCAGCATCCCATAGTGACAGATCTTTTCTTTACCTTAAAGACTGAACAAAAGAAGAGATACCTGTGCAGCTCTTGTGACCCCCCTGTGAGGTGCCCTTGGTGGGCTTAGAGGCGGGACCAGGTCACAGCTCCCAAGCCTGATGGTATAGCGAGCATGGGGTAGAGGAATTGACTCAAATACATATTCCCAGGCCCCACCATGTGACAGGTGGGCCCAGGAACATGCATTTAAATCCTTCCCCCGGCCTACTTCATTGAGCCAGCCTCTCATGTTTGCAAGGGCTGAACAATAATGGGATTCTAGTTACAATGAATATTTCTAACACCTCTGGACCTGACCCACTCGTTAACTCTACATATCACCTCATGGTTATAAATTAAATACATCTGGACATCTTTCTTGGGAGTAGGCCCACAATGGAAGAGTAAGTTTATACTGAATGGACTGCCCATGAGCTGGAGTGGTCTCAGGGACACATTCTCTCTGCATCATACCCATTGAATTTACTGAAGACCCAGAAGAGATAAAAATAGACTGAAAATCCTGAGACAGGCTGAGAGTGAGAGTCAAAGGGGAAGGGTCTGAGTGAGGGGTTAAGAGGTGAGGAGAGAGGACCAAATAAGGCAAACTACTATCAGAAAAGCCACCAGTCCACCAGGTCCTCAGAGGGAGCATGAAAATCTCAAACCTGTCACATGTGCATGGATGCCTGCGGATGGGACTGCCAACCACCACTTCGTTTGTCGTTCTGAGACTGGTCTGAGGGCCTCCGCAGAGCCCTTCTTCCCTGACTAGCTCCCTGAGCTGCTGGGACATGCACTAGATTTATCTAGGCCCCAAGGCAAATGCCACATTTCAATGTAAAAGAATACATTTAATTGAGTTCTTTTGCTTCAAACCACTAAGCCAAGACCAACTGCTTTAGGGACTGAAAGAAAAAAGAAGTTAAGAATTTGAGAAGGGCTGAGTGAAGGCTGGCCTGGGAGGAGATTTAGAACCAAATAGAAACTAGCCTATATTCTGGGGGGTAGAAAGGAGATGGTGTCCAGGATTGCCAAGAAGAGGGATGTGAGGAGGAACAGAGAGCAGCATCCTCAGACCACCGTCTTGTGTAGAACCTGCTCCACTCTGTCTTGATGAACTGATACCCAATGAAAGAGAAGCCCAGAATGCTGTTGTTTTTTGTCCATTCATCCCAGCAGCAGCTCAGTGATCAAAGCTTTCTGGACCACTCACTTCTAACTGGAGGGCTAAGAATCCACCTCTGACATGACTGCTCTTCAGGTGATTTCCCCATGAGCAGCGATGGGTAGTGGCCCACTTATCCTGTTTTGGGCCCACCAGCTTCTTGACAAATGGCTAGTGTCCCATAAGCCTAAGAGTCAGTGACTGTTCAATAGCATAAACTCAGGATATTGGGGAGTCCAGAGCAGAGTCCATGTCTGTTCCTAAAATTTAGCATATGAGACAAAAATGTATGACAAATAAAAGGAAGCCATATGATACCCCAGCCTTTCATTACAGTGTATTCCTCTCCCAGTGCCCTTGCCCACAGAAAGCCCAGGGTTCTAGTAAGTGACATGGTCAACCAGCAATGCTGCAAATGTGTATTTGGTTCTGAAACTCTACCTTTGTCTGCCCTTTTACAATGCTGGTGTCAAGCTCATTGTTATTATGGTTTCTAAAAGAATGCTAGGGCCAGGAGAGAGCAAGCCAGGCACTTCTGGCTTAACACCCTGCCCCTATTTGCTTGAATGAAAAGCAAAGCGGTTCCTTGGTTTCTGGAAAAGCTTGTGGCTTGTGCTCTTCAAAGGACCTCCATTCATAGCATGAGGGTTTTTTTAGAGTGTGCAAATAGTGTGCATGAGTGCAAGGTGGATACCAGTGGCATTCCCACTTTCAATGTGCAGATCATGAATGAAAAACATACAGGCAGCACTAGCGATTCTCTGGCATACACGCAGACCCATCCCCTATCATAAGTAATGTTCTGCCCCTCTGCCTTAAGCTACAGAACATGAGGAATGCTACAAATGGGAGAAAAGCTGCATTGGTGGTGGGCAGATCAGAAGAGCTCCAAGGCTGGCTTGGCTGCAACTCTTAAACATTGCAGCATGGCTGTCTTCCTCATTTTAATCATTTAAATTATTCTGAATATAATTCAGCTAGCGAATGACTCCTATGGTGGCAACAGCTTCAGCTTCGGTATGGCAAAAGTGAACTGTGCTCTGCCAAGCTAGAGAATGAAATTCTTCTAACCCTCATCCTGTATTTTTCAGATAGAGGAACTGAGGCACTCCTCTGTTAAGAGATTGCCCTGTATCACAGAGCAGGCTATAGATAAGTTGAGTGCTAGCACCCAGGCAGGACTGATGGACATGGTGTGAAGAGGTAGTTCAAGTTTTACTAGAGGAGACAAAAGCTTAGCCTTTTGTTTGGTCATAATAGAAACCTGAATGGAGAGCTCCATGAAGGGTGGAATGGTCCACGGTCAGGAAGTCTGATGTGCCAATGATCCAGGAAATGGATGAAGTCTCCGAGACCCATGGAAGAACACCACCTTCACCTGCTGGGAAGGGAAACCAAGGCTGACCTGTTTCTCCCTCATTCACTGACATAAACCTTCAAGCTGCAAAGGGAACAGGAAAGAAATTACTGTGTGAGATGGAGAAATATCATCCCAGCAAATATTATGATGGTCCATCTGCATAAAAATATTTATTTGAAAATGTTGTAGATAGGCAGATTGTCTTTGGCTACTTATTAGTGGAAGTGGGTTGCTGCTGTGTGTGTCCACAAGTGTATATGTATGAGTGTCAGTATGTCTGGGAAATAGGTTACAGAAAAACAACGGGATGGGAAAAAAAAACAATGTGAGTATTTAAAACAGTTTCCACTCTGAAATAATTTTAGAGTTACAAAAGTTCTGCAAAAGCAGTACAGAGTTTCCTGTGTTCCCTTTACCCGGCACTTAAGTGTTAGCATCTTACAAGACTCGAGAACAATTACTAAAACCTGGACGTTAACATTGATGTAATACTGTCAAATGGCCTAAAGAACTGATTCAAAGTTTGCCAATTATCTTACTAATGCCTTTTTTTTAAACCTCCAGGATCTACCCAGGATTCCACTTTGAATTTAACTGTCATGTCACTTTACTGTCCTTCAGTCTGCGAGGTTCCCTAATATGTCTTCATCTCTCATGACCTTGAAGAGTGTTGGCTAGTTACTTTGTAGAATCTCTTTCAAGCTGAGTGTTTCTGAATGACTAGATTCAGGTTATATATTTTGGCAAGAACATTGAAGAAGTGATGCTATGCTTTTCTCTGCATAGCATTGGAGGATGTGCTTGACTTAAACAAATCTCATTGCCTTGATCGTTTACCTTGATCACTTTATTCAAAGTGGTATCTACTAGGTTTCTCTATAATCAAGTTAGCATATTTTTTTCACTTGTAGATAATTATTATCTTGTAGGGAGATTTTTTCAGACTATGAAAATGTCTATTTCTCATCATATTTTCACCTACTAATTTAGCTTCCATTGCTTTTTACCTTAAAAAATTATGACTGTAGTAGTTGCCAAAAAGTAATTTTCTATTTCCATCATTCCTTCTACATTTATCAGTTAGAATTGTACTGTATGGAAGAGCTGTAGCTTTTTCTCTGTTTACTTGTTTATTCTGAGAAAGAGAAGAAGCAAAACCCTCTGCTCAGAGAGGGGAATAGCAAATGTTCATACTCTCAGGACTCAGGCAAAATTCTGCTACTGTTGGAGAAGTTAGAGAATTAAAACCCTGTTTCTCAAAAAAAAATTAACTAGGTATTATATTGGGCCCAGGACTTTACCTTATTATTATAGAAATTGTTTTATAAGTTCCCCAAGATTTTTCTATGCAAACAATCACATTAACAAATAAGAACATATTTTAATTTTTTTTCTGACATTTATAACTTTTGATTCTTTTTCTTGCCTTATTGCACTAGCCAGGACCTCTAGTAAAGTTTAAATAGAAATAGTGAAAGTGAGCATCCATGGCATCTTCTAGACCTCAGTAGAAAACAGTTTTTTTGTCATTAAGTGTGATATTGGCTGTAGGTTTCTCATAGATGCAATTTATTAGTTTGAGAAAGTTTCTTACTATTTTTGTTTTGCTGAGCAGGGGAACCTCTTGGAAACTTACTCTATTTCTTGGGCTAGAATCATTCTCTTACACTAGTAAGAGGCATGATTAAACTTAAATGGAATTTTTTCCTTTTCCTGATGTTTTATCTTTTTAGCATAGTCTTTTATATTTGGCTTCTTAGTGTTTCCCGTCACACTCTAATGAATGTCTGATGACATGGGAGTGGAAGATAAAGAAAAAAGAGAACACACATGGCCTTTAGTGGACTTGTTGATGAATAGCCAGTGTATGCTTTAACAAAGGAAATCCATCTGATGCTCCCATCACCTTTATGAACTGACAGGGAAGAGAATGAAAGGCTTATGGTGGGACATGGGAATTTGGGAGACAGTGCAGGGGAGAGGCTAAGAACTTGGGGTCAAGAGCCAGATGGCCTGGTTGAAAAGAAAACCATGAGTTTGGTATTAAACCATGACTGTTTGTCAAATTTTGATCATTATGCTTAATTTTTCCCACAGAAAAGGAAAAAGAAACAATTTATCAGATTAAAAGCCTAGCCGCTCTGGAAAAAATCATTGACGGTCTTCGAAGAGCTTTAGGTAAATGGATCTTGGTACCATCTTGGTGATAGGTAAATATGGAGGATGGGTCCTTATGCTGAGACCTTGTTTTTTCCTGGTATGAAGAGAAGTAACATGTCTGCTCAAGGGACATACATGGCTGTGAACAACTCTCTGAAAGAGCAAATGACTCAGTCCCTGGGTAGACCAGCTGTCAATGTGGGGACACCTGACCCATCAAGTCCAAATTTGAGGAGTCATGGGCCATGTGAGGGCACTCGCAACTCTTTTCTCAGCCAAACTTACTGAGGTGCCATTTCTCTCTTCTAAGAATAACTGTGACACTTGAGGCCACCATCACACACCCACCTTGTGGTGGTTGCCTGCTCTTAGTGACCAGGACCAAGAGGGTCCCCAAACTATCCATCAGAACTGCCTCTCACTGTAGGTGGCCTCCCACCTAGGGCTGAGACTCACATTGGTTGGGGCCCCTGACCTCCCACTCTTCTCCACTACCTTTTCAGATATGACTTCCTAACTACTGAAGTTGGTCCACTGCATTGGTTCTGGAGATATATCACACCATTAATTTCAAGCTAATGTTAATGAAAACTTCTAAAACTTGGGTAAATGTGCTATTGCTAAGCCACATGCAATTGGCTTTTTGTAGATCCAAGTGCAGCACCAATCATTTAAACCTGGTCACTTGATCATTCAACCTTAAATATTTATTGAGTACCCATCATGCACCAGGCACTGTTCCAAGTTCTCAGGATTCATCACCACAGACACAGGGAGCCCTGCCCTCCTGGAGCTCACATTCTTGAAGAGGGTCAGGTGTCCCTCACTGCTCCAGCCTGTTGGGAAATTCTTGGGTCCTAATTCTTCCAAGTCTGCTCTTCCAAGACCTTGATCATCCTCAATGCAGCATGCCTGCCATCTTGTCCTTTATTTAATGCTAACAAGGATGGAGTCACAGACATATCACTAGAGACCTCTCAGTTGTATCAGCTGTCATCAAGCACAGGTCAGCAGATGCTCTGAAGTGAGAATCTCCCCACCTAAGTTTTTATGGACCTTGAAATCCCAGGCCCCATCTCTTACCACAGCAGGACCCATCTAACATAATCCAAGGTGGAAAAAGAGGTTAGTCGTTGCTCAACCTCCACATTTAACAAACTGCATTGTCATCCAGCCAATTTCTGCTGCTTTAGATTTAGACTTTAGAGAGACTTTGACAAATTCTCAGTTTCCTGAGACCTGCATGTTATGCAACAAGAATGATAAATTGTCCCATAACTCACATATTAAAGACAGGCCTCTCCACTTGATGAAGCTCTTGTAATTTAACCCAGTACCTATACATTTGGGGAACAGGTGATGGAAGCTCCTTAAATAACTGTGGGGGCATACAGGGATTGGGGACCCAGCAATACTTGGATAGAAAAGACTAAGAGTTCTTGACCTCCCCAATATGACATCACGGGAATGGCCCCCCAGCAGGCTGCCCTTGAGGGAAGAAGGGGATCACCCAAACCAGCAAAGCTCAGAGAAGTCCTCCAGTGGGTTTTGAGGCAGAAGGCAATGGAAATGTTACCTGGGGAAAACAGATTGCAGCCTGGCCTGCCAGATTCCTCTCCCCCTACCCTGTCATCCTATCTCCATGACCACCTCTACATGGTTCCTCCCACCTCTTTGCTGACTTCTCCTCTTTCTGTACCTCTTGTTCCCCCAAGAACGTTCCAGTTCTTTCTGCTCCACCTCACTTATTACCAGCCTCACTTAAACCCACATTTCTACTTTTCTCTCTGTACAAATAATGCCTTCGTGAGACCTGACCACTCTGAGGTTTCCACCTTGGGATTTAACATCCTCTGATGTCCAGCACCTTAAACTCAAAATGCTCCTGACTGGCCTCATTCTCCCATCCAGAACTCTCTCCTCTTCCATCTTTTTCCAGTCACCTGGCTCCTCTGGGGAAACTGAGGAAGAAACTGCCAGCTGCTGAGCTCCTTATATACATGTAGAACCAGAGGTTCTAACTCTGCTGGTGGGAACTGGGTTCTGGCTCAGTGTGTGAGATTTGGCCTGACCCATGTTCATATCCCTATCCAGTCCCGAATGAGTTTTGTGACATAGGGGTGACCTTGTGCAAGTGACAGCCAGCACCTCCTATGCCTCATTTTCTTCATCTTCAAAGTAGCGTACTCAGAGCATTTATCTCATAGGGGCTCAGAGGGTTAAATGATGATTGCTGAGTGCTTAGCATCATGCCTGCACACATACCTGCCCACGTGGACCTGTGGGGGGGCCACACCTGAAGTGACCAGAAGGAAGTATTTGTTGTGGGCCAGGGACAACAAAGGAGACACTCCAATGCTGCCCCTAGCCCTGGGCTCCTCAGTCTCACAGCCTCATTGCTCAGCTCAGTGCTCACTGACTTGAGTGAACCACAGGAGGGTCTGAAATGCAGGCTCATCGGAACACCTAGAATTTCTCATAAAAATCTCCTCTTTCCAAACAGGAAATAATCTCAAGCAAAGGAAAAAAAAGCATAAAGCTTTGGTCGGAAGAGCCAGGCACCACAAGGAGAGAGAAAACTTAAACTGAGAAACCAGAACCACATGAGAGGCTGTCCACTCACTGCCACCCCAAGGAATAAAAATAGAACAGAATTACTAACTATTCTGTATAAAGGAGAATCATTTTATTCAAGGAGTGCCCAATAAAATGAACATATTTAGATATTAATTTAGAGACAATGTGGTTTTTTTTCTTAAACAAACAAGCAAAAGAGGAAATGAAAATCTAACTGAGCCTAAAAAATAAGTTTCCAAAGCTTACTATTTTCTAACAGAATGAGTTTTGAATAAACATAACCTCAGAACCTGTATAGTCAGGGTCCTCCAAAGAAACAGAACTAACACGATGTATACATAAGCATAAAAAAAGATTTATTATAAAGAATCAGCTCACATGATAATGAAGGCTGACAAGTTCCAAGATCTGCAGTCAACAAGCTGGAGACTCAGGGAAGCTGTTTGTATGGTTCCAGTCTGACCCTGAAGCCTGACAGGCTTGAGAAGGAAGAGATGATGTTTCAGCTCAAGTCTGGGGGCAGGAAAAGACTGAAGTCTCAGTTGGAAGGTCCTCTGGGAGGACGGTCCCTCTAGGGGACCGTCAGCCTTTTGTTTTAGTGAGGTCTTCAACTGATCAGATGAGGCCCACCCGCATCAGAGAAGGCAATCTGTTTTTTGCTTAGTCTATTCATTTCAATGTTAATCTCATCCAGAAACAATCTCCTAGAAACATAATGTTTGACCAAATATCTAGGAACCCCCTGGCCCAATCAAGATGACATAAAGTTAACCATCACTTTCTGTGAATAGTTCTGTCAATGAAGAGCCAGATGGCTTAGGAAGACCTGACAGCCCTCCACACCTTCCTCCTACTGCAGCACCTGCAAAGCATGCACACACACAAACACAAAGTATGTATACACACACAGAATAAATTTCATTGTCTTGTGAGGGCTCAAAACATGCACACTGGGTTTCTGCAGTGTGGAAATGAAACAGCATTCCAGGAAGTGCATGTGCAACTCACTTGGAAAGCCAGGACTGACATCCCACCTCAGCATGACCAGGCTATTTATAGCCAGTGCCCAACCTTGAGAGTGGTTAAATATTTTGAATTTCATCCCTGATTTGAAACCAAGATCTCTACAGAGAAAAAATTGTCCAATACCTGGGAAATGACCCAATTTCAAGTAATTTTCAATGCATTGAAATTCTGGTTCAGCAAAATGAAGTAGGCTATGGCTCAGAGAGAATGGAAAGTGCTTTGGGAGCTGGCCCATTCTTTGGATGAGTGAAAATTGTTGTCATCAGTACTTTAACTGCAAAGGATTTGACACACCAGCCTTTTTTAGGGGGTGGCAAGAACTTTTCTTTGAGAAGCTGTCAAGGTTTCTTCCAAATTTTCATGTCTAAACTGGTTCTGGCTGTGGATGAGTCCTGCCTCCATTCAAAATGTTGAGGTGAGGCGGCTGGAAAGTGTTATTCTAGTTAAAATATGGGATTGCCTTATTTCTCGAGAAGGGCAGGTTTGGGGAAGTTCATGAATCTCAGAAATAACCCTGGATAAGAAATTTCTGTTTCTTTTGCATAGTCTGAGCAGTGGATTGGTTTTCTTTCTAAAACACCATTTTTAAAGGCAATTGGAGATTGAATTAAACTATACAACTTTGTTTGTAATTATAGGCTAATACTCTCCTCATGAGACACTAAAGTCCTATTTCCTTTATCCCTGATATCATTAAGCCATCAGTTAAATAGAAGACTAGGGGATTTGAATCAGAGAATGTTTGTGCTGGAATGGCCTTTTGAGGTCTTTCATCCAGCTCTGCAATTCCAGGAAACAGAGGCAGAGAGAGGCACACAACTCACTAGTCACTAAGTAAGTCAGCAGAGGAGCAAGATGTAAAAATCTCTGATTTCCAACCTTATTATTTCAACAACACCATTCTACAGTCCCTCTATCAATAAATGGATATTTCTGTTTTTGTTTCCTACTTGACTCTTTTATTTGCAAACTGTATATTTGACAAAAGTCTTAATCTAGCATACTTTCTTTTAAGTATTTTAATGCTTACCTCAGCTATTTTCCCTGACTTAATAGACTCTAGAATAATGCATAAATCCTTTTATTACTGTATAGACAATGCAAAGGCAATAGAATAGTTAACTCTTATGCCGTTTTTTACATTTTCCTTTTATTTTTTCTCTTTAGGTTCTAATCTGGATGTAGAAAATTTGAAAAAAGAATCTTTCCCCCTGGTGGCCGCCCTTCTCCACATACATGAGGTAACAAGCAGTGGGAGCTGGTTTTCAGACCCCGTTGCATCCTTGGGCAAGTGCTCCTGTCCAGTGTATAACCTGAACACTGATCAAGAGCTCAATGAAGATAGGTCAGTCTTGTCGAGGAGAAGACACTTCATCTTCTGAGATACAAGATTCTTGAGGCAAAGGAGGGTTTAGGTTCTGATGTGGAATTCCATGAATGTGGCTTCTGCTGCTTTGCCCCATCCTTGTTCTCTGCAGAAAGGAGACAGCTACTTCTCTTGTTCCAAATCAGACCTCGTGGATTTTATGGTTTGAAGCTGCATTTGCATATTAGTTTTGCAAATTAAAATATGTAATCATTACATGGATTTTATGCTGGTTTCTGGGTACAAAAGGCATAGTTTGTTTGGGCAGATGTACAGTACTTCATAGCTTTTTATACAGCATTTTCTTGGTGATAATCCTAACTACTATGTAATTTCAGTTATTTCCTTTTTGCTTCTGAAACAAGCTAGAGTTTTTAATTTTCCAAGATGTTAGTTAATTATTGTTGTTTAAAATTTTTATTATGGACATAGCTATAATATTTTGGGAAAAAGGAATAAGTGGTGATTGATGAGATTTTTTTTAGAACAAAAAAATGAAAGGGAGTTTGGCAAATTGTATTTTAAAGTGTATTATAAAGCTACAAGGTATAAAACAGTATGGCATAAAATAGAACATCAGTGGAATAGAATAAAATGTCCAAAAACTCTGATAGTTGTGGTGTTTTGTATATGACAAAGGGTCATCTCAGATCTACATGGGAGGTTTAGGGACAATAGATAAATGCCTGGGAAAATGTTAAATTAGAGTTTAACACATACCACACAAGAAAACAAACAAAAGATGAGTTGAGTATTTAAATATCAAGAATACAAACATTACAATGACTGAAAAGAACTATAAGGAAATTATACCAGTCTGAGTCCAGTCAGTAATTTAAACAGCAGAACTTAATATAAATAATTATTGAGTGTGATAGGAGAACAATGATAAGAATGGAGAGAAAACACTGAAGGGTACCCCAGAGCTGAGGGAGAGTGCTCAAGGGAGATAAACTTGGAAGGAGCCCTGTCCCTGAGACCAGCACCAGACTCCATGGAGGAAGCTTGCCTATAAGCCACCGGGCAGTGGAGAAGTTGCACAGCCAGAGCTGGTCCCTAGTTCCAGGGTATCAGGAAAAAGTCCCTGAGAAGGTGATCCCTGAGCTGGGCCACCGCGAGGAGCTGAGAGGTTACACCCTTTCCCTACTGTTTGTCCCTACCACCTGGCACCACTAACAGACCTCACAGAAGGAACAAGAAGGAGAACAAGCATAACACTCCCAGACCAGGAGGGGAAGGTGCGGTCTGCCTGACCTTTCTTCCAGCATCTCCTACTGTTGAAGTTGAACACTTGGCATACTACAAAGGAGAAATGCTTAAAACATTCAGTCCATTAAGGTACAGTGGATAACAAAGGTGATGCAAAGGTGCAATAAATTGATAAGCAGCACAAAAATATTTTTTATAATCTCAACGTACTTTTCTTAGCATTGACTCTAAGGACAGAACTATAAAGAAAAACATGATGTCACATAGAAAGATGCTCAGTTGCAGTCTCATTAATAATTTTAGAAGTCAAGTCAAAAAGGGCATGTGGCAGCTGCTTGATACTTGTTGAATGAATCATTTTTGCATATCAGATTTCCTAAATTTAAAAATATGACATACCCAGTATTGGTCACGGTATAGGGAAATAGGCACACTCAAACATCATTAATGGAGATGTAAATCTGCCCAAATTTTCTGAATGATAACTTGGAAATGTATTAAAAACCATTTAAATATGCATAAAATTGATCCAGAGATTCTACCTCAGAAAATGTGGGCAAGTATGCCAAGAACTATATAAGTATATTTATTGTACCATTGCTTAAATTGCAAAAAGAAAAAAATGCATTCATTAATAAAGGATATGTAAATGCTACAGACACACATTGGTATATTACAAAATGATTAAAAAGAATAGCAGCAATTTCTATTACCATCATGGAAAGCTGCCTAAACTTTAATAAGTAGTGACTCTGGTATAGGCAGTATATATAATATGATTCCATTTTACCTAAAAAACCGTGAGTACATTAACATATAACTATACTTATATTTGTATGTGTGTGTGTCTGGAAATATATACAACAAATATGACAGTCACTAGTGTGAAATTACAAGGGACCATGGTACATTTGGGATGAGGAGGCCACACCAGCAACCCTGTAGACAGCAGAGCCAAGGAGGGGTCATTGGTTCTAGGAGCAGGGCAGGCTACAGGGGACACTCACAGCAGCTGGTGTTATCTGAGTGGTGCTACTCTCTGACAAGACCTCTGGAGGCCTTGATCACTATAATTTAGATTTCAAGAGAAACAAAACATGTAACAGCAATACCTCATAGCAGGAAAAACTGGTAACTGAAATTTTTATAAATTGCTGGTAGCAGGGTAGATAATAAAGGTGCTTTGCAGAACATTTAATAATCTACATCTTTGAAATCTAAAAATCCTTTTCACATTCACAGTCTTGTCAAACCCTGACAACACTGGTTTGCCGAAACAGGGTAAATTTTGAGGAGACTAAGCTGAAGAGACTGAGAGATACTTCCTCCAGCAAGGGAGGATCTTCTGGCCTTCACAGATGGAGAAATGGGGAAAGGCTGGCATAATGAAAAGTGAGAGTACCCAGCTGCAGTGTTGTGGGCCACCGTGTGGTCATCGTGTGTGCCCGGCATCTCCATTGGCCTCTCCATCCCCCTCTCATCCACCTCTCTGGTTGCTCCTCCCATGCTCCAGTTACCTATAAAAAAATCACTCCCATGTTCAAAGGGATCAAGAAGTGGGTACCGGCTTCTAGCAGAGTGGGATAAAAATGCGGAATGGTCAGAGACCATTCTAGGATCCACGTGACAAGACCTTTCTGATCCCACCTCAGCCCCTGGTGGCCTCTGCATTCCTGGCCCACAGGGTCTTCCAAGCAGCTCTAAAGTCTTGTCTGCTAGACAGTGATATACAAGAGTAGTTTTAATTTGACAATTTAATTCCTATTATTTCACTAGATGGTTAGGATTATGTTATCTTCAATAACAGAGATTCCTGACATGTTAAAAGATCTTATTTCTGGAAAGTTCTCGGGGAACAAATTCAACAATGGGAATTTAAGGAAGGGTGAGAAGACGTGATAAACTTTAATCGCACAGGTATCTGGGTCTGGTCCACTGATTCTGGGGACTGTGGCTCTGTCTGTAGGAAAGCCACTTCAGGGTGGCGATGTGGGAACTTCCCCACCTGCTCTACGGAGGGCAGTCACCAACCATGCCCAGTGGGATCTCTGAAGCACTTTTCAATAATAGTGATGACTCACTAGGGATTTATCTCTCCTGTAATATTTTGGGAAGTTAAGAAATCAGCTGAAACATTGGAAAGGACTGCATGTTTACCAAGTTAAAGGTCAAGGGGTCAGGAGATCACATGCGGTCATCCTCAGGAGTCAGAGGACTCTCCTTAGGAGTAGCCCCAACGCTGGCTGCCTCTGTCTTAAGGATGGCAGGTATGGGACCAACCTGCTATATCTTTTTTCTTTTTTTGAACTTTCACCTCTCCAAGTATTCTGCTATCACAGGTCTGCTTCCAAGTTGAACATAGTCCTTTTGTTTTTATTTTATTATAAGGGCATTTGTGCTTATGAAATAATAAAAAATAAATCTATACTATAGATATAATATATGTCTCTGCCCCCAGTTCCCGGCAGAGCTCTTAAAACCCTTGTAATTTCCTAAGTGATAAGAGCACTAGGATCATCTCTTGTACTAAACCTCTACACATTTGGTGACCAGAAATATCACAAATGAACGTTTTCTGTGATGATAAAAAAGACACACAGGAAAGAAACACACGGAAGGATTTTTCCCTACATAAGGAGAAAAAAAATCTGATTTTTTTCTGATTTTTCCCTACATAAGGAGAAAAAAAATCTGATAGTTTTTTCTGTATTATTATATTTTAAACAAGATATAAGTAAAACATCAATCAGTAAGATTTCAGAATCTCGATGTTCTTTGTAACTTAGATCCCTGGTCCATAGTAGGTCTTCCCTTCCTAAAAAGGAACTGCCAATTGACCTCAGTTTCAGCCTGCAATTTCATGTCAGTCAACAATTCATATTAAGGACCCTGTCCCAGTACAAGGGATACAGTGATAATGAAGAGAGAAACAGAGACAGAGAGAAAGAGATAGAGATAGAGAGGAATAGAAAGAGAGAGAAAGATAGAGAGAGACAGAGAGACAGAGAGGGAGAAACAAAGACAGAGAGAGATAGCAAGGGAGAGAGAGAGAGATAGAGATGAAGAGACAAGGAAAGAATCAGAGAGAAAGAGAGGGAAACAGCAGAGAGGGAGAAACAGATGGAAAGAGAGAGAGAGACAGAGATGGAGGAAGGGAGCAAGAGAGAAATGAAGACAGACGAAGATAGAGAGAGGGAGCGATGGAGACAGAGAGAGACAGGGAGTGAGTCAGAAATGAAGAAAGAGACATCCATCCATTACTTTATTCAACAGAATACTTAACATGGAGAGAGAAGCACAGCATTTTCAGAGCAAGCTCTTGGACCTGCTTGGGGTGCTCCCTTCCAGAGCAGAGAAAGGCAACCTCTGCTTTTACACTTAGAGCCATCGGAAGCAAACTTCTGGCATAATTTTAATCAAGAGATCTATGAATACTGAGAGGCAGTATCAGGACACACCTCTTCAAGATCAAGATTTTTTTTTTCATGATCAAAAATGAGTAGCAGTTATTTGTTGGGTTTTTAGTTTTTTCATTTGGGGGTGACAGGAAACTAAAATTCTAGAAATCTGGAAATGCTCCTCCTAAAAGTGCCCCATGGCAAAAAAAGCTCCTGCCGTTACCAGGGTCATGGCTTTGAAAGAAGTCCATGGAGTCAGGTGCATTCAAAGGAGGCTGAGCGGCGGGGTCAGGGAGCCTCCCCAGTCATAGGTGTCTACGAATTGAACCAGGACAGGGGTGTATGTTAGTTTCCTGGCACTGCCCAAACAAAGTACCACAAACACAGGCTTGAACAACAGGAATCTATGTTTTCTCAGTCTGAAGACCAGAAGTCTAAGATGAAGATGCTGGCCAACTGGTTCCTCCTGAGCCTGTAAGGCCTCCCCGCAGCTTCTGGGATTTCTGGCATTCTTTGGCATTCTTTGGCTTCTGCTGTATCATCCCAATCTCTGACTTCACCTTTTCATGGCATTCTTCCTGTGTGTGTGTCTGCATCCAAATGTCCTTTTTTTTTTTTTTTTTTTTTTTGAGTTAAGGGCCATTCTGCTCCACTATGACTACCTCTTAACTAGTTACATCTGCAACAAAACCATTTCCAAATAAGGTTACCCTCTGAGGTCCTGGGGGTTAGGATTTCAATACATGAATTTTGGGGGGACATAACTCAATCTAAAACAGAGGGAGTATGTGCTAGGAATGGGGTGGAAGAAGCTCCTGGCAGAGGCAACCTTGGTTTCAAGAACTTCATGGACAGCCTCATGGGGGTTTGGCAAACAAGTGCAGAGATGTGGGCAGGTCTCAACTGGAGGTACAAATTTTATTGCCTGGGGAGCAATTTCCAAAGCAAGGTGTGAGTACCATTAATAGCAGGAGCAGATTTGGAAAGCATTTGAGCAATTATTTTGTCATGTATTTGTTTAAATGGGTAGAGGGAAAATTTAACTAGCACATAAACTCATGAATGTTTTGTTAATGAATCGGACATAAAAACATTGGTAAGTTTTTAAAAATAAAGGTATTTTAAGAAAAATATTAATAGCACAGATCCTACATGGACATAAAAACACACTTTGATGTAGTAAAAATCCACATGGAGGTGGTTTCTGAGTGACCAAAGTTTGGGAAATTGTTTGCTGTGGACTGAATGTTTGTTTCCCCCAAGTGTGTGCATTTCTGTGCACTTCTGTGCATTTCTAACTGGGACATTCTTTCAACAGAATCCTGCCCCTTTGAAGCAATTCCTCATACAACACAATCCTTTTTGTGGAAAACCACAACACCAATCCTAAACACAGGGATTTTTTGTTTTGTTTTGACATATTGTTTTGAGTCTTCCTGTTTTCTTTCATGTATATGAATCATATCTTCAAATACTCAAATTTCCTAGGTTAAAGAAAAAATTATTATTCAAGTAAAGAAGAAAATTATTCAGTGACACTTGTTAAG
This sequence comes from Macroglossus sobrinus, assembly GCA_004027375.1. NCBI lineage: Eukaryota > Metazoa > Chordata > Mammalia > Chiroptera > Pteropodidae > Macroglossus > Macroglossus sobrinus. The sequence continues at coordinate 22,563 of PVKZ01001859.1, forward strand.
GAATGGTAAGGCAGATTCTATTCAAGAGGAGCCATCATGATGGGTGTAGGGATAAGATCCCATTTTTTTCTTGCAATGGGGGAGAGATCAACCTCAATTCTCAATACAGCATGGGCAAGTTGGAATGTTTATCCATGGAGCAAGGTGTGTGGGGTGTCTATGGATGGAAAATTGTAAATGGAAATATCAGCTAAATATCAGGGGTTTTAAACTGACCTAACAGGATTCTTGCTGAAGGCAGTCAAGGCAGGTAGATATCACCTGAGGGTTGTAGGGAATGAGAAATCTGATTAGATATCAAGGATGATTAGATATGAGAGCCGGAGAATATGAGCTAAACCAACTTAGCAGGATTCTTGCTAAAACTGGACAATGCAGAGATGAATGCAAAAGTCCAAAAATCAAGACCAAGTTGAAATTCAGGGGAGCCAGAATAGCGTTTGGTCAAGGAATCTTTGTCACTTATTTATGGTTGCTTTGTCAAACAAAATCAAAGGATGTGAATTCTGAATCTAATTTTTTTCACTTTCCCTAGAGCTTTTTAGAAACAAGAATCCTAAGGAAAATCTGAAATTGGTGATGAGTTGGGCAAAACTTGGGACTAACCAATTGGAACGTCGGCATTTGGAAGCACATAATAGATATCCCCTTATAATTCCCATATCCACAATTATCATGAGACATATCTTAGGGATCCATCATCATATGTATGTTGGTCTATTTCTGTACAGCTACCTAAATATGTGTATAATCCAAGTAACCCTAAAAATAAACCCCACAAAACAGTAAGTCCTATTGAGGAAGGATGCACTCTAAGAATCCTGTCATAGAACCTATTTCATTTTCCTAGGCCTTAAGACTCTACGCAAAATAAATTCCAAGGTTAAAAAAAATTAACAATGGATTGGAAACTAGGTCTGGATATTATTCTAAGCTCTGCCAAGCATGTAGTCTGTCCTTGGGCAAGTTTCCCTAGCTTATCTGAGTTTTAGTTTCATCATTTGCAGAATGCAGGGTAAGGAAAATTCCTCCCTCTCATTATTATGGATCAGAAGGCATGATTTGGTCCTTTGGCAAAAATGCCTCTTTCCCAGGACGGGTAGAAGTCATTACTAGGGTGTGTATCTTAAGTAGATATTAGATTAAAAGCAGCATGGCGTATAAAAAAGAAAAATGATTGAATTCTGGAGTGGACCAAGCTTGAAATGAGTTTATAGAATATTTCTACTTTTTTTGGTCCAAACAAAAAGTTATTGCTTGAATTACTAAAATATTCTTTCTTGCCTCATCTAGTGGATTTATAAACTCCTTGAGAGAAGACAGATTCTAAATATCATTTGTTTTCCATTCACTATTAATTGCTCACTGAATTGAAATACTTGCTACTTTTCCTCACTATATCTAGAGCATTTCTCAATGTGTTTCCTTCACCATTGTACTCAATATATTCGTTGTATGAATAGATGACTGTAATTTGTTTATACTGTCGGTTAACAATCTCCCTTTGTTAGGTGCTAGGTTTCTAATTTCTTAGGTTATTAACTAATGCTGCAATGTGTGATCTTATGCATCAATATTTTCCGGGACATCTGGTTATCCACTTACAGTTGATTTACTGTGATTTAGAATTTTGTAAAAAAAGAAAAAAAGGCAACACAATAAACACAAGGAAAAAGACATACAAATCAAACTATATGGTTAGAAAAGTACTGTAAATAAATATCTATAAACAAGTAGATGATAAAAAAGGGGGGGGATTCTTTGGAAGGTAACTTCATAGGGTGATCTGATCATAAATTCTTAACTGGGTGGGTAGTCACACACCAAACCTGTAACTTCTTTAGTGAAAGATTTTAAGCCAGTCTTGTCCATTGCTCTTCTGCATCTAGGTTAACACACCATTGAAATATCAGAATATCCCTCGATGAGGGTATTAACTCTCAAGAGAGCACATTAACTATCCTGCAATCTAATCCCCACCTCGCCTTTTTCCCACCTCCTTGTAATTTCCCTTTTGTTCTCGCCTTAATTTCAACTGCATACAGGAAGCTGCAAAACTTATTCTGCAGAGCATTTGAGATATTTGCTCCCTGGCATATATCAGTTTGGCTCAAGCTCCTATAAAAAATTCTCTACAGCTTTGGATGTTCATAACTTCTACAAAGGTTAATAGTGGTTATCTCTCGAGAGTGAAATTTATTATTTTCACGTATTATTCACAATCAGAAAAAAAATTATTTTAAAAAAAGCAATGATTCTCAGTCACTGATGGGGAATTTAGTATTTCCTTGCATGCAGCGATATTTTTCTTAGTATTTTTGCTGTTTGTTCTCAAAAACTTTCAGCCCACTTCCTCAACCCGTAGGCGCTCTAGAGCAGAAACCGGGGGAACAGATCCTCGTTTCAGCAAAGCGCTAGGGTCTCACGTTAGGGAGCAGCCGTCTTCGGGGTATTAGTAACTGGGCGAATTACAGGCGCGCGGCCATAACGGATTACGGGGCATCCCGCATATGGGGAGGTCACAAACCCCAAACCTGAGGTTCCGGGACTTTTAATTAACGAGGATGGGCTTCGCCCCTGGGATCCCTGCCGTTGGGCTGCCCCCACCAAATGGTCAGGACACTACTAGGCCTGGAGTCTGGGCATGGGGAGCGGCTGAGAGTCCACCTGACACACGGGGCCAGAGGGCCGCCTCGGCCCCGCCCCCGACTCTAGGCCCAGGCTTCAGGCTCCGCCTCCCAAGGCATCTGCCGGATCATCAGCCTCGCAAGCCCCGGTCCAGCTCCTGGCTCCAACCCCTGCTCCCTGCCCGCTCTCAGCCTCCGCGGTTTGCCGCGGCTCCCGCCCGCCAGGCCCCGCCTCCACTGATCTAGTCTCGGATCCAGACGCATCGTCTCTCGGCGCGGGCCTCAGGCCCGGCCGCTGCAGGCCCCGCCCCACCCTATCCCAGTTTTGACAGGCCGCCGCAGGCCTCGCCCCCAGCCCCGCCCCCAGCGCGCGCTCCGCTTGGTAGCCGGCGGGACGCGGCGGCGGCAACGCTGGTCTAGCTTCTTTGTGTTTCGACAGCGGCGGCCTCGCGGATCCTCAACGGCGTGTCCTCTCCGCCCGCCAGCTCCCGCTCTTCGGTGACTGACCATGTCGGCGGTGGGAGCGGGCCCAGGCGTGGAAGCGGGCTTCTCTAGCGAGGAGCTGTTGTCACTCCGCTTCCCGCTGCACCGCGCCTGCCGCGACGGGGACCTGGCTGCGCTATGTTCGCTGCTGCAGCAGACGCCGCGCGCCCACCTGGCCGCCGAGGACTCCTTCTATGGCTGGACGCCCGTGCACTGGGCCGCGCACTTCGGCAAGGTGGGCACGGGCACTTTAAGGCGCCATTTTCCACAGCTTTCCTATGGGGGGTCGGGGAAAATAGGCGATCAGGCGCAGGGGGTGCAGAGCTTGCCGGGAGCGCGGGGCGGATGCCAGGTCGGCAGCGACAGTGCCCAGAGGCTTTGGGGCACAAGTGCGGCGGTGCGGGCGGTTGGGGTCCCGGAGGTGGGCCTGGGGCGTCACTGGAACGTGGAGCGGAAGCGGGCCCGGCGGCGCCCCGAAGGGCCTGGGGCGCATGTGCAGCGCCGCAAGTTTCAAACGGGGGTGGCCTCCCAGAAGCCCCGGCTTCCCTTAGGCGCCACCCGTGGCCGAGTGAGGATTAGCGCCTGCGGCCCGGCGGGAGGTTCGGGGTCCATCCGGTCGCCTGTGCTGAGAGCTCTGGCCTCCCGCGGCCGGCAGTCTTCAGTCGCGGTGAAGAAACGAGGTCCTTAGGGTGGCGCACGGGCTGCCAGAGTACCACCCGTGTCTCGGGGGAAGGCCGCGGGGCGGCGGCTCCTGGGCCCTGAGTGGCTGCCGGGCCTCGGAGGCCTCGCGTTCCCTCTGACGGCCGACACCCAGGGGAGGATTACAGGCGCCGGGAGCAAAGCCGAGCGCAGTGAGGATTGTTTGGTCCCGTTAACTTCCCTAAAGGCCGAGGGTCGCCGGCGCACAGCCGCGTCCGCGGGGGCTGCAGGGTATCTGCGCGTCTGCGGCGTGGAAACCCTTGCCTCCGTGCCTCTACCGAGGGACTCCTCTTCTGCTCTCCCCTGCTCCGCGGCCCCGGGGTACGCCCCGGTCCCGCTTGAACGAGCGTGTACACGAATTATCTGGGGATAGCTTCACTGTTAGGTGAATGTTGTATTTCATATGATTTCGGTGGTGGAATAAACTGAATTGTAAAGCACCAGACCGTTGTGTAAGATGTATAGTGACACTTTTAAAAATGCTGTTAGGGGATTTTGTGTAGAATGTTGTCTGAAAACTTCTAAGACTCTTAGCTTGCCCAGATTTAGTAAAATCAGTGATGGTTGTACTGTCTTGGGTCTAATTATTGTAAAGATGTTAGATAGAACTCTGTCTTTGTGGAGCCATTGTAGCCCCCTTTCTTTATCACTTAAAAAAAATGAACTTGGGAAGAACAGTGCTACTTTAAGTTTTAAAGAATTAGATAATAATTTCTTCATTTGTGCAGCAAATGAGGTTATTTGATCTGGGAAGAAGTGGGATTCACGCGCATTTCAAAAGTGACTAATGGTTAATTAAGGTTTATATACTAAAATTCAGGAGCGTTTAAAAATGTTTTTCCTCTGAAATGTTGAGATTAGGTTAGAATAAATGTTTTTGCAGAAATATATGTAGAATAACGTAAAATCATTTCATTTCAATTAGATCTGAACATTTAATATTTATATCACCAGTTGATAGAAGTTAGTTTACTTTGCTCTTCTTGGTACTGCATTCACAATACAGTTGTATCTTCTAGGAAACAGATTCTGATTCTCTTCATAAAATGGAAAAATCAGAGGTGTATTTTGTTGAAAGAAATGAAAGGGAGCTATGACATTGGGGGTGAAGCAAGTAAGTTAATCAGCCATGGGCTTTGAAATCCCATGGCACCAGTCTAAAGGTGTGCCACTATAGTACAGGTCGCTTAAAATGAGCCCCCGTGGGAAATCAGTCTCTTAACAAACAAAAGTAAAAGACCCCTTTTTCATACCCTTCATCCACTAGCCTTCAATGTAGAATTCCCAAGGCAGTCAGTAATCTGAGGCATTATGTTCCCTTCTGAGTGCATCTTGCTCTGGTTTAGTTTTACACTAAACTGTAGGTAACTCAAAGCATTGGTTCTCAACATTGTTTGTCCCTGTGTAACAGGCAAGGACAGCTTTTTTGAAATGGCTTCCCTTTTGATTCTCATCCTCTCTGCCCTGATAGAGAATGACACAGTATTGTATGGCTATCCAGTACACTCTTGTAAGATGCTTAAACCTCATTACAAGTAGTCCTTTATAATAATTATTTACCAACCCAAGGATGCCTTCAGGTATCTGTAGGGATTAATAATGGTCATAACTGATTTTAAATGTTTAATGTGGTAAGTTTCATGTTATGTGTATTTTATGACAGTAAGAATAAAACTGACTTTTTGTCTCTACTTTTATAGAATGTGAGTAGTAGATTAACTTCAGAGGTCAAATGTAATGAGTAGCAATTACTTTTAAGCTGTCAATCATTATGCCTGTATAGTTTTAGATACAGAAGAGGCCATAGAATATATTGTTCAGTCTGAGAAAAAGTTGTTCAGGCAGAAATTAGGCCAAGGATTAAGGGCTACAGGTTCCCAATGCAGGCACCCCTATCCCCGCCCCTTGCAAACAGCTTCCCTCCTTTTATATATACATTTAAGCCTACGTTGTTCTTGGCTGTGCAAGAGCCAACTTAGCATTTAGCGTATTTATGAACTATTACCAACTTTCAAGCTCGTGTTCCTAGAAATGTGCCAGTTGTTTGCAAGTTACCTAACCTTTTACAAGGCTTATTTGTCCCCGGAGGACTAAACATGATTTAAAATCTTTAATTATACCTTTCTTATACAAGCTGTTATATGGAATGATATCTTTTCAGATTTCTAAACACAATATTCTAAATTGAGCTAATAGGTAAAGATTTAAGTCCTGGGAGCTCTCAGTTGATTTTAAGATTGATTGTTTTTGGCATGCCAAGTGATTTTCATTCTTGTTTTATTTTTGTTGGATTTAACACCTGTTCATCTTAACACTAGTATTAGCACTTTCATCTTTTACTCAATGCATTGATACTTTATAAAAATACACCAAAGTTATCTCTTTATTAGCTGTCACTCCCAGATTCGAGTTCCTTGAAGACAGAAATTATGTTTTAAATCCGTATACTTCCAGCTGTGAGAGATCCTCTCACAAAAATGTTGATTGCAGTGCCCTGGCCTTTGCAAGGACTGGCTAAAATTGAAAGAGGATAAAAGACCTGGGAGTGAGATGGGAATATAGCTATTTGTTCTTCATTTGAGGTCTTCCTTCTGGAAGAGGGATTGTTTGCAGTCAGAGCTATTTCACTAACAGAACTGTGCTTCGTGGGGGAAAACAGGACAGACAGTCTGAGGTCCAGGATCCACGAGGTGAACAGTATAAATTTTTGAGAACAGCGTGCCTTCTTGGACAGTGCTTGGCATATGTGGTAGGCACTTGATAAATGTTTGTTGCCTGTGCTGAATTCTTTTACCTAGAGGCTAGTATGATATCGAGACCTGGCTGCAGTCATGTTTTGACTCACCTGCCTTAGAAGTAGAAGGAGCCATAGGGAGTTAGAGGTGCAGAGCTCAGCTATGCTCTAGGCCTTTTTTGCACTGTTTTCCCCCCTATACAAACGGTTTGAAAAGTCTTAAGTCCTGCCTTTTCACTCTACACCACTTTTCCCTAAGAAAATAATCTGGAGGCTGGGCTTCCCTTAAGTATTCATCTAATGCTGCATTGTATAAAGGTGTAGGGTACAGTTGTGCAGACCACAGAAAACAACCTTTGACTATGAAGAGTTTACTTTTTTAACTTACTAATCACTTGAACATTTTTATTCTTTAGAATAGTATGTGAAAGTGGCAAAACCTATTTTTGATAGAAGTCTGAATAATGCAATCTAATCTTTTGATTTTGTGTTTTTCAACTGTAGGAAAACAAAATATTTAAATTTGTGTAGCGTTATTCTTTTTGACTTTATATTTCTATGTGCCAGATTTTTATAAGGAAAAAATATTCATTTAAATGCCTTTTAAAATTTGTATGGTATTGGGAAGGAATCACTTACTTTGTTCCTTTAAATAAAAAAAAAAATTAGTAAAAAATGCCACATCTCCATTATAGAATTTAGATTGTGTGTAATATTTAATAATATGCCAACATTTATGCATGTTTCAATACCCCTTCCTGCTGTTTTCAAAGTTGGAGTGCTTAATACAGTTGGTGAGAGCTGGAGCCACACTTGATGTCTCCACTACGCGATATGCACAGACCCCAGCCCACATCGCTGCTTTTGGGGGACATCCTCAGTGCCTCATCTGGTTGATTCAAGCAGGAGCCAGCATTAACAAACTGGTAAGAGAGTGCCAGTGATTGACTTGGTTTGTTTTGTTTTCTTTTTTCAGTTATAATTACATGGTATTGAGTTTTAAGTTGAGGCCTTAGAGTTTGGTATTTTACCTGTGGGCTAACTGGAATTTATGTTTATTGGATTAACTTGTGGATAATAGGCCTTTCTATATAGCAATGCTTTCTGTATTCTCACCTGTTTTGTGACTTAACTGTGATCCACAATGACCCAGGGTCATTTGCCCAAGGTTGCATCTGGTAACTGAAGGAGTCTGGCCTTGAGCCCAGGTTTCGTGACTACCCTGCTCACAGCCACCTTAGCTTCAATTATACCAGTTGTGAAAACATTTATGCTAGCAGAAGAATGGCTATTAAATCATCTCTGGTTAAGTTAGCCTTAGCAAATAGACCAACATGAGGTAATATTGTTTCAGATACTGGAGTGATGGGAGTGATGACTAGATGCAGATAAGTAGCCAGGTGTCATGTAGGAAGTGACTGCTGGACACAAAATGTGAGGATTTTGTATTTAAGCATACAAACATGAATTTGAGAGTGCCAATTTTTTTCATGGTGTGTTTTTAGTATTCTTTTCACCCACAAGAAAAGTGCTCATTTTAGGGAACTCACTCACATGGGCAGGCATTTGGTTTTAAGACACTCTGTAGATAATCTGACCTGAGCATTGTCACTAGACTTAACACCCTTCCCCAGGATTGATTCATCTGAGGCACCTGTGCAGTGAGCTTTGTAGCTCTTCTTTATGGGTTTCTACTTTTCTCTTTGTCCTTCTTCCTATTATGTGCTTTTTCTACTAATAATCATCAAGGCCCTATTATGTGTAAAGGAACTTTATTTTCTCCTTTCTGCTTTTGTCTTCCCTAAGATTCATTTCTTGATGATAACCATTGGGAGCCCCTCTCCTAAAGGTAACTCAGCTACCCTACCTACAAAGCAAGTAATTGATGAAAGGTGTTTTCGTAGTGATTCAACACAGGGATCAGTGGGAAAGGGGAGCAAGGGATAGAAGGGTAATTTGTTCATAATAGGCTTTAGTAGAGAGGATGGTAAAGGGAGAGTCCTGGATTTTAGGCCTGTTTCTATTACTAAACTGGAACTCAGGAAGTGATAAAATAGTTCGGCTTGCCATGCTATTCTTTTCTCTTGTGTCCATTCATGGATATCTTTATGTATACAGACTTCTCTATGGGTTTGTTATTTTTATCCACCTATTCAGGAGTCATAAATCAGCAACTGTTTACCATTATTACATAGGTGTTGTCTATTTATTTGTCTCATTCTTGGTCCTGAATTTTCCTCTCTTCCTTTCTTCTAGTAGTAAGGGCGCTGGGGCTTGATCATACTCTACTTCATCTCTCTAGCCTTGAGCACGTCATTTACTTGGTCTCTGGCTCAGTCTCCTTATCAATAAAATATGGATAAACTATGAATGGCAGTAGTTAATATTGAGTATTAATATGGAATTTAAGTACAGAATATTTATTCTGTATGTTAATTTTCATTAAATTGTTACATAGCATCTAATTTACAGCTAAAGAAATTGTTTAATGCTTCTTTTCAGACTGTTCAGAATCTTGAAGCCCCTTTTTCATATATTTTTAGCAGCTCAGTATTTTCCACAGATAAAAGGTTCGGTTCTACCACGAACCCCCACCTTACCCCTGCCTACCCCTCTGCCCAGGCCTGCCTTTAACTGCTCTGGATAGCACTGTGTGGAAATATCTTCTGAACTCTGCTCCCAGGGCAAGAGTCCACAGATCCCACTCTATTCTCACAACTGTCCCTTGTATTTTAACCGCTCACCTTGCTCAATATCCCAAAGTACTCTCTTGTACAAGGGTGTTGCTTAGTTTCTTAAGCATCCTGGCATTGCTCCTGAATAGATCTCAGTTGGTTGTGGTCTCACATGTGCTGAGCTTCAGTCCAAATCTCAGATGTGATCTTGCTCTATTAGATATGGTTGGACTGCTGTGACAGGCACCCAGTGACCCCAGAGGTCCCAGTAACCCTTTTGATGGCTCCCTCAACACACTGTTGACACATCTTTACGTAGATAGTTTTTCTCATTTCCCAGATAAATTGTTATAAAGCCAGATCCAGTTTTTTCTTATTCTTTTTTTGTTTGTGTGCATGTAAATTTTTTGAACCTAGCATAACATTTCTTAATAACATTTTGTTAGTTTTAACCCGTCTTCTAGTTTCGGGGCACGTTAATTACTATTCTAAGTTTGTTCTTGTCAAGTTTAATAGATACTTTCTCTGCTATCCCTAAGGTTGGCATAAGGGGTTTCTGAAACTTAGATGTACTGTCTAGAAGCTCAGTGTTCTAATTTTACACAAAAAGGAAGCGAAGTTAGTTTTCAAGTGATTTATTTTTGTAAGTCTTTAGTGACTACCCATGAGTATCACTTCTTTGTTTTTGCAGGTCATCTCTAAATAACCCCTTCTAGAATTTTGCTGGCATTTGATGTTGTCTTTTTAGTTTCTTGCAACTACATTAAAAATAAGATTTTTCTTAAAATTCAAGATGATTTATCATCTTTGGATTTCTGGTAATCTCTCCCCACTTTCCTTATTCCTCAGTTTGCCAACAATAATTCTAGAATCATACTACAGACTTTTTGGTATTTTTGAAAAGTGACTGGTCTTGAGATGAGAGTAACCTTAAAATGACTCTTTACTCTTATTCTCTTGGCTTCAGTTTTCTTCAAATAGCATTTATTCTGCCTTTCCCAGCTTAAATCAGCAAAACCCTTTTTCTTATTCCAAAGATCTTTTAAAAAACCTTTTTTTTTAAATTTTTAATCGTTTTATGGTTTTTTTTTGGCGGGGGGTTGGTTCTTTTGTTTTAAATGTACACACTTTTCCCTTCATTAAGCAGTCAGGTCTTTCATATTATATTTTTCTGTAAGGTAATCTGCCGCTCTTTTTATTTTAGTTCTCGCTTCAAGTTTTCCCCATGTGAGTAAATATGCATTGGTGAAGCTCAAATACAGATTGAATATATAAACCAATTGTTTTCTAAGTACCACACACTTCGCGCTGTTACCCCACTCCTTCTTTATATCTTTATCCCTTAATTATGTGGTAGTCTTCTGCTAATTTCAGCGTCAGTGATGATTGAATCAGGAACTGTTGCTGCTTAGCCACTTGGAATTTCCCAGGCAAAAAGTCTTAAATCAGTTTTCTAGCAGAAATGACTTCCTTCTCTTGACTGCTCTATCTTTCTTTACCTCGTATTTGCCTAAGAGCCTATGAATGAAATTGTATTTTATGAAATTGTGTTTCCTTGAGTCTGCTGACTTCTCTGCCTCCTAGCCATCTGGAATGTACATGCTATCACTACTGTAGAGGCCTCATGATATTTTCTTCTTGACATAAGAATTCAGGAGAATGTACTCCTTCCCTAGTCTGCTTTTATTTTCTCTTCATGTCACATTTCTTCATGTTCTACTTCAAATTTGGTTCACCATATTGTTTTATTTCAAAGATGAATGCGATGGTGTATGACCTGTATTAATTATGTTCCTTTAAAATGTGAAAGGCCTATTGGATCTGAATATTTGTGCATGTTGCTTTTTGTTATTCCAGGACTGTGAGGGCGAGACTCCCATTCACAAGGCAGCTCGCTCTGGGAGCCTAGACTGCATCAGTGCCCTGGTGGCTAATGGGGCTCACATAGAGTAAGTGTCTTTGTTTATTTTTCCCAGTCAAAATGTCATCAAGGGCGTTGTGTTTAGAGAGTATTTAGAGCAAATAAAAGTCCTGAATTTTATTTTTAGTATTAGTAATGTAATTTTGCTTTTTAGATCAGGTGGTGTTAGTGAGCAAAATTATTGTGTGGGTTAAATTGACCACTAGCAGAAAGGGCTTTAATTTCATAGTGCTGTCAGAATTCTTGCCATGAGAGAGAGCATATTAGGATGGAAAGAACATTTAACAAATTAAATTTGGAGCCTTGCATTGTTGACTTTGCCACTAACTAATTGTATCACCTTGGACAAGTCTTCACTTTTCTTTGCAAAATTGTAATTTTAAAATGAGGGCCTTGTATTAGAATATTTTTCAGGCCTCTCTGGCTCAAAAAATTCTTGCAGACAGGTAGCTTTTCTAAATTTTTATCTCATCTTTTAACAGATGTGAGAACATTAATTTTTAAAGCCTGTTATGACTTTTAATGATTTACTGTAGCTCCTTATAAAATATAACTATATACATTAAAGACTTCAAACTCTCTTTGAGCTTTTGATACTGTTGGCATTATTTTAGCATGTCCTTGTTTTAGCTCAGTATATCAACTAGCTTATTTGTGATTTGCTAAAATAATATTAATATTTTAAGTGTATTGATTTTACAGTGTCATTTTGTATGTAAATCATTAGCTAGCTATGACATTATACATTTGTTTTAGGTATTAAATTCATTTGTATTAACTTTCTGTTAAAGATTTATATTATAAAAATTTTTCTTCTGCAGTTCGCAGCATTAACAAAATGGATGCGGTTTTCACCCTTAAATGTTGAGTGTAAGCTATAGAGCTGTAATAACCAAAATAACTATAATATTAGCTTTTTTGTTTTATCTTGGGTGTCTTGATTATTTCATAAAAATTAATTTCAGACCACTTTATTCTAATTGGAAATGTGAAATTTTAGACTTTGGGAGAAATAAAATCCCCAAAACTAACTTAGTTTAACCCTTTGGTTTCCACTTCATTGTTTTGACTCTGTATTATAATAAATATTGCAAATAGGTCCTGGACAGCAAAACCATATAAATGAATACAAGGCCTGTCTAATACCTGGGGCTGTTATTAGGCTTTTAGTATCAGAGCTACTGTTTTATTAAGTATTACTATTAGGATTAGTCAGTAGTTTGGGCTTGGATCATTTATTTATATAGTGATTTAGTTTTATAAATATCTGTATTAACTGTTACATTGCAGGGACCTTGTGACTTCATTTGTAGTTATGACCTAAGGTAATGTAAAAACAATTGAATGTATATTATACAGTGTTAAAAAACATTGAGATGATTCTCAATGAATTGCTTTAAAGCAAAAATATATATGCAGTTTTCTTAGCTGTATTTAGATTAAAAACTCAAATCTTGTAATAACAAGTTGATTATAAAATACAGAGTCATATAAAATGATTAAATTACTTGTCATTTATTGAAATAATAATTAGAAGTTGATCTTCTTTAATGACTTATTTTTCTAAACAATACTCTTAATTGGTCCTGAACATTTTATTACTAAGATGTTAGTTTTATTCATTTTAATGGATAACTTAATCCTCTAAAGCCAATAAATATCTATTGCTATGTCCTTTTAATAGGTGTCTTATCAAAATGAGATCATTTTATTTACAATTCTGTCCTTGGTTACAGGACCCTCGAGTGTCTCTTTTCCACCAAGTGTGACTGAGCATGGCCTCGAGTGCCAGTTTGTTTTTCCTTCTCAGTATAGAGCCACTCCCTCGAGACCCTGCATTATGGTGATTTCCCTTGACTGAACTCTCAGATATTTTTAGAAGAAATAGCCTGAACCACCTCGCCAAAAGCGACTCTTAAAATTATGTCTTTGGCCTGGAGTTAGAGCACAAGTGATCTTTATTTATTGCAATTGTAAATGGGGTTATTTAGATTTAACATCTAGATAAAATGTCAGTTTTGCCAGTAAGCTAAATTGTAAATTGCTTTTGATATCTGTTCAGCACATTTTTATAGTTTAACAGTTTTAGACTACCAACAAATAGTTCAGTTTCCCCAAATTATGATACTTAGATCTATTTTAATGTTTGCAATAATGCTGTTCATATGGTAAAGTGTAGTCCTAGCAAATAAAATGCTTTTTTCTTTAAGAAGATCAAGGAGCATATAATTAATTTAAAGTTACTTATTTTTTTTCCAGTTCAGAATGGGCCAGATTATTCATTCTTCGTATTACATGCTATAATACTTAGGAGATAATATGAATTTTTTCTTTTCCCGTGAATAGATTAAAACTGTCTCAAACTAGTATTTTATCACACTTGGCGTTATTGAATAATTCTGTTATTAATTCCTACTTTGCCTTTTGTATATCCTCTGCATAAAGTGGCCAAATTCTTAAGTTGCTGCTTTTTGGTCATTGGGTAGATAATGGTGAAGGCAAGTGCACCACACATCTGTGGCTAGAATGGTTTGTTATATAACTAACTTGTCAATGTAGGCTGCATCTGTAAGATAACGCATGTCAACTGCTGTGCATCGTATTACATTTTCTAGCACCACACGTGAGTATATTAATGGAGTTTCTTTTTCTTTTCTTACTCTACATCTTAAGTTTTGGTGCCAAGTTTTCTTTTCCGTGTGAGGTTTTGATTCTACTTATATTATGATCATTATTATATACCATTGTTTACATCTAAAAATAAAAGTACACAGGATTAAATGCCAGTTTTGTGACCTTTATACTTTAAGTGTTTGTATACTTTAAATTATCTAAACCTCTATAGATGCTTCTCATTTTCATTTTTTCTCAAGTATGTCAAGTGTGGAGTTTTCATGAAGTTAAATTATCAATTTTGCTTGTATGGCAATTCAGTTTTTCATTGTAGCAAATACTTGCTGTTTGTTTCACACTTAGGATTTTTGATTGCAAGAAGGGCATATACTAACATGGAAAAGTTGCTTCTTTTTTTTTTTTTGCTTGGTCAAATGAGTAACAATGTATGATTGTCTTAATGTGATTTTGGGGAAAAGCCTCTTGAAGGCTTGCTATCTGCTGGTAATTAAGACATTTTTACTGCTAACATTGTAAAGTGCAGATTTCAAGCCTTGGATTATCTTTACTTTTTAGTATTTGGGAGTATTTTAGCACCAATTAATTTTGGTTACTTTGTTTTTTGTTTTATGTTTTGTTGGGGTTCTTTTTTGTTTGTTTGTTTTGAGAAAGGGAAATTAAAGTGGAGCATGTTTCTATATCAACCAGAAATTAAGGTAGCTTTTTTTATGCCTCAGTTAAAGAGATTTAGAGTGAAACCAAAATTACTTGTACCTCAGACAAATTTGCTGTAGTCCATTTTAATAATCACATACAGGTACCAGTGTTTAATTAGGTTACAACAAAGTCTCATAGCTTTCTATAGGAGACCATTTCCGTAGAAGTCCTTAATTCTGTGGTAACCAGATCTTCTAATGGGCTACATATATTTTAACTTAATTGTTTTTATCCCAGGAGTAATTTAATTATGATAACCAGCAAGCTGAAGAAGCATCTATAGCCTTATATAAATAAGCTCAATGACTCACTCTAAAAAAATCTTTCTTGCTTAATTTAGAAAACAGGCACACTTGGCTGTAATAACAAAAGTCTAAATGTGATCGTAATAGACATTTTAATGTTGCAAAAATTTTTATTGTTGCAGGAATTTTTCATTGAAATGGAGCTGGTTTAGTTTGGTTCATAACTGGTGGCCATATTTATGACCCATCTTTATTTGTTTACCTATAGAGCCGTGTCGAAGCAAAATGTTCATTAGGGCAAATCATGTAATGAGTGTATTTTTAATATTAGTGTAAGAAGTTTGTTGCAACCTTTGCCTTTGACAAAATGTAACTCAGATTTACTTTATTAGCCATTCATTCATGTTGGAAATTTGTGGTTTCTTTTCATTTGTTTACTTTTTTACCCTTTATAATAGTAATCCAACTATAAAATTTATTAGAATTATAACTGAATTAGTAGTTTCTGATCTTGGAGCCTTTGCATTGTAGTCATCCTTATTACCACCTAGTGTTGCCTCCCTTACCTAATTGTCACTGCGGCAAACTTGTCTGATCCTGCTATTTCCTGACTCTTTTATTCTTTATTAGAGTGTTAAAGCAAGATGGAGGAATTACTTACTCAGATAGCTATTAAAGTTCTGCTGCTGGGCAGGAGCAGATGGTGGACTGATGATATTCTAGAGTTGTTGACAGATTTAATTTAGAAATTGATTATTTTTCATGCTTGAATAACATATAGGTTTTAATATTTGTTTAACCACTGCCTTTTTTTTCTTTTTTCTAAATAATGCTTTCAAATAAAACATGATTCCTAAATCCAGATACAGTGGGAACATGTTAAGTATTTCATCAGACTATTTGAATGATGCTTTTATATTTTAACGTATACAAACATAATTGGGGTTCATTTGCAATGAACAACTCTCCTCGCTAATGTTGAACTTGAAATGAAAACTTGGCACCAAATTTATTTAGGTAGAAACTTTAAAAAATAGTTTCTTCCTATTGTTGCCTAATGATTATATTTAAGAAAGTCTTCATAATTATTTAAGAGTTTGGATACCAAAGGGTTAAAAATACACCTTTTTCTTTTACTGAAGAAATTTTAGATGTTTGCTAATGTTTTGTTTGTACAAATGGACATTTAGTAATGTTTTTTTATCTATTTTTTTTTAATGATTCCATGTATTTGCTTATTCCCATCTAGGAATAGTTACTAATGTACAGCATACCAAATTTTAAAGTAACCAGAATCGTGAGTTAATGGTTTTTAGTCCATACTGTTAAATTTTGTTGAAATATTGACATAATTAAATTGGCTTCATGCTAAAAATTAAGAAGGCAGTGTTTTAGAGCAATAGCTCTTGGTCAAGGAGGTCACATGACAATGGCTTATGCTCAATAAATGTGCTTCTGCACCTCATGTATGTATATGTATTTTTAATCCAAATGTTGCCTGCAAATATGTGATCCCTTATTATTTAAGTTTCCTGTTTTATGAACCATTGCCCGTTTTAAATCACACAGAAGATTCTGAATCTGTAAAAACTACACATGTCAATGTTTTACAGCTACGTAATTCGAATTGACTTGATTTTTTCAAGTAATCCTAGAAAGGGGGAGCATTCCATATAGAAACTGCTGAAACTGCCACAGGTGCTTCTCCGAAAACCTTACAGTTGTGGCATTGAATGTTCAGTATGGCTTCCTTTCTTCACACGAGGCATACTGTTGAGGTATTTGTTGCGGTGATTGGTTTTAATGCTAATCTAGGAATTCAGATATAGATTCTTTAGATTTGCATGCTTTGTTTACCCTAATTTATGATATCTACCTTTTATTTGTAAACTAACAATAGTTAAGTTGAGATCAGAATTTTAACAGAGATATTATTTATATTAAAATTGTGGTTATCTTTTATTGTCACATGGCATTAACAAAAAGAAAAAACATCCCTAAGGTGATGTGACAATTCAGATTCTAAAAATTATATTTCAGATATTTCCTGATCCGTGGTTTTTTAAATTAAAAAAAAAAATTGTTCTTATTAGAATGGCTTTTCATATATTTGAATGCTGTGACACTATAAGTGGAAAATAGATGGGGATTGGCCAACAGAAGAATGGAGTTTTAAAGTTCTTTGGAGGGAGACATTCTTAGGAATAATAAATTTTGACATTCTATTTAGAATTTTATTACAGAAAAAAAAATCTATTAAGAATTTTATTACAAAAAATAAAGTACATAAAAATTTATATTTTAACTTTAGTAAAGTTTAAAAAATACCAGTTTGATTTATTTTGCCAGTTGTTCAGCAGAACAAATAATTCATCATAAAGACTTGTAAGTCCTCCATGTTTTTATATTCCAATTTTGAAAGAATAGTAGGAACTATTGGGAGAAAATGGATGGTCTGTTCAAAGATAGCTTTTCATGTTGTTGACTGTTACAGGACCTAGAACCTACAGAGATAAACACAGTCATAGCTTCCATAGTGAATTGTAGCAAATTAATATTACCAGTCATGTCAACTTTCTTTTAAAGAAAATCAGTTCTAAAATTTAAGCAAACTAGATCCCATTTGAATACCCACGTTGACTGATGTCTAATTTAAACCTCTGCCCATTTTCAAGATTTTTAAAGTGGATATTGGGACCAGAGAGGGTAAACTAAAGCTTTAGAATGGCCTAATATGGGACCTCTCTTGTTTTCAGAAATGGACAAAGGAAAATTTTACATCAGGCATGGTTTATGTTTGCCCAAGTGCATCAAACAAGACATTAAATTTGAAAGCATATATTTTTAAAATATTTAGTCTAAAAATAATGTCTACAATTTGATTACTACTCCAATTTTCACTTAAAATATAGTCTTGGGGAGTAATTTTGAACATTTTTTTCCAGACACTATAAATTTCCCTTTGGACTGGTGTGTATAATGACTAGTTCAGAGTAACTTTTGTCTTTACCAGCACCTTACTTGAGGTCAACAGGAGAGGCCAGCAGTTAGTGCACTGTGGCCATATCACACACACAGTAAATGAATAGCTATTGATCAAAGGTTGAAGGTTTAACTGTTTAAAAAGTACTATAACAAACAAACTACCACATTTGAATGTGAAGTTACCGTAGAACCTATAAATCCTGTCACACTTACATGCCAGGCGCCTATTGAATTTTAGGAAAATAACAGAGGGTAGCTTAGGTTTAATATCTACTTAAACTTGGAACACCAGATAGATTTTGAAAGTTATAAATTGATGTACATTTTAACTAGAATTACTGTTTCAACTTAGTTAAAACAAAATTAAAATCAAAATTGGAACATGCTTATATGAAAAAAGAATTTAAAGACCCCAGTTAGTCTCTTGTTAAAAATTTGTGTTTTGAGAATGGTACCATTTAATAATTATTCTGGCTTTTACTTGGAACACCATGTGATTTTCAGCCTCTATAGTACATTTTAAAATTCTCTCTACTTATTAAATATTAAAAAGTAGTTTAAGGAATTAACACCTTAAGGACTGTTTTTAGTATATTCATAATAACACATTGCCTTATTAAGTTGTAAGACACTTAGAACTTTTAACAGAAAATACTTAAATGGAATAGGAATCATTATGTTCTTCATGTTCTCTGGAGGTCTTTTATTTTACATTCTTCTAAAATTTACCCTTAGATATTTTTCTTGGTATTTAACATTTTTCAGTTGAACAGATTGGCAGCTTTTTAAAAATTATTATTTTTTTGTTTGAATTGAATAGTGCATAAAATTACTAACTAGAAAGATTTTTTTCAGGAACCCATAGATATTAAGAGTAGAGGACTAGTTACCAATGTCATCCATTGGTTGAATGTTCCTCAACAGTTCCAGCCTGCTGCTTGTTTTTGAATGGCCCAAAAACTAAGAATGAGTTTTACATTTTTAAATGGTTGAACAAAAATCAAACGAATATTTTATGACATAAAATTTTACGAAATTCTAATTTCAGTGCTCATAGAAAAGGTTTGTTTGAAGCCATGCTTAATTGTTTACATATTACCTGAGGCTGCTTTCAGGCTACAGTGACGAAGTGGAATAGTTGTTTTTGAGACTGGCCTGTAAGGCCTAAAAGATTTACTTTCTAGCCCTTTACAGAAAAGGTGCCTACCCCTGGATTAGATGATCCCTAACATTTTTTTTCTGACCAGTTTCTGTAATGTGCACTCTGTGATTGAGCAGCCACTTGTACATTTTTAAATGCTAGCAGAGCAGAATTAGAAGTTAAACATCTCACAGGGGTAGGGAATGGATTAATGAATGTAGGTTAAGTAAGAGTAATTCTTCAACAGTCATCATATGTCCTGGATTTTGAGTTCTGGTCCCCCAAAATTATGTGAGGAACCAGTAGAAATTTGGTTTGACGTGTGATTGTTTGCTCTTACTTGCTTGATCCATACATGGGGAGTACATAGCTTGAGTTGGCTATAGTTCTTCTTTTTAGTTTTGAAGATAATGCCTCTCAAAACCTGGACACTTCTTTGTAAGTTGAGTGATGCACAAGTGTTTGCCTACTTTTGGTAGGCGTGGAGGTAGGGCAGAGAGACGTTGGCAGTATTATTTTATGTCTATACTTATGTTCTGGGTCTTCATTTCAAATTTTAAAGAGTTAGATTTAACTTTTATGTGGCAACTTCCACATTCTTGACAGAGTAGACCTTTTTGGACCATTTTCACTTGTGATATCTTCTGAAAATGAAATATGCCATTTAAAAATCTTCCAGCTATACATTCACTTGAATCTTACATTTGAACAACACGTTGATATTAAAAATTAAGAATATGATCATTTTGTACATATATAATTTGCTCTGTCCAAATTTTGGTGTATCTTTTCCATTTAATTTATAAAAAATGTTAAATTTTAGAATAATATTTATCAGAATTCACAGCCATCGGATAAAAGAAAAATGTCAACTTCAACCCCTAGTAGTCATGCATCTAACTGCCTTATAAATTTAAGGAAATATTGTTTTGGAGATTCTCAAGTCTTATCTCTCTGATATCTGATTAAACTGAGTTTGGGCTTTTGCCTTTCTTCGAAATGTGTAATACTTTTCTTTATCTCATGCTTTTAAGATGTGAAGACATGTTTAGTGATTGTCCAAAAATACATAGATTTTTCATTTCTGAGATTAGAGCTTTATGAGTGTGATGGCTGGAAATATGAATTCAAGGCTTATTGTTATCTTTAAAATGAAAAACCCTTGTTTGTCCTTGCTTCCGTAGTTTCCATTCTGAAATGTCTTTTTTTCCCATTCACATTAACCTAGGGAAACAAGTATCAAAGGTTCTGATTGGTTATTTCACTGACACAAAATAAGGCTTGTATTTGATAATACCTTTACTCTGTCCATAGCATAGCTTGCTGAATAGATATGGGAGGTGTTTTTGTTGTTTAGTACTTCTCCAGGTTCAGTTTATCAACCTGTAGCTAACAACCTGTTTTGCTTTTTATACAGATTTATTTCACAGAGCAGTGTATTTTCTTCCAGGGAAACTTCAACATAGAGTTGCTTTTCTCTAAATTGTTTCCTAATTAAGGTTTATGAGCTTGACTGGTTGTTATATTCATCTTATTCAGATCTTTCACTTATATTCTGCCACCACTTCCTCCTTTAATCTGAATCTTAGCTACTGTAGAAGACATCAGATCTTGACTTGTTAGTGTTACTAGCCATGTGAAATGTTGATTCTTTTCAGTAGTAGGCCTACGGCATGAGTTCCTAGGATAATATTAGAAGGATTTTACAGGAAACATCCACTCAAATACTGTAGAAGGCCAAAATGTAACATTCCTGCAAGTTTTCCTAGGTAAGGCCAAAAAAATCAAACAAAAAAAAATCAACTTTTCAGATCTCCAGTCTGATGATAAATTTTAATGTCAGGACATCCTTCTAAACTTCCACATATAGTGTCACATGTTAGTATAAAATCTGGCTTGTCAATAAGCCAGTTACCTTTGTTTTTAGGAAGCCAATTGTTATGAATGCCATGGACAATTTCAGTACATGTTTGTTTGTTAATGATTTTACTCAAGCTAAAGGAATGAATTATTAAAATTAAGTGCAGATATTATAGAATTCAGATTAAGTCTGAAGTTAGCATAAATTTAGGTTCTTCAGACTAACAAAAAAATGATTTTCAGAAGTTAAATAGGAAGATGCCTTTTTTGAAGTTTAGTATATTGATTTTTAAATTACTATCTCCCAAATCTTGCTTAGTAATCAAATGTGCATAAGAGAAAAGTTAGTTACAGAGCTAGGATGAGTAACTCCTTCTTTAATGAAGACTTGCTGTAAACCTGTATACTCTTTCATAACACCTTCAGATAGCTAGTCAGTTCAGCAGGAGCAGAGACCAGATGAAAATGCTAATGGGATGTAATTCAGTGTTTTTGTGTCATACAGCCTGAGAAATGCCAGTGGCCTGACAGCAGCAGACATTGCTCAAACCCAGGGTTTCCAAGAATGTACCCAGTTTCTCTTGAACCTCCAGAATTGTCATCTGAATCGTTTCTTTAATAATGGCACCTTAAATGGGGGCCATCAGAATCTATTTCCTAGTCATGTTAGTGTGGGAACAAATCGCAAGAGATGCTTGGAAGATTCGGAACCCTTTGGCGTGAAGAAAGCTAGAACCGAAGGTGAGACTACATTGTGGGTGGGAAAGAACAGACTTGTTTCCCTCCTTTAACATGTTTTCTTTTTTATGGCTGAAAGCACCTTCGAGATGAGACCTTCACTTAAGGTGGTACTGTGCCTGGAGGATTATGGTGCAGTGATGGTGTTTTTCCTGTGTTGCCACTTTGAAGATTGGCCATTTAACAAAAGGGAAGGATATAAGAGGGCAGTGTTGACAGCTCAAATGTGAATGTGTGTATATAACTTTTCTACACACCCAGGTTTCCTGCCGTGAATTAGAAAGATTTTTCTTGTTTATTGTACCTGTTCGAAATATAACTATTAAAAAAAATCTGCCACTGTGCCTGATTTTTTTGTTTCCTGTAAATTTTTCTGAACTTACAACAATTGTTGGTCTGGTAGTAAAACAGTTTCAAATCTGATAACGTAGGTGTTTGCTGTATTGTTCCACTTACACTTTAATCTAGAAGGAAAAATTACATGTCTATATAAAATATCTTAAAAGACATTAATAGCTTGGCAGTAATATTTAGTGAACTTACACAGAAAGAAGTTTAGATATGACAGTGAAAAGTAATCTCTAAATTATGCACTTGGATAAGATTTGCTGAAAATAAAAAGTTGTACTCTTTGGCTAAAAAAGAAGAATCAATCATACAAGTATACTATGAGAAAACTCTGACGGGATAGAGGTTTTAGTTGACCTTAAATTTATTGTGGTCGACATTACATTCTTTCTAGTATGTTGTCTACCTTTAATTTTAGCGGTAGTATATGCAAATGGTTTTTTTCTATGATGTTGATAAAAATTGTATTATCACAACTTTAAAAATCTTGGTCACTATAAAAACTTTTGATTATGTGACTTTTTTGTAGAAATACATGTCCAAATTTAAATGTAATACTTTACCATATTCATAGCTTTTATAAATTACATGCCAAATAACCTAGACAGATGCTGTAACAATAATCATAAGCACAACGTAGGGGGTTCGTCTAACCTTCCACAATGGTGTTTTTAAATGGTGAAATATTGCTCAGCATTGCCATTTATTTGTAACATTCGTACATGTTTTTTTCCTAACGTGTTTTAAAATACCTTTAAGTGTATCCACCTTTTACAAATAGTCTTTTTATTTTATTTAATGTCCGGTTAATATTTTGGAATGGTATTAAGTATTAGCTTTGTGTGTCCTCATGCAGGGATACATCTGTTTCCATGTATATAGGTTTGTAGGATAAATCTTAAAATCTGTTTAGTTTTTTTTTTTTTCAAAGCATTCTAATAAGACGGAAACGTACCTAAAGAGTTTTAAAAACTAGTTTCTGAAGATTTTACAGTCAGCTGAATTGGCCAGTATCTCATTGTATTGAGTGTCCTGAAAAGCCTTTCCAAGGATTCCTGAAACTTGAATTTTTTCGTAACCCTGTTACTATACAAATTTGATTTGAAACACTTTTCAGATTTTTAAGGTATTTTATTTTTCTCCTCCAGAAAGGGTTCATTTTGGCTGACCAGGGTTAGAGATTTATGTTTTACATATTAAACTCTCTGTGCAGTTTTTCCATTCCTAATACTCAGCCTGAGGATGCCAATTCAGAATGTGGTTGAAGCCTCCTCTCCATTTAAGTAATTATACAAATCTAAAGTTGAGCACTGTTCCAAATGTACATGAAGTGATAATATCATGTCACCATCACAGGAGAAATCTTTACTTGACACCAGATGTACCTTACTTTGCAGCTCTTCTTTCAGTGTTCATTTGTCTACTGAGAGTTATTTTAATTATTTACTCTGTAAACTGTAATACTCCAGTCCTTGAGGTGTAGTGGTAGTCCTAAGAGTCACTTTAGAGTCTGTGTATAAGTTTATATTTCTAAGCATAGACAGGTGTCTTCATCACACCCCCAGACCTGTTGCCACTCTTTCCTCTGGGAAAAGACGAGGTGATTTTTCTTCTTTCACTTTACCATTATATATATATACTCACTGCAAATGGGGTATTGAGGCAATAATTCTTAATTACTAAAACAGGATTCCCTCCTCCCCCAATTTCCTGAATGTTCTAAAGGAAGTCATTCTTGGCTTCATTGTCTATATAGCTATTTCTGTTCTTTGACTAGTTTTTAAGTGTGCAATTCAAGATGAGTTGCCTTAGTTCATTTTTATTTAATTTCTGGAATCTTGCTTTGATTTGCTATTAAAATGTGTGAGCCTGAATATTTGCTTATTCTGAATTACTCATTTTGTAGATAAGTTTTTGGTTCTCGTACCAAAGTAAAGGTATTTTTATCCCTCATGTAACATGTACATATAGAATACTTAGATTAACTTCACATGTAAAAGTACTTAAAAGTTTAAATTCTTTTAGATCAGCTCTTAAAGATGTACCCTATGAAGTTCACACTTTAATTTTATTTTTTACTTTGGAATTGTGAGTCTGAAAGTTATCTGCTCTTCACAGAAAGTATCTTTCTGCTTTCAATAAACTATTTTCAAATATTGTAAGGTAATGAAGTGATTTTCCCTTGAAAACTATATTGATGTAAGAGAACTTAAAGGGATAGAAATGCCTTGACCTTTTTGTACTGCTCGAATATAAACAACTTTGGAAGCAAGGTGTACTACAAAAATTCATACTTTAAAATTATTTCATGCACTTTTGCACCAGTATCAAAAAATGCTTTGGTCAGAACACAGACATAATAGATGGGGCTGTCCAGAACTCTTGAGGTTGAAATGCAAAGTTATTTCAGCAGTTGATTGTGATGAAAAGCATTTTGGGTAATATTTTCCTTAATATTGTGTTCATTTAAGGTGTAGGAAGTAATCTATAATTAGGTTTGGTTTTGGTTTACTTTTTCCTTCATCAACCATTTCACTCAAGGTAGAGTGACAGATGGACTTCAGGACTTCATTCAGCTGCAGCTTTGTAAAACTTGGTTTCATTTTATTAGCATTCTTAGTCTTCAGGAATAACACTCAATGCTAATTATTCATATGTGTACTGAAAACCGTTGTCCAAATTATCAATTATCAATTAGAAAATAATGCAACTTCCAGCCATGAGAGAAACACTCATCTTTTTTTAGTCAGCTCTCTGGGTACAAGTCCAGAGTGTTCAGTGTGTTACAAACTGACCCAGTAAACTACAGTTTTATTTTGGGGAAATGAAGTAGGCTGTGGTGATCCCAGCTCCCAGATGTTGACTTTACTGTTTTATTTTAATCAAGTATATTGATCTTAGCACCCTATACATAAATCTGTAGGTATTTAATATAAAAGCACTTTTTAGGAAAAATGTCTTCAACATATGACAATTTAAAATTAGCAGAAGTTTCTCAGCACACTTTTTCTCAGGATGAATTTAATTGATTTTCACTTTCTGTTCTTAATTGTTAACATTGACCAGACATTTTAATGACTAGGAGAAATTGAGGTTGAATATAACTTCACATGTTACATGATCTATGCCAATTTAAACAGGTTCAAGAAATCAGGTTTTTAATGTAATTCATTCTAATGCCATATACGTGAAAATGCTAAGGACACCAAAAATCAATCATACTAAAAAGTCATATATACATATATATATACACACATATATACATACTAATTTTTGGTGTTCTTAGTGGTCTCAAATGTGCAGTGACTACTTTTTAAAATTTGAGCAGAGAGAATACTAATTGTGTTTGGATAACAAACAATAGTGTTGTCTTAACCTCTAGAGACAGCATTTTAGAAACATGAATGAATTACACAAGAACCAAGCGATTTCTGTGACTTCAACTGTTACTGCTGTAGTCCTGAGTTTAGCAAACCTCATGTCCCTCATTGGTTTCTAGCGTAGGGCTACAGTGGAATCAGCCAGGGCTTGGTCCAGGCACTCCAGGACGGTCTGTTTCACACCCACCTTCCAGTCTGTTCAAGAAAAAAACCCAACTCCTTCTTAGTGTTTCCATAACTGTCTCTGTGGCTCCATGTCCTTAGCATCTCCACTGCTTTGCCCTCTAAAATTTCCCCACCCACAGGCCTGTAGTTGGGGCTGGGCAGGAATTTAAGAGTCGTGAAAGGTCACCTTGTAGTAGAACTCCCTCTGACTGGCCTTGGATACTATTTTGATTTTAACAAGACCTTTTAAAAAGGCAGTTATTTGGGTAACACACGCTCTATAATAGGACAGAGAATTGGTGATGGCTAGTGGGTACCACCGAGGAAACGTTTCCTTCCTGCCTCCTTTTATGGGAAACTAAGGTCAGAGTTCTCACTTCAGTGGAAAGGCCACAGGGGTGGGAGGTGTTCTGGGCCCCCTGGCCACTGCTTTCTAGCGGTCAGGGGTCAGCAGCTGGGGGGCACTTCTCACTGTCACCTCAAGATGCACAAAAGAAGGTAAATCACATTTGTTTTGTGACCCCAGGTTTCCCTTAAATCCACTAAATGGAACTACTTGCCAATTTTTGAACATATCAGATGGTGTCTTCTGTATGGGGTGTGTCTAGGGAGTAAGGCCTTTCCTATGTTTCAAACTGCTTGATCAGTGTGTAGTTTTAGAAGCTCCCTGAAAACTGGTTACAGAGGGGTCATGTAACTGTTGAGTTTTAGATGAAAATGCAAATGCAGACTTTGGTGTTATCCTGGGCACCTTCCCCATTGAATTTGCTTTTCTAGTCCCTGAGATGAAGAATGAGGGCATCTTGGGCAGTGGTCACACTTTGTAGTGACTGCTCATGGGGGAAGGAGGCTGGTAGGGTTTATTTTGAACTAGTCCTAGGTGGTTTTCCATCAAATGTGTATTGTCTAATATGTACCAGAATCTTCTCAACAAATACCTGCGTTGGCAGTCAAAAAGTAGAGACACCACAAAATGTTCAGTAATTTTTAACTAAGTCAATTGGAAAACAGGAAAAGAAGGTATTTCTTTCCCAAAACAATCAAAATTTACAATTTTGGAGAAATTCTGAAATGCCTACAGGCCACCTTTCTCAAATGCAATGCTGAATGTTTTAAAGGGCTCCTTTGACGATAGGTCCATGGAGAGAAAATGCCACAGATGATGTGATCTCTAGTTGTGGGAGAAAAGTTGAGCCTAGATCCAATATTTTTAAAATTCTGAGAAGCCAATTTCAATTTCATGGCTTACAACAATTTCAAAAAGCAATTTTAAAAAGCATGCCCCCATCCAGCTAATTGAGCTTCTCTTTTTATAGGTGATAGGAATAAAGAAGTGAAGACATGAATATAAAATATATTACTCAAGGTTCTGAGCCAGCTAGATTACCAGCCAAGTTAAATATTGTATAAGAACATCTCACTATAAAGATTCTATTTCCAGAGAAATAATTAAATTTTGGCTGTCTCTGTTAGCATTTGCTTCCCACATTAAAAAGTTTTGCTGTATTAATGAGAAGCTACATTAACAAAAGACACTGCTAAACAGAATATTTCAGAATAGAATTCCTAGTGCACTGCATAGGAATGGGACTGATTTTTGCTTTAATATAGTGGTGTGCCCAGCTTCTCTTTATATCATTTTTACTTTGAATGTCACCAAACTTCCCTTGCCGCTGACTCTTTTTGCCCCCTTGTGGCAGGTCTGCCACTTCCACTTTACAGTCATAACCTAAGATGATCGTGATTCGATTTTATTATTTGTTACTCTCATTCTTAATAGTTTTTGCTTCCTTTTTGTGATTGTGCCTTTTCTGGCTAGAAATTGGATTTTGTTAGTTGATAGGGGCACTATTCTAGGCTCTGGGCTAGGAATGAATCTACGAATATCTCCACTTTTATGAAGATTTGTGTGTGTGTGTGGAGGGGGGGTTGTCCTCATGGCTTATTTGTCTGATTTTTTTTAACCTGCTTTTAGAGATCAGAAGTAGTAGATACAACCTAGCTGCCACTTTCCCCAAGGCACTCTGGCACCCGAATTCCAAAACAAAACCAGACATTAAGGGAATGGGTACTTAAAGCTGCATTGTGTGCCGAGTGAATTCGCTTTATTTTTTAGGTAGGTGTATGTGGTTTTGCCATCATAGCCTGTGCCACTTCTCAGTAAACTGCATGATTTGGTTTATTAGGCATTGGAGAGTGTAAAAGGGGGAAAATCAGATCCCCATGCTGACTGCAGTTTCCTCATCTCTCAAAACACTGGCCAAAAACTCCCTGAAGGTTGTGAGGATTTTGTCAACTGGTATCTGGAATGCCCATCCCTGTTAACCCACTTCTCACACTTTTTAAGATGTCCTGTTTACCACTGCCTGCCTGCCTGCCTGCCTGCCTGCCTTTCTTCCTTCCTTCCTTTTCTTTTATTTCTTTTATTTCTTTTCTTTTTTTTTTTTTTTAGGTGAGGCAACTCTTTTTAACCCCACAGATTGCAAGGACCTTGTCAGTTTACAATCCCTTTTATTTTTTTATTTTATGTTTTATTTTTACGCCTACAGCACCTGATCTTCCTAGGTGGTCTTCCATCCAAGTATTAACCAGGCCCAACCCTGCTTAGCTTCCAAGATCAGATGGTATTGGGCTTGTTCAGTGTGGCATGGCCGTAGATACCACTGATTTCTTGAAATTAACCTTGTT
This sequence comes from Macroglossus sobrinus, assembly GCA_004027375.1. Classification (NCBI taxonomy): domain Eukaryota; kingdom Metazoa; phylum Chordata; class Mammalia; order Chiroptera; family Pteropodidae; genus Macroglossus; species Macroglossus sobrinus. The sequence goes on from PVKZ01001859.1 coordinate 50,582, forward strand.
TTATAGTAAAGATAAAACCTTGCTTATAGTGATTTTGGTTCTGTGGAGAAGACTGAAACAAACAGTTTAATTCCTCTGTTTTCAAAGCACCTGTGTAGAATAATTTTGGTCTCATATCTGTGCGGGCTTGTTTTTTCCCAACTACATAAATCACGTTCTTTTTCTGTTTCTCCCATATACTAATCATTTAGAATTTGTGTTTATCATTAAGACTGAGATTGTTATCTTTGGTGTCAATAGTTAGAATAATCTGGTATGCTCATTTATTGAAAATGACTTTCTATATTGAAAATTGCTTCCTCTAAAAATAATCCTCTATGACCATGCTACTTTGAACAAGCCCGATCCCATCTGATCTCAGAAGCTAAGCAGGGTTGGGCCCGGTTAGTACTTGGATGGGAGACCACCTAGGATGACCAGGTGCTGTAGGCATAAAAGAAAAGGATTGTAAGCTGACAAGGTCCTTGCAATCTGTGAGGTCAACCAAGGGTTGCCTCACTTAAAAAAATTTAAAAAAGAAGTAATCAAAGCTGCAAAGTTCAAGTCTCCTTTTAAATGTTTATTTGAAAGAAAGATTTAGTACTGAAAGTTGTTATTGTATATATTCTTTGACCCAGAAATAATTCTGGGTATTTATCTGAGTAAAGGACCAAAAAATGTGTACAACGATGCCTTTATAAGGATGTTATAGTATTTATGATAGGAAAAGAAACTGAAGCAATCCAGACAATAGGGAATTTGGAGGTGGGTGAATTATAATACAGTCATACAGTGGATTATTAGTCAACTTTAAAGATTTTTTTAAAATTTGATGGGATGTATTTCTGCCATAGTCAATGAATCAAAGCAGGGCATAAAAGTTTTGAAAAAATACGTGCTTCTCAAGACTAGAAAACCATATATCAAATGAAATGAGAGTAGCTGCTTCTGAAAAGTGGGCATTACCAGGGTTTGCAAGGAGAAGTGTTTCTGCACAGACTATGTAATACTTGGAAGAAGGTGATCAAAGTAGCTTTTCTCCAAGATATGAAGATAATTTTATAAGAAATGTATATATATAGAGCTTCAGCTCCAAAAACCTTGAAACTAAGACTTGTTTCCAATTTTATTGTATCAAAGCACAGGCTAGTGCCATACAGAGAGAGTATTGACAGGCATGTCTCGCGTCTTGGCTGTTACCTTATATTCTGTTACTAAAATTAGTGAATTTTTTTTTTTTTAAATCAAGGATCATTTTAATAGTGTTTATGTTGTTTCAAGAATTGTGCTAGTAATTTTTTTTTAATGAAAAACAACTAAAGGAACATTTTTAGGGCATAATACAGAGCATGCTGAATTTTTAAAAAATATATAAATGTCTCTGGGTTGTGTAACTGCTTTTGTTGGCCAAATAACAGTCTTAAATGAGAAATAAATCTAGAATAGATATCTGAGATTTCATGACATTTAAAATACACACTTCAGGAAATAATTTTCTGTGGAAAGTAAGTTTCTTGGTAGTGTACTAATAAGTTCATTAGTAATATGAAATTATTTGACAATTTCGGAGTGTTTGGTCCTCTGACAAAAAGGAATGAGAAACATTTGTCTTAAAATCTTTATGTACAGGGCATCTAAAATTTTCTTTGTTTTATGTGCAGCTCAATGCTCGGAATACTGCATGCCACTAGTGAATGGCGAGACAGAAGACGATGCTGACAAAATGCACATCGATAGAGAGTTTGCTGTTGTAACAGGTGGGAGTGGACAGTTTCCCGTTAGCTGCAACAACAGTCCAATGGTCGAAGACACCAAACAGCAGGAGGGTGGTTCTGTTGGACCAAAAGAAATAGAAATATATACTGTTTCAGCAATGCAGACCCCTTGTCGTTGCAAGAATCAGTATGCATATTATTTCTAACATAAGTTTCTCTCAAATGAGTTTCGCACTTTGTTGTCTGGCATTTTAAAGAATGTTATAATTTGCATATCTTGGGCAAGTTTGTAGATATAAAGATAAGTGTTTTTTGGTGCATTCTATGGATATGAAAAATATAAGTGCAGTCTTTCTGTTTTGATTTTAAGCTTTTGCTTAATGTGCCTTGCTTAATTTTAATGAAGTTTTGCATTTTTAATTTTTGGGTGAATATACCAGGTGGACATGTATGGCTAGTAATTTTAAAGCAATAAACAGGAAGCAGGATCACTCACTATAAACACTGAAAACTAGTAAATGTGGTTTTGACTTGTAACCAGTCATACCAATACGGAATCTTTCACTTGACGCTCTTGGTCGCTCTGGTTTCTGTGGTATTCTTGCTAGGTCTAGTAAAATGCTGAATACTGTGTCTCAAATTATTTTATATGCTAAAATTTTTAGTATATTAAAAGTTTAGTATTAATAGTCATTTTCAGTTTATAAAAGGCAAGACTTAGCATTTAGAAAAAAGATCTATTAATGCTTTTTTCTACTGTTCTTTTATTTTTTTACTTAAATGAGCATGAAAACATTTTAGCCATTCTCTTACTATGTTACTATATTTAGAAATTGGTACTGGTTTTTAAAAAGTTTTATGTCTTTATGCTAAATTCTTCACCGAGGATAAAAGATTACGTATTTTGTTTCCCAGACTTACATGGAAAAATAATTTCTGTTAACTAAAACAAAAAGAAAATGTGTACATCTTTCTAGAGGTTAGAGAATTGTAATGGGTGGAGTCACCTTTTTGCTAAATAATTAAATGAGTAAAATTTCCAAGGGAAATTCTTGGTAAATAATAAATTTAAAGACCTTGACTAAAGATAAATAATAAAACTAAAGCTCAAAACTTTTTTTAAAAATGACATTGCTACATGCTTTTAAGAAGGCAGAAGTAATCACTCTTTAATCTTCAAACATGAATTCCCTGGGTTTTCTGGTTAAATTTAATGCCAGCCTTGAACATAACATTGAGAAGGTCATACTTTTTTCAAGCCCAGCTCATCCTATTTAACAGGTACCAAGTAAGCATTTCCCATATTTTCCATCGTTCCATTTATCACACTATCTGACTGAATAAAGAAAAATTTTTAAACCAGTAGAGATTCCTTGCAGTAGATAGACAAATAGGTGAGAGGGAAGTATGAGTCCTGAAAGGCAGCTTGGAACAGAGTAAAGGACAGTACGGGACACAGCCAGCGCAGTGCGAGCCCCAGCCAAGTTGGGTTGTCTGAGCCAGTCTTTAACATGTCTGCTACTTTAATGCTCAGTTTTATTAGGTATTCAATAATGATTTGAGATTATCAACTGACTTAAGTTTTAAGATATATAATGGAACTAATTTACTTTAACTAAAGAAAAACAATACACACACACTGAACATTAAGTGAAAAAAGTGAGTCTTGTTAACTCAGATTTCTGAGACAGTGTTTACTTTTGTAGGCCCAATCACCTAAAATGTAATTGTCTTATTTGTTAATAGTATATCATATTTGTCTTAATAACTATTCAGGTTGCCATCATATTCATAAGTTTTCTCACCCAGGATAAATTATTTAAACTTGACTTTTGAAAAAAAGAAAATTAATATAAATACTTACCTGGGCACAACTTGTTTTATTTCTTTTTATTTTACTTCATGTTCAGTTCCTGAAATACTCGTTCTCTAACCTTGAGTTTTAACTAAATAGAAAAGCTGTCATTTTATCAAAAAATAATTCATAATCCTCTGAAGAATTTATAGCCGTTATTAAACTATAACTATCACTTAAATTGCCAGAACATTGATGATTAATAGAATGTTTAGAACATATTTTTGTTCGTTAAACAAGCTGTCGTCAGGGAAGTTTACAGACACACAGAAACCTTGGCCCAAGTGCAAATCAGAGGTCTGTAGATGGTGAACCAGAAAGCAAACCTTTCATGGGGAAAGTCACACTGTGTGAGACGTGTTAGGGTAATCAGTGTACAAAATGGGTTCTCATCTGTTATAGAATTTAGCTCTTTTGTATTTAATATCATACCTTGCTTTAATAGTGCAGAACATTGGGATAGAATTTAATATTATCAAGCAAAACATAATTTAGGTCATTTTCTTTACTGTTCTGTGAATTACTGTAGACATGAATATTAACTCTAGTTTCATTATACAGAGAAATACCTTGTAATTGCCTGTTCCCATGTGCCCGAACGTTTTGTGATTGACGTTTTTTTTGTAAGATATCCTCCTCTTAATGGATGTCTGTATATGCATACTAAACTATCAACATTTTTCCAACGTAAGTGGTTTTTGAAAATAGCCCAATAAAGTGGAACCGTTGATATCATAATCACGTTAATTGCTGAACTTAGAAGAAACTTCAGAACTGCCCTTAGCCTAAGACTGTATGCATGAGAACCATTAGTATCTATAGCTCCTTCCTGTGGTTGCTGTACTCTGCAGTACTGGTGTGTGGCATTTTGCAGTACTGGGTAGATTTGACTGTTGCTAAGAAAAAAAAAAAAAAAACAGTTCCTTTGCATATTCTTGTGTATGCTTGCCTGACTTTTGAAGTGTGACATTGTCACCTAGTCTGAGGAACTGCCTTAATTCACCTGTTTCATCAACAACTTTCCTTTATTCTTAAGAGCTAGAGAAGTTTGTATTTTATTTTAACCCTTTGTGGGAATCCTTATACACAGTTCTGATGGACTTTTTCAGGAGTGATTTTAAAAACTGCTCTCTGATAATAGTCTTAAAATGAGAATTTTTTTTTATGGCTTTTCAGTACTATTAGTGTTTTTTATGCAGTATATTTGTCAGCTTAAGTTTTTTAATTTGGCTTTTCAATACTACTGAAATTTATAAATCTTTTCTATCTTACCAGGCAAATGCTATTGTATTTTATTTTTAAATATACCTATGCACAGTTTTCACATTGGAAAAGGAATGGTTTGTTTAAAAAGAAAAAGCAAAAGGAAAACTAATTAAAAGTCCTTTAAAATTGTAGCAGCAATGAAGCATTTTATAGTTTCTCTTCCCATCTGGTTCTGAATTTTGGTGACAGGTGTATTTCTTAATGCAGATATGAAAAACAGTAGCTCCGTATCGAACACATTGACAAATGGATGTGTCATCAATGGACATTTGGACTTCCCTTCCACGACACAGCTCAATGGGATGGAAAGCAGGAATGACCAGTGCTTAACAGGATCTAATGGAATTAGCAATGGATTAGTTCCAGGACTACCATTTCTGAGTAGCCAGGGTTCTCTGTGTGTTAATGGGACTGAGGAGCCAGAAAAGACCATGAGTGTTAACCCTGAGATGTGCGGTTCTCTGCACCTGAATGGGAGTCCAAGTAGCTGCATAGCTAATAGACCATCCTGGGTAGAAGATATTGGGGAAAATTTGCACTATGGACATTACCATGGGTTTGGGGACACTGCTGAAAGCATCCCTGAGCTTAATAGTGTAATAGAGCATTCCGATTCTGTGAAGGTGGAGGAAAGATATGACAGTGCCATCCTGGGTACCATGCATCTTTACCATGGATCTTAAAGATGAGTTGCCTGGTTCTGTCTGGGCGCATTAATCCTTTTGGTAGCCAACTCAGAATACTAATGTAGCATCAACCTAAAGGAATGCCACAACTTGTCCTATTTTTTTATACTTTAGTTTTCTGAAAAAGTAAGCTTGTATCTGACAAGTTCCTCGTGAGTCCTAATGAATGCACGAGTAGGGCTTATTTAGTGCATAGGCGTTTCTTCCATGGGATAGTGGGCCTCTCACATAATGCACTTTTGGAATTTAATTTTTCTGCTGCCAGTCTCCATGTTTTTAATCCTGTCACCATAAATTGCCATTTTTCCCTTTGTCAAATTATATCTGATTGAGATAAAATGGAGGTAGTAAATGAGGTGCCTGGTAATTAAACTCTTTGCACATGGGCATCATTTTGAAAAGCTTGCTTTTACCCATTCCTGTAGAATTTTTGACAGAAGACTGCTATTTCCCTATGCAAGGTCCAGCCTTATAAAGATTACTTGCAATGATTTGTACAAAGAAATGAACGTTTGTCTTTTTCAGTCTTTTCGTTGAAACTTTGCAGCTTGCCATGTGGTGAAGGTTTAACTTGTAGACACACAGAGTGGCTTTGGGGCGTCGTCAGTGGTCTCCCTTAATGGTGTAACTCACTCCCTGGACTTCATTGAAAACTCGTGCAGCCTGAACTGACTTCTGATTGTGTTTTTATTACACATTTCCTACTTTGTCTCTAGAATTTTTACCACCTATAACGGTTTCCTTTATATGCAGTAGAATTCACTATTTGTAGAAACTGTCAGGTCAAAATATTTACTTGACTATTCTGACATTTTCTTTTTTTCTTGTTTTGTTTTTTGGGGATTTTCTGCTTTAAAATATATACCACTATGTATATCCAGTTAACTGAGATAATTTTGAATCTCTCAATAAAACTGCATTATGTTTATGGTTTTATAGAAATTAGTTTTTGTTTCAATGTCTAGTAGTTACACTGCAAATATTGTAATGAATTTTTACTTTTCTGATTTTTGTAATAAAAATTGGTGAAGACAGAGAAAATGTCAAATGAACAAACCAATGTTCCAGGAGTGTTACTAACATTTTGTTTTTAAACTGTCCTTTACAAATTGAATAAAAAAATTCACACTTGATTTGTTCCTAAGGTGTGACTTCTTTCCAGGCTGTATTGTGGCCGAGGTGGGGTTGGGGATGCAGAGTGTTGGGATTGTCCATGGAAGGAACTGGAAGGGCGGTAGAAGTTTAGTATTGCCTTTCATTTTGCTTATAAGATTTTATTTTCTGATTCTCCCTTTGAGTTGTTGTTTTTTTTTTTTTTTCTTTTTTGATTTGTCCATTTACTCTAGCTTTATGGACACTTTGTCTCACTAGAGCTTATAGGGCAGGGCTGGTAATAATTGCTCTCAGCTAACAGTATTGTCCCTGCGTGCCTATTTTCATCAATGGCAACAACCATAATTTATTGAACTTTTTTGGGTTAGCAGATATTAATGAATATAAGCCTTTTAAAAATATAAATTGTAATTAGTAAGTGGCCATTCTGACATGCCAATGTATATTATTTACAACACTCATTAGTTTATTATTGTAAAACTTAATAGTCCAAAATGAGGGAGCATTAAGCTTTGGAAGTGTCACAAAAATGACTCTCATGAGAACAGAAGAATCTGTTTGCATCACCACCACCTCATCCTGTGCCCATAGCAGGCATCCGTAAATCAAGCTCCAAACCCAGATGGCCTTGAGAACTTTTTTAACATACATCCAAGAAACCCCCTCAAATTTCTCTGAGTTTGCAAAAGAGATGAAACCTAATGCCATTTATTCTCTGCTTGGACTATTTTTTAAGGTATTTCAGAGATTTCAGTGAGTTAATATTACTGAAAAACATTGACTATTAAAATACTATAAATATTAGAACATTTAGTGAGTCTTGAGAATTGGACAGAATATGACCGTTTGGAGGTAAAAAACGCATAGAATCTGTAATAGGACACCATTCACACTTCAGTGGGTAATTGATACAGTGTCATACTGTTGTTCAGAGTCATGGACACTAGTACTTAGAGATATGTAAGGAACTTGTTATGATGGAATTATATCATGCTTGGAATTTGTGTCAAAATAATAAAGTTAGTGGAGACAAAGCTCCAACAAGACTGAGCTAATGTTGAGTGAGGTACATGAAGGATCATTATTTTCTCTACTTTTGGAGAAAAACTAGGACTTTACTAAGGAAAAGAATGTTCTATACAACATTGTGGATATTTTAATGTTGATTAAGAATAAGCTTCTATTTTGTTATGCTTAACACCAAAATTAAGCTCATGCTCAACGATTACAGTAGTTCACTGATCAACTTTCTCAATCTGAAGACCTTTTTAGTTGCTTCTGTTCTTAAATACTAGTGGCAAACAATTGGAAAATGAAGTAAAAAGTCTTTAAAGTAACACCCAAACTATAAAATACCTAAGAATATATCTTATAAGGTGGTCAGGACCACTACATTGAAAGCTAAAACATTCCTGAAAGAAGGCCTAAATAAGTGTTTTTGAGGTAGATAAAGAAAATATGGCTTCATACAGATAATGTAATTGAGAAAGGGAGGGATATTTTAATAGTCTTTACATTTAATTGTAGATATTTGATATACTACAGTGGTAGTTTCTTAAAGGTTAATTGCAATATTGAATCAGAAACCAGTAGCAATTTTTTTTTTACTAAATTACATTAAATCTGTTTATCTTGTACTGTGAATGGACCTTTATCTCATGCGTGATTTCTAACATCATTCATTAGCTGAAAAATATTCTTTAACTGAGTTCTGCAGATATTCCAAATGTTGAAACATTTCATTATTTAATATTTAAAAATCATGTATTACTAACAATTTTATGAAAATCAGAAGCTGCCAAGCACATAATAGTGAATGCAAGTTTTACAACATTCTCATTTCTGTTTGAAAGCTCCAATTCTATCAGTGGCCACAAGTACTGTCAGTTCTCCTTGAAGTGGCTCACTTGGTTAATTTTTTTAAATCATGTCTGCCAAACACCCAAGTCTTAACCATAGTTTGTCAATCATTCTTTCAAATAAAAATGTTTCCAGAAAACTAGTTATGTCCATAACACAAGTAGCCAGACAAATGCTTTTCCTGGAGACAACTATTGTACTTTGATGTATGCAATGGAAATTCTTTATGCATACTTTCCACTTCATCACACAAAATATGTATTCAAGGACATTATTAAGTAAAATTGGCTTAAAAAAAAAAAACTGAGTGTACAGCAGCGAGGATTATAATGGTAACCAGGACAATTGTCGTAAGGCTTAGACCACTGCTTTTGAACCATCAGTGCAAGTGTCATCACAAGAGGAAGGCAAATCACATCTTGGTAATATAGTTGTAACTTGCATCCCCTGAAATGTCCCTGAGGCCCCCAGGGGTGTGCACATCAGAGTTGAGAACTGCTTGAATAACTGCCTTTAGTGTTTGCAATAATCCCTTCTCAGCAACTAAGTGATAAATTCTAGAACTCTAGAAGTGTGTTGGTTGAATATCAGCTTTTCTCTAGATGATGATGATGATTTTTTTTTTTTTTAATGAGGACAACAGCAAATGGGAAAGGACTAATTGGAGACAGAAACAAAACTTTTTGAAATGTTTTCCTGAAAAGGAGAGCCAAGACATAGGCAGTAGAAAGAAAGGGGAACATGTCATCAAGAGAGTTTGAAGATGGGAAGATATGAAAGAAGGGAGCTGGGCATGCAGGTGAGAGCTGGGCTCCCTGAGGGCGGGGGAAGGAGCAGCTCTCGCTGCCATTAGAAGGACAGAGTGCTGGTGCGGAGGGTGTGGGTTTGAGCATGTGGAAGTTCTCTCTAATCACTTCCATTTCCCCAGGGGAATTGTAAGCCACCAGTGCAGGGGGCATATGAGAGAAGAGTTGGCATATGAGGGTCAGTGGAAAGGGGAGAGAAATGTTTTGGGGAGTGAGAGTAAATGGACTGAATAAGTAGTGTGATTTCTGGGAGATACCAGCATCACTTAACATTAGTAACTGCAACTAAAAGTGACACTCGACAGAAGCCTTGGTAATGCACAGTTGGACTTAATCCAACCAATCCCAGGGGATTGATAGAGTGACTGGGGTAGGGCCTAGATTTAAGCTGGCTCGAGGGGAGTGCAAGGTGGGTTGGAGGGAACAGAAACCTGGCGGGTTCTGCAGACAGTGTTTCTGGGTGTTGAATGTTGGTGGGAGAATGAGTTGGCTGAGAAGCAGTGGGTGAAGGTTGGGACGTGTTTGTAGTGAGGGTCATGAGGGGTGTGTGGCTAATCAAGGCAATGTGGCCAAGGAAATGAGGAGACACAATAGAGTGGAGAGACTCAAGGAACTGAATCACTTCATGAACAGCAACAACCCCAAGTTATGACCCTGGTAACATATAGAGTGAGAGTGAGCCAATAACACAAACTCTCAAGAGAGGAGGAGAAGGGCCCAGGGTGTTAAGGGAGCAAGAATGATCTAGAAGAAGTATGGGAGCCAAGAGGGCACCACTACCCTTTTAGGATGGTATGAAAGAAACCTGGCACTTCTGAAAACTTGTGAGATCCCAGCCTAGGGAGAGCGGCCTCAGAGAGAGGAAGGATGAAGCATGAAGAGAACTGGAGTGGATGAGCCGTTTTGCTAATGCCTGGTCAGGGTTCTAGAGGGCACAGTGTAGGCGAGGGCAGAAAGGGGTATGCAGAGGTGAATGAATGGCATTGGAATTGGAGTCTGAGAGGGAGGGACAGTCACTGAGAAGAACTGAAAAAAATTAAGTCTTAAAGGTGTGTGTTTGCCAGACTTCCTCTTAATGATGCACCAACATGACCAGTCTATTAAGCAATAGAATGATGTGCTGGGGAAGGAAAAGTAATTTTCCTTCTACTCTTCTGAGTTCTGCTGTTCGATCTAATAATCAAATTGACTTGAGACATTAACAAGAGAAAATAACCAAATCTATTACTTATGTACATCTGAAAGTTCCATAAGAATATGGGACCCCAGGACCAATACCACAATCAAGGCTTATATGCCATCCTGAGCTAAAGAGAAGGGCTGGGTGTGAGGGGAGGGGGAGGAGGGGAGTTCGGGACTTCAAAGGGGAGAAAGGCAATTAACATGAGAGCAAATGTTTGGCAAATAATTGTTTGCTGGGCCATCTTGAATAATGGGACACGGAGGACTTTGATCAAATGGGCCTTGCTAGGTTCCCCCCTGTCTATCACACTAGTTCATATTAAACTATAGTTATCTGTGATGATAGCTCCCTCCCTGGAGCAGGTCCTCTATCTAAATTCTTTTAGGCAGTGAGCCGGGAGTTCAAAAGTTCTTCCCGAGTTCTTTGTTTCTTAAAAATAACCAGCTTAAAATAATTAATATCTCAAAACTGTGTTTTGAAGTGGCATACTGTTTTCCCTCAAATTCACACAAATGAATTTGACTTAGGCAAGTGAGGTGTTTAGGGTGCTGATTTTTTTCTCTTACAATGCAAGAATGAATATCTCTGTGCAAACCTCTCTGGTTTTATAGAGTGAAGAACTAAGATTTAATTATTTCTTAAAAATATGGGTCTTAAAAACTTAGAATAGCTGTATGGTAGCTAATCCTGAAGTTAGGAATTCAAGATTTGAATGGTAGTTTTGGAGTTGAGAACGAGATTAAGAAAGAGAAGCTGCTGAGGCTGAACTGGGTAAAGAGGCTTGAAGGTAGTTGGGAGGGCATAGGCTCAGACAGGGAAAGGAGAAATGGCATCCTTGAGACTTCTGTTTCCCTCTGGGACCCATCGGCAGACAGAAACCACACAGTAATTTAGAAGGAGGTTTAACTGTGTGTGTATGTGTGTGTATACGCGCGTGCGCGCGTGCTCACACACATGCACGCACACATGCATTATATATACATATATATATATATGTGCATTTGTGTATATGTAAATTCTAAACTATGGTAGGATAATTAAAATAAGATAACTGGGACTGAAGTAGAGCACTCAGCTTGATTTTGGAAAGGGGTCGCTTGCCTAGGCTGCAGTTTGAGGGGGAGCTGTGGTCACAGCCCACTGAGTGCCTGGACCAGGATGGCTCCACAGACCTGGCAAGCAGGAAGGAAGTTCCTGCAATAAAGGCAAGCTGAGGCTGGTGGGGACACACAGAATGCTCAAGGCACTGCCGCCAGCATGTGGCCTGGAGGACCTAGGGTCTGTATGGGAAGGTCACAACAGGGTTGGCGCCAGACCCTGGCAAGGGCTGCAATGTCACTGATGGGTCAGAGCAGCTCTGATATCTCACCCCCTCACACAGCCCCACACACCACTAATGAATGTGCAACAGGGACAAGAAACTGCATATCAGTGCCTCCTAACCAGGGGACTCTCTCCTGCTGAGTCCCCCAACACCCTCCACTCCCAAAGCTTGCTGTCACGTCCACGGTGAGGGAGAAATGCTTGATGCTCCATTATCACAGAGCAATGCCGAAGGGTAAGTTTTGATTTGAGAAACCATAAGTCAACAAATGGCACAGTATCCACTCTGGAGGACATGCTGGAAAGGAAAAATGTCATTAAAACAAGTTGGAAAGGGACTTGATTGAGGCACAGTCTTATGTAGAACATAGAATCATGTAGATATGTGTACAATTGATCCTCATTATCTGCAGATTTCGTATTTGTGAGTTTACCTACTCATGAAACTTATTTGTAACCCTAAAATCTATACTCATGGCATTTTTGTGGTCATTCATAGACATGTGCTGAGTAGTGAAAAAATTTGATCTCCCCCCACTCGTCCCCAGCTGAGGGTGAACAAGGTGATGCTCTGCCTTCTTATTCCAACTCTCTTTCTTCAACAAGTGTCCTTTTAATGGTATATTTAGTGTCACATTTTTTGTGCTTTTTACTGGTGATTTCACTGTTTAAATGGCCCACAGTATGGTGCTGAATTCATGTCTGGGATTCCTAAGTGCGGGATGGCTGTGAGGTGCCTTGCAGAGCTCCTTCAACCATGAGTTATAGTGCTGCTTACTCTGAGTCAAATGTTAACGAATCAACAATATATATTAACTTAGGTGTCTTTAAACACCTTGTTCGCTTGGTGAAGATGTGACCAAAGATTTGCAGGAACTCCGCCCTGTACCTCCCCTGGAAGCAATAGCTCAACATTTGGTTATGGGCTGATGGCAACTCTATAGAGCATAACCATTGCCAGTACTCGTTATTTAATCAAAGTGGAGAGCTTGAGTCCAGAAACCATGTACAAAATAATATAACAATAAGGGGTATAGAAGAATGCTGGGAGTGATATTAGTTATATTAATTTACGCCAAGCACAAATAAAAAATTACTGGTATGAGTTATAATTGAGTCAACTACTTGGCTTGTTTCTAATCTGTTCACATGTAGCTTCTTGACAATTATAATAAAGCAGAAGACATGCATACTGGGACGTGGTGATCACAATTCTGGTAGTACTCTGGAGAGATGCTCACAATTTACACTGTGACGTAGTGTTAGTTATCTATTGCTTGTAACAAATTTTCCCCAAACTTAGAGCCTCGAAACAATATTTATTATCTCTCAGTTTCTGTGCATCAGGAATGTCAGTGCAGCCTAGCTGTCTGCCAGGGCTGCAGCCTCATCCACGAGTACCACTGGGGGTGGGGGCTTTCTCTCCGAGCTCACTCTCACAGTTGGTACTACACAGTTGGGATTCAGTTTCTCGAGGGTTGTTGGATTGATGGTCTCAGTTCTTTACTGGCTGTTGGCCAGGACCTCCCTCAGTTCCTTGCCATATGTGCCTCTCCAGAGGGCACCTCATACTATGGCAGCCGGCTTCCCTCTGAATGGGCAGATGAGGACATGAGAGAGGTCTCCCACATCAGAAGCCAGTCTTTGTAACCTAGTCTCAGATGTGACATCTCATCACCTTTGCTGCCTTCTGTTCACTAGAAGTGAGTCAATAAATCGAGCCCATGTTGAAGTGGGAGGAATGATGCAAGGACATGAACATAAGGAGTTGGATCACTGGGCCATCCCAGAGACTGCATACCACAGACACATAACAAGACCTTTGTAGCAGCAAAGAATCAAACTCAAAATAAATGTCCAATTGGTGGGGGCTGGATTCATAAATTATTATGTTATCATGATATGTAATACTATACAGCAGTTAATAGACAGGAACTAGGTCTTTAAGAATTATTAGGGATGACCATCCAAACATGATGTTGAGCGAAAGAACCAAGTTACAGAATGGTATGACAGCACAAATCTATGTATGCAAATTAAAAAATATATGACAACACTATTGTTTGGATATATTTACAGATGTAGTAAAAGTCTAGAACTACATGAATGGGATTGTGATATGATAGGGTTTGGGACAGGCCACCCCAAAATATTCCAGTCACTTTGGCATATTTTGAATTAAAATTACTTAAGAAACAGCCAAGTATAAGAAGGACATTCTGACTCAACTTCATCCCCATGAAAGCAAGAAATTCCCCCTCTCCCACCCCCTGCACCTAGAGGGTAGAAGACACATTTATCACCAGAGATAGGGAATTTAGGACCAAAAAGACTGTTTGTCATTTCTTCAGTGATTTCCTATCCCAAGCCCAAACCCCTTTGTCAATTCCTCAAAAATAATTGTTTCTTTGTTTAAAAGGTGTAAAAGCTGCCTGCTTTGGTCACTTTTTTTAGTTTCATATTTCTATGAGTTCTGTATGTACAAAATTAAATTCATTTTTCTCCTATTAATCTGTCTTGTGTCAATTTAATTATTAGGCCAACCAAAGAATCTAGAAAGGAAGAAAGGAAAATCTCCCCTCTCCCTTCTAGATGTCCACCACCTTCAGGAAAGGTCATCTTAAAGAGGGAAGGCTGTGGGTGAGGGAAGAGCACAAAGGAGACATTAGTTTTTTTTTTCATTTTATTGCTTTTTTTTTTAAAGGAAGTTTTGAAATACAGTTAAATAAAAACATTTTAAAGACAAAATATGAAAGATTAGATTAGAACAACTCGGTTTATCTCCATTTGTCCCTGTTTTCTATGACCCCAGCCCTCTGGCACCTTCCTGAACTTTAAGGTTCTGATGCAGTTGAAAAACAACTTAGGTTTTTCTGTTTTACCATTTATGACTGCCACAATGCTTTCGCCAGTGAATTCTATTAGAATGCTTTTAGAAACAGCTACAAAAATTGCAATTCAGATGCATCGGTGAGGCTGTCCCATTTCCTTTCTGCTAAAAAAAATGTCATTACCATCATTTGCTGGTACAGTTTTCTGACAGTTTAAATAATTCAAGATAATCTAAGCCAATTGTACAAGCAAAACAAGTGGACCAGTATCTAAAATAGCACTTTAAGTTTCTAATACATAACAATGACATTATTTACTTATTTCAATAGTTTTGAAATTCTTCCTGGAAGAGATAGATGTGGGGAAGTGTGAAAAGCCTCTGACAAAACAAGACTGTTTTCATTCCAGGCAGAATGGAATCCTCTGTCCAGAGGCAGGGAACACAGGATTAAAATTACAACTATTGAAGTATGCTCTGTAGGTTACACAAAAAGAACAAAAATGTTAATCTACATGCCAGTAATGACACCCATTTGCAATCTCTCCCTCCTGTGGTCATCTGGTGGTACAACAATGGCAAGATCTTAGAGCAAATGGAATTGATGTAGCATTTTCACATAGAGGGAAAATCCTCGTAAGGGGCAAGCTTGGGATCAGAAAATAGAGTGGAAACTGCACGGACACATACAAATGAGACTCTCATTTTAGAGTATGAGGGAAATAAACATAAGCCACACAAGCAGCAGCAAACCCTTGCAGTAGTGATATAAAGGAAGGAAAAACACCAGGTTGGTGACCACCCGAAGGAAACCTGACCAGAACCTTCATCAGAGCACTGCCGGTCAATCTCGCTGACAGCTCCTACCTAGTAAACATTCTTTGTGTTAACTTTTTCTGTTCAAGTAAATGGTGTGATTTCCGTCTCTTGGTGGGCCCTGACCCACACACTGAGCGAGGTTGTTCTCACCTAGGTTAGAGGCTGACCGTCCAGAAATGTGCAATCTCCTCAGAGCATTCCAGTTCCTCAGGCTCAAACAAGGCACTTTTAGTTTCAGATGGAATTTCGATTTGAACCAAGATGCAGATTTGTTGAGGCGACATCTGCCAGGTATAATGTTTGTATAAAAACCACTCTGTAGCATTTGATGAGGGCCTGGGAGGCCTCTCTGTTGGAGGACAACCTTTTGATCTGTTCTGGGTCAGGGGCTCATGAACATGGATTAATGACAGCTCTCAGGCCCGCAGGGAGGAGGTGTGCAGCCATCACCCACTGAAGCTCCAGCCAAGAGCAGCAGCAGGAAGAAGAAAAAGGAAGGAGAAAGTAGAACCATCTGAGCAGCACAAAACTGCACTGTGTTAGAGCTGGAGGGGCTGTATAAGCATTCGCTCCCAACAGGGTTTCTACTCACAGGAGGAGAGGCAGAGGAATA
This sequence comes from Macroglossus sobrinus, assembly GCA_004027375.1. Taxonomy (NCBI): domain Eukaryota; kingdom Metazoa; phylum Chordata; class Mammalia; order Chiroptera; family Pteropodidae; genus Macroglossus; species Macroglossus sobrinus. The sequence continues at coordinate 66,630 of PVKZ01001859.1, forward strand.
TGTGATGGAGATAGACAAGAACAAAGGCGTTTTACTTCATCATGATCCAGGGAAAACATTTTCTACCTAAGATTTACCTAAGTCTGGTGACCGCCATGCTTGCTAAGGATCTTCGTGGTTTTCACTCAGGTTTTGTGGTTAAGTGATACAAAAGGGTCATGATATCATTGGATTAATAGGAGGGAGTGCCAGTTTACCAAGCAGATGCACTAATGAGAATGGGGTCTTCAAGGTTGTCAAAACAAAGACAGTCTGAGTAACCTATAGCCAAGAGCCTACGCAGACGTGGTGAGTAATGTGACAAGGTACCTAGAATGGGAAAAGGACATTAGCTAAAAATTAAGGAAATCTAAATAAAGTATAGACTTCATTTTGACATATATCAGTATTGGTTTCTTAATGATCACAGTTGTGCCATGCCGTAAGAAGTTAACAGGGTGTTTGTTATGTGAGAACTTGATACTATTTTTGTAATTTTTCTGTAAAGGTAAATAATTATTCTAAATAATTATTTCAAGTGGATTCTATAAAAATGGGCAACATTTGCAGGACATATTTCAAATGGGCACGGAACTCACCCTCAGGCAGGAGGGGGAGGTGTGGGAATCCACCTCGGGAACCCTGTCACTCCACAGGCAGCCGGGAATACTCTCCAGTGGGGTAATGGGCACTCACGCTAATGAAGAATTACTCTGAGGTATTGAAAGAAAAGTGATGTTTAACCTAGTATCCTATTACCAACCATCTAATATTGAAACAAAGGAGTAATGACTAGGAATGTTTGTTACCCACTCATGGTTTCTGAAAGAATTCCTATAGTATGTGTTTTGCTGGGTTGATCAACTGTCCAGCTTTGCTTGGTCTGAAGGGGATCCCAGGACATAGGACTTTTAATGCTAAAATGAAGAAATTCCTGGACAAACTGGAGTGAGTTGGTCACCCTAACTTAAAATCCATAATAGCAACAGTAAGAGTGAAGAAACAGGTAACACTCAAAGTGGTCCATATCATTGTTGTTTGTATAAATATGATGTATTGGTGTGTGTGTGTGTGCGTGCAACCAAAATCTCAGATTATCTCATAATGAGAGTTGGATGTGGGGTACAGTGAGAAGAAACACTAAGTTTCTTACCTGGTGGGAGTTTACATATTTTTGGACTCAGCTTTCAGATAGAGCATAAAATACTTAACAGCAGTTGTAAAGAAGAAAGGCATGTTAGTATGACCTGGGGACAGGATGGAGCTGCAGGGAGGGGGCTGTGGGTGACTACAAGGAAGAGCAGAGGACAGTGCATGAAGAATGACAATATCCTCTTTGGAATGAGGAATGCAGCAGAGAATAATAGAACCCTAAGCATACTGTTGAAAGTTATAATGACCATACATTATTTAGGATTAGATTCGGGTGCATACAACAGAAAATCCCCAAATAAGAGTGATTTTTAATAGACTTTTGTTTTTCTCTCATGTAAAGTGAATCTGAGAGTAGATGGCCCAGGCTGAGCGTGACTGCTCCATGGTGTCCCTGGACCCAGGCCCCCAATCTACCTTATTGCCTGGCCGTGTGCCATCTTCCCAGTCAGGTGGCATCCAGAGCTCCAGCCAGGTGACAGCTACACACCAGCTTCTTCTAAGAAGGAAGTGGAGAATGGATTTTGAGAAACCACTAATGGTCTCTACCACAAATGATTAATAGAAGAAAACTTAATAGTATAATTACCTATGTCTGGCAGAAGAAGGAACAGTAGAGTAATAGCAATGAAGTCAATCCTCATCTGTTATTGCTGAAAGTCAAGAGATAATGTCTGACATTGACAGATCAAGAGATAGAGATAAAAGCAAACCACAATTTTTATGGAAGTGAAAAGTAGCAATGATTATAAGATGTTGTTTGGAAAGTGAAACTAAGGGTGGGAGGGTCTGTGCGCTTTACCTGGTTACCAGGTGCATGCGTGAATTTGTTAAACGTTCAAACTTGTTAGGTACTTGTTTGGAAGTTTCCTAATATGTGGCATTGCCAGGTATGGAAAACAGACACTCGTTGAAATATCTTTGTTGGTTTCAAAACATTGAAAGAGACTTAAATGCCATCAGTGGAGAATGGTTAAATGTGTTTTGGTGCCACAAGACGTGGGAGACTAAGGAGAGGAAAGAAATGCAGGAGGGCATCCAAGTCCTGACAGGCGGATGCCTCTGGGGCACCTAAGCTGGCGATAAAACAGTGACTATAGCAGAATCCTACTTGTGTTTTAAAAGGAAAAAAAAGACCAAGTCCCAAGCTCCCTATCTATGTATGGATGTGAATGTGTTGTGTAGACACCACATGGCTGGGAGAGATTAGCTCTGCTGAGGAGGGATGCAGTGGGGAGAGGGTGAAAGACCTTCACCCAGGGGCTGGACTGTGTGGGTTCAAATCCTGCTCCTACTCTGTGCTGTGCAACCCAGGCAAAATACTTAGCTCAATCTGTGCCTCCATTTCACACATCTAAAGTGGAATCTACAACAACGCCTACCTTACATTCATAGGATTGCAGTGAGGATTAAATGAGCTCATCTTTGTAAAATAATTCCCAGTCACTCCCACACTCAGTGAAGAAAATGGGATGTGAGTGAGAGGGAGGCAGGTGGAAGGTTGGGGCAACCCAGTGACTGAATCAATAGGTGACTGGAACAGTACAACTCAGGGGGGCGGGTGTTGGAGATGACTCATGTCATTCAATAAACCTAGACTCTCTGCACTGGATGATTTGGGTTTTAAATATTATGTTTCCATTTTAATGTGTGAAAAGAGAACCTGAATTACCCAGTGATGTACCTCAAAACATTGCCAAATTTCCACCTATTTTCCACCTCCTAGAAGTAGCCTCTGAGATGAGAGTCATTAACCAAACAAAGCAGAGGGCCTGCAGTAGAAGTGGCAGTGGCATTGGGCTTCACAGTCACATGTACCATTAACAAGGCCACATTGAACAAGCCCGAAACTCCCCAATTCCCATCAGCACTTGGTGAATAAAGCAGAAAATGTGTTTTAACAAGTATAGTTCAAAACTTTATTTGATCCAAACGATTTCTATTGAAGATGAACTGAAAAGCATTCATTTTGACAAAAATATTTTATCTTTCTATCACTATATGGAGTAGTGTATGAAGAAAAAAAAAGAGGATGAGGAGAAGAAGGAAGAGGGGGAGGAGGAAGAGTGGGGGGGGAGAGGGCAGGGGGAGGAGGAGGAAGAGGAGGAGGAGACAGCAGCACAAGCAGCAGTAGCAGCAGCCAGAACCAGGTTGACTGCTACTCTACTATGAATAAGTAAGCCACGACCCTAGGTTCCCATTTTTTAGGTATAGAGATCAGAGAAGAATAGAAAAACTAGAATGACCTTTAGTGATGAACTAGATTTGGAGGCAATGGTTTTTCTATAAAACTTAGGTTTTTCTATATAGATTGATAGATGATAGATGATGATAGAGAGATGATACATACATAGATAGATAGACAGACAGACAGACAGACAGGTAGGTAGGTAGATAGATAGATAGAGAAACACTCAGTGGGATACACAGAAATAGTAGGTCCCCTGCCAGAGCCTGCTGGCTAAGAGCGAACAGTTCCTGAGAGAGGGAGTGAGGATTAAGAAAAAAAGAGAGAGAGAGAGAGAAAAAAGATAGAGTCGTGAGGGCTCACAATGAATACTGTGGCCCCGAGTTTATTTAGCACAGCATATTTATACCCTTGGCAATGCATGAAAAACAAAACCCACACACCTGTAAACAATTGCTTGACATTTATATAACTTCTCTCACCTGTTTTCCATTAAGCCAAACTTCCTCCATCTGCAACAGACTATATCCATTAAGACAAAATTCCTCCTTCAGTACAGAGCCCACCTGCTCTGCAAACTTCTAGCTTGCAAGCAACTTGAACCTTGTCTGTAGGGCATTAAGCAAGAATGGCTCCCAACAGTTCCCTGATAGGATAGGAGAGAAAGCATGGTTCAAACACATCATTGGAGGAAACTCAGCACAAATGCTGGCTAGATTTGGCATTCTCTAGGTAATCCCTATTTTTTGTCATGGGTGACTCTGACTCTGACAACAGTTCTATTGTTCCAAAGCAAGTCCAAATCCTACCAAGTTAAAAAGAATTCCCTCACTGCCTTGGGTGTAGGTGGTAACCCAAGTTCCCCTGAGATCCACTCTGACAAAAAGTGCCTTGCCAGAACTGTTGTTGGGTTGCCTCATGCCAGGCAGCCCCAGCCAGAGCTGCTGGTGAGATACAAAGAGGGAGAGGGTCTTTTCCTGTTCGCCTGGTTTCTAACTGAGACTCTCATCCCAACCTTTTCTTTCCTTCTGAAAAATGAGGCTTCAAATCCCTGCATAGGAAGGAGAGAAGGAAAACATACTTTCTATCGGGGTGAGATGTTCTCAAAACCATAACATCATCTCCAGTGTGGTGTTATGCTAGGAAGTCTCTGTTGCTTTTCTCTGTTTTCAAAATACCCCATTTTATTATACTTTTTTGGTATAACCTGGATCCTTAGTAGAGAGGGGTGGGTATGTGCCCTGCCTCAGAAAGGGAAGGAGGACAGATAATCCCATTGTACTGTATAAATAATGAACCTATTTATATCTTTGAGTTTATGGCTTTTTCCATATTTGGTATTGTTTCCTGTGGGGTGGGAAAAAAATAATTTTCCTCCTACCTTCTAAGTTCTTCTGGCTGGACTAAAAATCAAATTATCGTGAGATAGATTAACAGGAGAAAGTGACCAAATATATTATGTACATGGAGGGCTTTCATAAGAATATAAGACCTGAGGCAGATGGGGTAGTTGAGACTTACATGCCACCTAAGGAGAAAGTAGGGTTGGAGGTGGGGACCAATGGGCAAGAGGACAATTTACATGAAGTTGGAAAAGCAAATGTTTGGCAAATAAATGTTTGCTGGGCCGTCTTGAACAATGGTACATGGAGGATTTGGTCAAATGGGCTTTGCTAGGTTCCCCCCTGTCTATCATACTAGTTCATATTAAACTATAGTTATCTGTGATGATAGCTCCCTCCCTGGAGCAGGTCCTCTAAATTCTTTTAGGAAGTTAAGGGGGAGGTCAAAGTTTCTTTCTGAGTCTTTTGTTTCTGAGTCTTTTGTTAAAAAAACTAGGTTAACATAATATTCCAAAAAGCATATTTGGGGGTGGCAAGCTCTGGTTCCCCACATCTCCCAAAGGAAGAAAGCATTTAAATTCTGGCACACTTACTTTTTTAAAATGCTGGTGTGTGTGGGAGGGGCTGGGAACAGAGATGGGGGAGGTAATTTTGGTGAAAATTGTAGAAGGCTGTGGTAAGCAAAGGCTAGTTTTGTGCTCATAGGTTCTCTACGAGGGCAATTACTAATTCTTCCCTTCTCAGATATCTGTAGCACAGTGTTCTATTATGCAGCTGGTTGATGTTTGTTGTTGAAAATTAAGTGACACAGATAGTGTATATATCATCAATATTTAAGTCTTAAAATAAGCTACGATTTTCTCATTCCCAGACACAATAAGAGCTCATCTGTCTAATGAAAAAAACATATAACCAAGTCATAAAAGAAATCTCTTTTTAAAAGATGAAAACTGGCACAGAGAGAGGGGGAACAAGATGACAGAAAAATTAGCATTACATAGGAAGTCCGGGACCAGATGGAACCAAGAGTAATTTTGCCTATAGGAGTAGAGTCAAGGACAAGACCCACCGGTGGGGGTGTCGCTCTCGTGATTAATGATGACACCAAGAAAGCCTTGGGGACGCTGCTTTCTTTGATTTATCCCAAATGCCCACCATGACTCAGTATGCCTTTAATTTCATCATTTTATTCACACTACTTCAGCTATCAATCTTGGAAACCAGCTTTAAGTTGTCTCCTTGACTGTGTATGGATTTTTGAAGTTGAAATGGCAATACTTAAAGTATTAGTGGCTGTTTTTGTAACCGGATAGAGAGTAATTTATTTCACCTTGAGAGAGACAGCTCATGGAAAAGAAATTAAATTTCATTTTAAAAGAATTTTAAATGCAATTAAAATTGAACCATCAGATTTGCTGAAGTTACATACATTGCTGTTTAAGAAGTCATCAGCTATGCTCCTCCTACCCTTCTTTTAATTTCTGTACCTTATAAAGAACGGAAAATTTTCTCTGTAGCTTATTTTATTTATGGAATTGACAGAATGTGTTTCTGCCAAAATGAGGAGTGTATACTTAAAGTGATACGACAACTCTGTTGATCAATCTGTATAATGAATAAAGATATGCATTTTTTTAAAAAAAAGCAAAGAATTGTCACTAATACCAGATTTGATCAAAATGAGATTAGATAACATGGGGTGGTAAATGGGCTGCTACAGCTGCCCCAACACATCATATACAGTTTCCAGAATCAATTTCTTAAAGTTTCAATATTTTTTTATGGGACAAAATATTTTCAACTAAATTTAAACAAGTTTGACCATATTTTTTTTTTTTTTTTTAAGAATAGAGTCTCGGCATGCATCATTGCAGAAATCAAGTGATTGGAAGACTCAGGAATATTGATAAGAGTTTGCTAATGGGCGTTAGAAAGAAAGAAAGTGAGGGGGTAGGAGGTAGGAAAGAAGGGCAATTGCAATTGGCAGTTCCCACATATTGTACCTTGAGCCACATGCTACCCTCGGAGTTTCTTTTTGCTGTTTCTGCCTTGCAAGATGGCCACCTTTCACTGAAGTTTCAGAACTCTACAGTGGAAGCACAGAAAACAAATGGCACCTGGAAACATCGTGGGGATCACAAGGGGAGAGCACGTGAATTTCAAGCAATCTTGTTATTCAAAGAGGCAGCTATTTTTCTGTTCCCATTAACTCTTAATTTAATTGGTAATGGAGTACAGATTTGGTTCATGAAATATTTCTATAAGGTAGAAAAGATTTTACCAAACATGGTAAAGTATTTGGTGCTATAAGGCTACATAAAGCTCAGTTTCATTTTCCCCAAAGCAACTTGTCTGAAAAACGATGTGTGTGTATGTGTTTGTGTGTGTATACACTGAAATTAAAGCCATGTTGCCATCTCAGATTTTTATTATTTTAAGCCCAAGTCATTTCGCATATTTATTGATTTAGTAAAAGTATTGATAATAAATGTTCTGCTTATTCTTCAGTTAAAAAATTTTAAAGTTTTTTTAATGCATTTAGTGTTTCCATTCTTAAACATCTCCTAAATATTTACTCTGAACCGTTCTGAGGTGACAAAAACAGCCTTGTGCTCAGTTCCTGCTCACATTTCACAATCAGGTGGGAGAGATCCATGATCATAACATAATTTGATAATGTCTAAAAATACAAATAACTGTAAACTTGGGTGATTGAAAAAAATCTCAACAGAAGAGAGACAGTGAGGTTAAAGTTTTTTTTCAACAGTGTGTCATATATATATTGCATTGTGTGTTCACCACCCATGGTTAGATTTCTTTCCGTCAGCACATATTTGACTCCTTGTCCCCTTATCTACCTCTCCGCTCCCTCCCTTCCCTCTGGTAACCACTAGTCCACTGTCCATGTCCACGAGTCTCTGTTTGTTTGTTGCTTTTAGGTTTATATCCCACACACAAGTGATAACATGTGGTTTTCAACTTTTTCTGTCAGGTATTTTGCTTAGCATGATTATCTAAAGATCTATTCATGTTGTTGCAAATGGCAGTGTTTCATCTCTTCTTACAGCTGAGTAATATTCCATTGTATATGCATACCACATCTTTATCCAATTGATTATGATGATGGTAACACTAATGTATACATATGTCCAAACTTACCAAATTGTATATATTAATTACGTGCAGTTTTTTATATACTAATTATACCCCTTTAAAGATGTAAAAAATAAAGTTTAATGTTAGCCATTTGAAAAAAATGCTCATTTAGCTTTTCTTTGGCAATATTTATTAATACTCAAGTTTCTTGCTTTATTGCTTTAAAATGTCTGAAGCAATATTATATAACAGACATTTTAAAATTGTTTCTGCCTCTAATGCCTTTAGTATTTCATCATTTAAGATCATATTTGTTGTTGGTTTCTGGAAAATGTTTTTCCTTATACTTTTAAAATTCTTTTGTATTTCTATTCACACCAAGTCTGTGGTTAGGAAATCTGTTGAATTTTATCAGGTGCGTTTTGGTCCTATCATGATAGAATCATGTGATTTTTCTTCTTTTGTGTGTTGGATGTAATGAGTTGTGTTGTTGAATCTCTTAATGATGAAGCTTCCCCACATTCTTAGAATGAACCCCACTTGACTACAGTGTATATTCTAACATCTCAAGTGGTTCAGTGTGTTAAGATATTTACTTGGTATGTTTAAATCTGTACTTAAAATGAAGGAATGTCTGTAACTGTGTGTACGTGGGGAGGGGCATCTTTACTAGGTTTATTGTGAAGGTTTTATAAAATAATTGATAGTTTGTTTATATTTTTCTCAGTTCTAGAACAGTTTGTATAAATAGGAATTACATGTTCCCTGGATATTTGGTAAAATCACTTTAAAAATCTCGCTTAGGAAATTTTTACCTTTTTTTAGTGGAGAGTCTGCTATTCTCTTCAAAGGATTATATGGTTGTAAGTCTGTTCAGACTCTCATTTTGTGGGTGAATTTACCTGCAAAGCCATTAATTTCACTTAAATTTTCAAATTTATTGGCAAAAAGTTGTGTACACAATTTTTACAATTCTTTTCATCTCCTTCATGTCTATCATTGCATTGCCATTCTTGTTCCAAAATTCGATTGTCTATATTCATTCTCATTTCTCCTAAATGTCAGGCTTGCCAGGAGGTTGTCTTTCATAAATAAAATTTTTAAATAACCAGCTTTTGATATGGTTTATTAGTTCAATATTTTTTTCTACTTCATTAATCGTATCACTCTTAATTTTATCCTTATTCTCTTTTGCATGTGCTTTTTCTGGTTTCTTATATTGAATGATTAACTTATTCATGTCAAACATTCTTGTTTGACAATAAACGTAGTTATAAGCTATAAATTTTCCTCTGATTATGACTCTTAACTGTAAAGGTTGTAAGATGAAATACACTCGTTTTATTGATTTCTATGTAACTAGCCATTTATAAGTTATTTGTGTTTTTAAAATAATTTTTAAAAGGATCTTCAAATTTTCAAATGGGTAAATATGTTCACTTCTTATTAACAATTTTCACATTAATATGTTTTCTAAGGAGTCTACTTTTTCACAACTTATAAAAAATTTCTTTGGTATACAGAACATAATAAAATTTGGAGAAATTTCTATTGTCATAAAAAGATTGTATCTCTCTCACACACACACAACACAAACACACACACACACATTAATTCTTATTTGAATCCTGAATGTTTACTCATTTTCCTTTTGACTAACAGATTCTGAGAGAGGACTATTAAAGCTTTCAACTGGACGACGATTTTAACAAATTCTCCTCCTATAAGAGGTTTTTCAATTATGTATGTGGTTTGCTACTTATCTTTTTCAGCAGACTTTTCTTGTTAACTTCATACCAAATCCTGTTGGCAAGCTGAAACCGGGAGACAAAAGTCAGACTGAGAATACTTGAGACAGCTATGGTTGTGAATTGTGACTATGTCACTTCTTAGCTATCTGATCACCTCTCTGAGACTTAGTTTTCTTAATTTGAATGAGTAGAAAAGGACCACCATGAACAGTCCAGGCAGAAAGGTGAGGGATGGGGAGGTATCTGCTCCAGACCACGAGTCTGATTTCAAATTTCGAAAGCACAAAGGAGCAGAGGCATTAGAAAGGAGCTTCTGGGACTCTTGGATGAGATGGGACCTGGTGGAATTGGAACTCTGAAACACTCTGTGTCCATGCTCTGGTGTGGTGAATATGCTTGGAATGGCCTGTCTTCCCTAATAGCTGTGAGGCAACACAGCCTTTATATATTTATATATTTATATATATATATATATATATATATATATAATATATATATATACACATATATATGTATATATATATACGTATACATATATGTGTGTGTATGTGTGTGTATGTAAATACACACACACATATATATACACATATATGTATACATACACACATAAATAAATAAATATATATATGTGTATATATATGTATATGCATATATATAATAAGAGCTCTGGCATAAAGCACTCCATCACGCTGTTTATGTGCCAAAAGTATAGACTTCGAGGAAATTTCTCACATACGTCAAATGTCCAGGCTTCCCAGGGCCTTGGGACTCTGTAGGGAATGTTCACTCACCTGTGGCACTTGCGTACATAAGTTTGAGAAGCACTCACGGTCTCATTGAGCTCGGTGAGGTACAAACTATGTCTCATTCCTCTCTGTACCCTCCTGTTGACAACAGAGCCAGCCACAGACAGCGTGCCCAGGGATACTTTTGCCCAACTTTCCATCGTCCCATCCTGCCCTCCATCCGTGTGGACAAGTAGCCACAATATCAGGCTTCATTCTTGGGAGAGATGAGACAGCCGTGGCCCTGGAGTGTGACTCTGTCACTTCTTAGTTGTGTGATCAGCTGATCAGCTCTGTGAGTGTAGTTTTCTTAATTTGAATGAGTGTAAGGGACCACCACAACTAGCCCAGGCCCAAAAGTGAGGAATAGGGAGGTGTCTGGTGCAGTCCAGAAGTCTGATTTCAAATTAGAAAAGCTAATTGTGGCTCTAACACACCATGTGTCCACACTTTCGGCAGGAGGATATGCTTGGAATGCCCATCTTCCGTAAAAGTTCTGGGGGCAACAGAGCCTTTTTTCTTTAAAAGCCACTATGTGTATGTATATATATATATATATATATATATATATATATATATATATATATATATATATATATATATATACATAATTATATGCATAATATATTCATATATATGTATTGGGAGCCATTCTTGCTGAATGCCCTACAGCTGGAGGCCCTAGAGACCTGGTTAAAGTTGCCTGCAAACTAGAAGTTTGCAGAGCAGGCGGGCTCCCTGCAGATGGAGGAAGTTTGGCTTGGTGGAAAATGGGTGAGAGGAGTTATGTAAATGTCAAGTAATTGTTTAAAGGTGTATGGGCTTTGTTTTCCATGCATTGTCAGGGATAGAAATAGGCTGTGTTAAGTAAACTCGAGGCCACAGTATTCACTGTGAGCCCTCCCCACTCTATCTTAGTCTCTCTATCTCTTTTTCTATCTTTCTCAATCCTCACTCCTTCTCTCAGGAACTGTTCGATCTTAGTTGGCGGGCTCCGGCAAGTGGCACCCAAACAGGGACCTGAGCACGGGGGATTCAGTGAAGGACACCGCAGGACGAAGAGGCCAGCCGTGACGCAAGGTAAGGGGCTGCGGTGATTACTCGGGAGTTATAAATACAGACCCTAAGTTGAATATAAAGACCATAAGCGGTTACGGTACACCATAAAAATTACAGGCCCTAAGAGTTGTACATTCAGGCCATAATTGGTGATTAATCCGGAGTTGTAAATACAAGCAATCAAGAAAGGAAGAGTCCCGATAAGAAGACAAAATAGTAAGGGAATAACAAGAAAGAAATAAAATGGGTAATGGCAATAGCCGTATGCTTTTTGTACATTTGTAAATAGTTTAAAAATTTAAAAAAAAATGGTAATTTTTTTAGTTTTTTCGGATTTGTAGTAAAGAAAGGATTTGATCTTCTGGGGACGCCCCGGCGGATATGGAAGAAAGTGAAACTAGGCCTTGCACTGCACCAGCTGAGTTGCTTTACGCAGAGCCAGCTTTTGGAAAACTAGATGCAGAGCGGTTAGAGGAAGAAGCCGCCCGATATCATGATGAGGAGGACTTTCCTCCATTTGTTGCCATGGCTAAATCCAACACGTGGGGTGAGAAATCTCTGGCAGAGGATGCAGAGCGTCTACAGGATGCTTTTCCCTCCTTTGCTATGCAGATGCAGCAGATCAGGGGGCCAGGGAACCCTTTGAAGATCCCAAGTGGGCTAGCAGGGTTGGATCCGCCCCTCCCCCCTTGGAAAAAACTGCTTCAACCAGTTATTCCAGTAGTACAAAAGCCTAGAGGGCCACAGCCTCTGTTACCTTTACAGGCTGCATTAAAGACAACTGAAAATGGGAGGATACTGAAGGATTTCACATGGCATTTCCTGTCTTTGAGGAAATGAATGCACAGGGTCGGCCTGTCCTCACTCATAGACTCATTCCTTTCAAACGACTAAAGGAGCTGAAGCTTGCCTGTTCACAGTACGGGGCCGACAGCTCCCTTTACTCAATCTAGGCTAGAATCATGACCCACCGAGGCGCTTCCTCCCTCGGATTGGAAGCAGCTTGCTAGAGCTTGTCTGTCAGGAGGAGATTATTTTGCTGTGGAAGTCAGAGTATGACACACAATGCCGGAACACAGCTGATCTCAATCGGGCCCAAAGTATACCAACTGCTTTTGACATGCTAGCGGGACGCGGTACAGCAATTAAATTTGAATCCAGGTGTATACGCTCAAGCTAATGCTGCCGCTAAACGAGCTTGGTATAAACTGCCATCTACTGGAAGGCAGACTGAGGACTTGTCTAAGATCAGGCAAGGACCTGAGGAACCTTTTCAGGATTTTGTTGCCAGACTGATGCAGACCGCCAGTAGGCTTTTGGAAGGTGCTGATGCAGGGTTCTTATCAGTTAAGCAATTGGCCTATGAGAATGCTAATACTGCTTGTCAGGCAGCCCTAAGGCCTTTTAGAAAGAAAGGCACTATTGCTTATTATATCCAGCTGTGCTCGGACATAGGGCCCGCTTATACTCAGGGTTTAGCAATGGCAGCCGCCCTGCAAGGAATGACTGTGAAAGAAGTGTTATTCCAACAGCAAAGATCTGCAAAAGGTACGAGCTCTGGAAGAACCAGAAGCTATTTTGTGTGTGGCCAGATGGGTCACCGAGCGAGACAATGCCCAAGTAGACATGTACCCACTGCTCGGGGCCCTCCAAAAGGGGGCCAACAACCAGAGTTGTGTCCAAGATGCAAGAGGGAAATCATTGGGTTAAAGAATGCCTATCAAAAAGAGTCGCTATGGGAAATCCTCTGGTTCAGGGAAATGGGAGGAGGGGCCCGCCTCAGGCCCTGCAACAATGTTATGGGGCACTACAGAATTTCATCCCCCAGCGGGGAAATCCGTTTGGGACCTCTTCCGAGCAACCCCAGGCAGCGCAGGACTGGACCTCAGTTCCTCCGCCCTCACAGTATTGACTCCAGAAATGGGGATGCAGGCCCTTCCTACGGGGGTGTTTGGACCCCTGCTGCAAGGGACCATGGGGCTATTGCTTGGAAGAAGCAGTGCCACCATGAAAGGAATTCTAGTAAGTCCAGGGGTTGTAGATGGAGATTATACTGGGGAAATTAACATCATGGCCCACTCTCCCTCAGGGATCTCAGTGATCCAGGCAGGTCAGTGCATAACACAATTGCTCCTGCACAATTGCTCCTGCTCCCTCGAGTACAGACTAAAAATGCAACTGAGAACAGTCAGAGAGGGAATGCAGGGTTCGGGTCATCAGACGCTTACTGGGTGCAAGCTATAGGAGCTCAACGAACAGAGCTTACCTTAACTATTAATGGAAAAGAATTCCAGGGTTTACTTGACACCGGGGCAGATGTGTCTGTTCTCACAGCAGATCGGTGGCCTAAGGCTTGGCCTAAACAATCATCAGTGACACAGTTGCAGGGAATTGGGCAAAGCCTGAATCCAGAACAAAGTAGTGACATCCTATTCTGGAAAGATACAGTGGGTCATGAGGGTAACTTTAAACCATGCATAGTTCCAGGATTGCCTGTAAACCTGTGGGGAAGGGATGTGATGCAGAAAATGGGAGTGTATCTTTACAGTCCAAGTGAGGCTGTTTCACAACAAATGTTTAGCCAGGGGTTGTTGCCATATCAGGGATTGGGTGCAGGTGGACGAGGAATACAGGACCCCATACTACCTATGCAGAGGCCTCCTAGAGTAGGCCTGGGGTATTTTTAAAGGAGGTCACTGGCCAGCCTGCACCCCATGCAGATCCAATTTCTTGGAAGAGTGAGGATTCTGTATGGGTGGATCAGTGGCCTCTAACAGGAAAAAATTAAGGCCGCAGAGCAGCTAGTGCAGGAGCAACTTGACAGCGGTCATATAGCCCCTCAAATTCTTGTAGGGATTCGCCTGTTTTTGTTATCAAAAAGAAATCAGGGAAATGGAGGCTTTTGCAAGATCTTAGGAAGGTTAATGAGACCAAGGATCTAATGGGTGCTTTGCAGCCAGGACTGCCAACCCCTTCAAGATTGTTGTGGACTTAAAGGACCTTTTTTAGACAATTCCTTTAGCTCCAGAGGATTGTAAAAGATTTGCATTTAGTGTGCCATCTGTGAACTTTAAAGAACCTATGAAGAGATATTATTGGAAAGTGTTGTCCCAGGGCATGGCTAATAGTCCCACTTTATGTCAAAAATTTGTGGCACAAGTGGTCACTAAAACTAGGCAAGCTGATTCCCAAGTTTACATCATTCATTACATGGATGACATTCTCCTGGCACATAAGTCAGAAGGACTCTTATTAGCTTCCTATGCCCATCTACAACAGGCTCTGAAGGAGCAAGGTTTAGTAATAGCTCCTGAAAAGGTGCAAACTGAACCGCCTTCTACCTACTTAGGACACAAGTTGTATCCGAAAACTATTTTGCCTCAAAAGGTGGAGATTAGGAACAATGGATTGGCTACTTTGAATGATGTTCAGAAATTGTTAGGGGACATCAATTGGCTCAGGCCTCACTTAAAAATTTCCACAGGAGAATTAAAGCCCCTGTTTGATATCTTAAAAGGAGACCCTGCTCCTACGTCCAGGAGAGAATTAGCAGAGCTGGGAAGAGAGGCATTACAGAAGGCGGAGCAGGCTATAGAGCAGCAGCAAATACAATATGTGTATTACTCACAAGGATGGGCTGCTTCTATTCTAGCTACACACCCACTGCCATCTTGTGGCAGGGTGGTCCACTGCTTTGGATACACTCAGCTGTTTCACCTGCCAGGGTGCTGACACTGTATTATGAAGCTGTTACTTGCCTAGTCCAGATGGCCAGAGTAGGATCTAGGGGGTATTTTGGAGCCGAACCCTCCGTAATCGGAGTTCCTTTTACTAAGCAACAATTGGAATGGTTGTTCCAAAATGTAGATGCTTGGGTCATAGCTTTTGCCCATTATTCTGGAACCATTGATAATCATGACCCTAAGGATAAATGATTGCAATTTGCTGATACGCACGCCTTGGTGTTTCCCACGGTAGTCAAACAAAGCCCTATTCCAGATGCTCAGGTGTTTTTCACTCATGGGTCATCCAATGGTATGGCTGCTTATGTGATTAGTGGACAAGCATGGGTAATTCATACCCTACCGGCTTCGGCTCAAGTTGTGGAGCATAGAGCTGTTGCCACAGTATTTCAGCTCATGGCCTTTTGTCCTTTTAATTTATATACCGATAGTCAATATATTGCTAGAGATTTATCAGTACTGGAGACTGTTCCTTGTATTAAAACTGCTAATACCTAAGTTCAAGAACTTTTTTCTCAAATACAGCGATATCTCCGTGAGCGTACTCATCCATGTTATGTAGGGCATATTCGCGCTCACTCCGGACTTCCGGGACCCCAAGCGGAGGGTAAGGCTCTTGCCGATCAAGCCACTCAGGTTGTAGGATTGTCTCCAATAGAGCTTGCTCAGCAACCCATACTCTTCACCATCAGAACAGTCAAAGTTTGAGGAAGCAATTTCATATTCCTAGGGAAGCTGCTCGCCAGATTGCGCGCAGGTGCACCTCCTGCCCGCAACAACAGTCAGTACCACATTATGGGATTAATCCCAGAGGTCTTAAGCCTAATCAATTGTGGCCAATGGATGTTACACACATCCCAGAATTTGGGAGGCTAAAATATGTTCATGTTACTATTGACACCTATTCTGGGTTTCTTACTGTCACGGCTCAGGCTGGCGAAGCCACTAAACATGTTATTTCTCATTGTCTTCGGTGTTTTGCCGTGCTAGGGCAGCCATCTGTTATTAAAACAGATGATGGCTCTGGATATACAAGTCAAGCATTTCAACACTTCTGTGCACAGCTCTCTACCATGCATAAAACTGGTATCCCTTATAATCCACAGGGTCAGGGAATTGTGGAACGAGCTCATGGTGCTCTGAAAACTCAATTGCTAAAAATGAAAAAGGGGGAACTATACCCTATTTCTCCCCAAACCTTTTAAACCATGTTCTTGTTATTTTAAATTTTTTGACTTTGGATGCTCAGGGATTATCTGCAGCAGAGCGATTTTTGCATCCTAAGACTCAGAATACATATGCTCAAGTGAGGTGGAAAGATCCTCTCACAGGCTCATGAAATGGTCCCGACCCGGTACTCATACGGAGACAAGGGCATGTTTGTGTTTTTCCACAGGATGTTGAAAATGCCAGGTGGCTTCCAGAGAGATTGGTCCGGTTTGCAGGGACCTCTCTGGCACCAGAGATTACCCCTGATGCTGCTAACGATGATGATATACCTTCTGACAGCTAAAGGAGAGGTGTATTGCAGGATAGGTGGATCAGGCGTATATACCTGATCCACCTATCCTGCATCCATCCATATGGGAAGGTCCGGAGAATATGGTGAAAGTGAATGACACCCGTCTGCTGGGTCCACCATCCCTTTGCAGAATGACATTGCAGACAGAGCCTGGATTCAACTATTCAGGCTCAGGATTGGGGCTGCCAATCCTCACTGCCAGAATGTCCAGTGGTTACATGAATTGGGGTTGGCGGAGGAACTCAACAGGCACATCTCTGCTCGCCAAAAGATCCCAACGACCCTCACGCTGGGACCCCACCACAGTCCTACCCTTTTTGCAGTCTCCACGTTAAGGACTGGTCTGGAGGACCCCTACTGGGACAATGGGAGATTGGACTGAATCCGGAAAAGATATACTGGTTGGTGTAATCCCACATTATGTATTATTGGTTGGAAATGTTATTTCTATGAACGAAAGTCAATTTAATGTTACATGTGACAATTGTATCTTCCTAATTATGTCTGCACAGTTCCCACTGGGACCCCAATGATGGTTCAGTATTTGCTTTAGAGTATTTGTTTTAGGTTTTTGTGTAATTCTGGGTTTTTGCCAGCTTCCTCCACTGCTAAAATAGTTCATCAGCTCCTTCATGAAAATCCACGCTGAGGTACATGGAGTTAGGCTCCAAGCGCGAATTTAATAGTAAGAGCGAATTTAACAGCAATATAACCCCCCCCAATGGCAAAGGCTGGTAGTCAAAGACGGGTAAGAATTTTTCGGGGGCTCAACAACCTGAGACAGGGCGTGCATGATGGAATGTATGTGCCGATGACGGGTAAGTTTCAGCACCTGTGAGGAATCACCTAAGACAGGCTCAGTCCACCTGCCCCATAGCTGGGAAGGCTATGGCTTGTGATAAATAAAAAAGGGGGAGATTGCTGAAATATTTCATCACCTCCTTCATGAAAATTTGCGCTGAAGGCTCCAAGTTTAAATTTAACAATAGTTTAACCTCCCCGATGGCAGAGGCTGGTAGCCAGTGATGGGTCCAGTGATGGGTAAGATTTCTCTTGGGTGAAATCAACCTAAGACAGGGCATGAATGATGGAATTCATGTGCTGGTGACGGGTAAGGTTTACGCCTTGCGGAGGATCACCCAATACAGGAGGCCCTAGAGACCGGGTTAAAGTTGCCTGCAAACTAGAAGTTTGCAGAGCAGGCGGGCTCCTTGCAGATGGAGGAAGTTTGGCTTGGTGGAAAATGGGTGAGAGGAGTTATGTAAATGTTAAGCAATTGTTTACAGGTGTGTGGGGTTTGTTTTCCATGCATTGTCAGGGATAGAAATAGGCTGTGTTAAGTAAACTTGGGGCCACAGTATTCACTGTGAGCCCTCCCGACTCTATCTTTTGTCTCTCTTTCTCTCTCTTTTTCTATCTTTCTCAATCCTCACTTCCCTTCTCGGGAACTGTTTGAATTTAGCGGGCAAGTTCCGGCAAATTATGAGCCTTTATTGTTTGGCTGGCGACTGACTCTAACAGACAGGGTTGAGATCAACCCCTAGCTTCCAGAGGAGGCCGTCTATAAAGCTTAAGACCATATTCTGGCCTTCTTCTGATCAATAAGCAAGCAGATTATAGAAAGCAGCAGATTATAAAAAGCAGATGATGGCTGTAAAGGCCTTTCACAAACCTAAATGTCCTAAAGAATGTAAATGTCTCATAGGAAGGTCCATGTCCTCAGGGAACTCTTAGATGAAACAGGGCAGGCAGATTCTTTATCTGCATCCTGGTGGAGGTCAGTGCTTTCCTGAGTGTTGATACCTGGAGATATCACTGCTCTGTGACTACTTAACTTTAAAGTTTTTTCTTCTAGAATGCCAATTATGTGCAAAAAGTGCAAACTTCCAAGAAATTTCTCAGTTGCGGCAAATTTCCAGGATTCCTAGGAACTTAGGCCTCTATAGAGAAAGTTTAGTTATCTGCGGGCAATTTGGTACAAAGTTTGAGAAGCACTCACCATCCAATTTAGCTCTGTGGGGTAAAAACTCTGTCTCATTTTTCTCAATACACTCCTTTTCACGACAAGCCACCCACAGACAGCGTGCCCAGGGATGCTTTGGCCCAACCATCCATCGTCCCATCCTCCCCTCCATCTGTGTCGACAAGTAGCCACAATGTCAGGCTTCATTCTTGGGAGAGTTGAGAGAGCTGTGGCTCTGAAGTCTGACTCTGTCACTTCTTAGCTGTGTGATCAGCAATGTGAGTGTTTTGTTAATCTGAATGAGTAGAAAGGGACCACCATGAGCAGGCCAGGCACAAAAGTGAGGGATGGGGAGGTGTGTGCTTTATTCCAGAATCTGACTTCAAATTAGAAAAGCAGGAAGGAGGAGAAGTCTCAGGAAGTGACCCCTGGGCCTCTCGAATGAGAATAGACCTCGAGGAATTGTGGCTCTGACACTCCCTTGTTCACACTCTCAGCAGGCGGATGTGCTTAGAATGGCCTGTCGTCTTAAGATTTCTGGTGACAACACAATTTTTTTTCTGAAAACCACCATATGTATATGTGCATATATATCGGAATATATATCCACATATGCATATATATATATGGGACCTATGGCATAACACACTGCATTCACGAAGTTATTGCGCAAGTGAGAACAGGGACCCACCGAGTGGAATCAGAGACAATTATGGGCCTTTATTATTCGGCTGGCAACTGACTCTAAGAGGCAGGGTTGAGATCAAACCCGAGCTTCCAGAGGAGGCCGTCTATAAAGCGTAAGACCATGTTTTGGTCTTCTTCTGATCAATATGCAAGCAGATTACAGAAAGCAGTAGATTATAGAAAGCAGATGATGGCTGTAAAGGCCTTTCACAAACCTAAATGTCCTATACAATGTAAATGTCCTATAGGAAGGTCCATGTTTTCAGGGAACTCTTAGATGAAACAGGGCGTAGCAGGCAGATTCTTTATCTGCATCCTGGTGGAGGTCAGTGCTTTCCTGGGTGTTGATGCCTGGAGATATCACTGCTCTATGACTACTTAACTTTGAAGATTTTTTTCTTCTAGAATGCCGATTGTGTGCAAAAAGTGCAACCTTCAATAAAATTAGTCATTTGTAGCAAATTTCCAAAATTCCTAGGGCCTTAGCCCTTTATACAGAATGTTCAGTCATCTGTGGGCACTTAGGTACAAATTTTGAGAAGAACTTGTGTCCCAATTATCGCAGTGAGTTACAAACTATATCTTTTTCCTCTCTGTGCCCTCCTATTGACTACAGAGACAGGCACAGACAGCCTGCCCAGGGATGCTTTGGTCCAACCATCCATCCTCCCATCCTGTCCTCCATTTGTGTCAACGAAGTCACCACAGAGGCAGGCGTCAATCTTGGGAGAGTTCCTAAAGCTGTCTCTGTGAATTGTGTTTCTGTCACTTCTTAGCAGTGTGATCACCTCTCTGAGTGTTAGTTTTCTTAATTTGAATGAGTAGAAAGTGTTCAGTCGCCTACAGACACCATTAAGTCGCTAACAATGAGGCGGCTTATTACCTAAGATGGCCGACAGCTGATGCAATCAAGACCTCACACTGCAGCAGGGACCTTCTGGGCGTGGAAGGACCCTAACTTCGGGAACAGAACAATAGAACACACCCAGCACATCCAGGACCAAAAAAGCCTTTAAAAACAACTCCCTCACCCCCTGCACGCACGACTTCTCTGGACCCTAACCCGGGGACCAGTGAACCTTGGCTGCAGACCCCCAATAAAGCCTTGTTCAGTACTTTGCTTTGGTACTCTGTGCTTTTTATTCAATTCCAGCTGATCAATTCGTGCCAAAACCTGGGAGGGATAAGTGCTGCCGCCCGGGGCAACGGCTGCTCTCCCTCAAACCGCCTCACATCCTCCGCCGTCTCAGATCTCAGCTGCCCGTAAGTAATTGTTTTCCCCTTCTCTTGCTACATTGTGTCTCTCCCTCCATCCCAGGAGCCTAGCCCTAGCCGCAGCCGCACCTAGTGCCTCCCCATTACCTGCCCCTTCAGAAGGGGTTCCGCCACCGGCCACTCTCGGAGACGTCTGAGACTGACCGGTTCGGCTCTGTGGCTCTGGCCACTGATCCTTGGGTTCCAGGGAGGGACGAGGACACTCCTCCCTTCCTGCAACCTCCAGTAGAGACAACTTTAATAACAAACTTCAAGGGAGGGGATATAATATGGGCAACACTGAGTCTAAACCAGACCCCTAAACCTCGAGCACTGGCCACCTACGGGCACCTTTGATTTTCAGGTCCTCACTGACCTAGAGTCCTTTTGTATGTTCAATTCTAAAGACTCTGAAGCTCCGTACGTTCAGGCTTTTTGGGATCTGCGTTCCCGCCCAGACCTCTGCTCCCCCTGCTCCACTTTACAGATCCTCCTCGCTCGCTCCCCTAACAAGTCTCCTTGCCCTCCTCCATTTGTTTTCACTAAGACACCTCTCGACCCATCGTCAGACCAAGAGCTCCCCAAACTCCTGGGGTCTCCTCTTTCCTACCACCCACCTGAACTGTCTGCACCCCTCCCTGACTCTTCCTCTAATCCTCCAATGCCTGCCCCACAGCCTTCTCCTCTATCCCCCGTTGCTACTAAAACTCGCTCTCACTCTCACCACCCAGACTCCACCACTGGCCTTTTCCCTCTCCGAGAAGTAGTTGGGAGAGAGGGAGTCGTCCGCATCCATGTCCCTTTCTCTCTTCACGACCTTTCTCAAATCAGAAAACGCTTAGGCTCCTTCTCAGCTAACCCTTCTAACTATATCAGAGAGTTCCAAAGCTTAAAAAGGCAGAGGACAGTCCCGAGACCCCAATTCAAGATCTGGTGAAAATGACATTTAAAGTCTTTAATGCCCAGGAGGAAATGGCCGAGGAGGCCCGACAGGCTCGCCTCCAGCAAAAGGTAAGCCTCCAAACCCAAGCCCTGGTTGCAGCCCTTTGGCCCGTGTTGGGTGGACCTCCTCTGACCACCGGGGCGGTGCTCCTCCCAAAAATGTTCTACCTGGGGCCTGCTTCAAGTGCGGTAAGGACGGCCATTGGGCGCGGCAATGCCCCAACCCTCACCAACCTACCAAGCCTTGCCCGCAATGCAAACAACCGGGCCATTGGAAGTCGTACTGCCCAAGTCTTCTCCAGCCCGCTGTGTCTTGATGTGGGGGGATGGACGAAGGACAATACCCAGTCCTTGATCTCCTTGGTCTCGCCGACGACTGAAGAGGCCCAGGCTCCAGCACTCCAGTCACCCTCGTGGAGTCCAGGGTCACGCTCCAGGTAGCAGGTAAGTCCATCACCTTCCTGGTGGATACGGAGGCTATCTACTCAGTCCTTCCCTCTCATTCGGGCCAAGTTATTCCTTCCCAGATTACTGTTGTTGGGGTAGACGGCACCCCTTCCTACCCCAATCAGACCTTACCTGTCTCTTGTTCCTTTGAGGGAACCCCATTCACCCACTCCTTCCTAGTCATGCCCTCTTGTCCTGTCCCCCTCCTAGGCCACAATATTCTCGCCAAACTTCATGCGACCATTTCTTTCAACTGCTCTGCACCCTCCTTCCTCATGGCCCTCCACTCTCCTCCTGCTGTTCTCCTCCCATCACTGCCATGCTCCCTAACATTAACCCTATAGTCTAAAATACTGCCACCACTATTAATGCAACCCACTCTCTCCTACTCATATTCCAAGCTGCCTCTTCTATCTACACTAAGGTTAATTACCAGGGAGCTCTCCACGTCCTCCACCCCTTACATCAGATGTGTGGGTTCCTTCCTGGACAAGACTGGCAGCTCAACTTTACCCATATGCCCAAACACAAAACCTTCTGGTTCCTTTTTACCTTTATTTATACCTTTTCAGGTTGGATTGAGGCCTTTCCCACCTCTAATGAGATGGCTGTGGTCGTAGCTCAAACGCTCATTGAGACATCATCCCCAGGTTCGGTCTACCAACCACCCTACAATCGGACAGCCAGCCTGCATTCATCTCTAAGGTAACAGCATCGGTCTCGGCTGCCCTAGGCGTCACACCTGGAAGCTTCACTCGGCCTATCACCCCCAATCCTCATAAGGTTGAGCAGGCCAACGGACAGCTCAAGGAACAGCTCACTAAACTCTCTCTTGAACTTCACCAATGTTGGCCTACTCTGCTCCTACTGGCTTGTGCCCATCTCTGAGCTGCTCCCCGTGGTCCCTCTGGCCTCAGCCCCTTTGAACTCCAGTACGGGCGGCCTTTTCTCTTAACATCTGATATCCTGGTCGAGCCCCCTCTTCTAGCTTCATATCTTCCTTACCTCTCACTTCTCAGGACTCTCCTGCAGGAACACGCTAATAAAACCCTCCCTGTTCCAGTAACTTCCACCTCCCCTGGGTCTCCCCTCAAACCCAGCGACCAGGTCTTTATTAAGGCCTTAAATCCAAAACCCTTACATCCCAAGTGGGAAGGGCCATACACGGTAATCCTTACCACTCCCTCAGCAATCAAGGTCGATGGGGTCGTCCCATGGGTTCATATATCGAGGATCAAGCCTACCATGGCCCAGTCTTCCCCTGAATCTTGGACCTCTACCCCTACTGGTCCTCTTTCTCTTAAACTCCATAAGCGGCAGCCATGCCCATAACTCCACACAACCCCATTCGTGTGGAGATTTTACATGACTGAAAACTACAGTGACATCTCTGGAGCCAGCCCCGTCTATCACGGAATACTTCTTGCCACGGCCGATTGTCCTCCCATAGGATGCCAAAACCCAATTTTGCTTAACTTCACTTCCATCAGCCAGTCGTCCAAGGTCAGATCCAAGGTACATTCAAACATACAGACTTCAGAAACAATCCTACAGAAAAAGCTGCAACCAAAGACGGATCCCTTCTCTTGGGTCTCTCTAGTCCAACCTGTCTTACCATAGCCAACCTGTCTGGCCTCCCTAACCTCACCAGCTGTCTCCTCTGTGCTGCTCTTAGGCGTCCCCTACTCACGGCGGTTCTACTCCTAACACAACCCCAAAATCACACTCCTACGACACCCCTTCCAGACCCAATCGAAGGTGTGAGACTGTACTTCTAACTGGCTACTGTTTTCCCTTTCTACTTTTCCAATAACACCTCCCCAGTCCCCACCAAGGGCTGTTCTTCAGCCCACCTGGAACTTTCATATTGTATAATGGGACCATAACTAAAAACCTATCCAGTTCTCCACCCAACCAACTCTGTCTCCCTGTTGCACTGGTTCCCCAGCTTACTATATACACCCCGGCAGAATTCCAACTCATTCTCGTGAGGACTCCTCGCCCCCAGTCCTGCAGAACCACCCTCCCACTGCCGGCGGGCAGTCTTTCTTCCTATCGTAGCAGGTATGTCTCTCACAGCCTCCCTCGTGGCCACTGGCCTCAGTGCCGGGTCTCTTGCCACCTCCACAACCCAAACCCAAGAACTAACCAATCGCCTTCAGCTTGCTATCGATGCCTCTGCTGAATCTCTCACCTCCCTACAAAGACAGATACCTCACTAGCCCAGGTAACACTCCAAAACCGTCGTGCTCTTGATCTTCTAACTACAGAAAAAGGAGGAACCTGTCTCTTCCTCAAAGAAGAATGTTGCTTTTATGTCAGTGAATCAGGTATTGTTGAAACCCGGGTTGCCTTCTTACACAAGCTAAGTACCGAAATTCACCAACAAAAATTTGCTAGTGATGCCACTTCTTAATGGAAATCCTCAATGTTTTCCCTACTCACCCCACTTCTAGGTCCCTTGCTAGTCCTCTGTGTTTTACTACTCCTTGCTCCTTGTTTCATAGACTTCCTTAAGACCCAGTTCTGTGAAATCTCCAGAGTAACCATCCATTAGATACTCCTCCAGCTGGTCGGCCCCTATCAACCCATCCCCCAGTGCAGTGACTGAGATACTCCTGCTCCTTAAGCGACACCCTCACGACGCCCCTTGTCAGCAGGAAGTAGCTAGATGACTGTGCCGCCCATTTTCCTATCTTAAGGAGTCGGGAATGTTCGGTCACCTGCAGACGCCATTAAGTTGCTAACAATGAGGCAGCTTAATACCTAAGATGGCCAACAGCTGATGCAATCAAGACCTCACACTGCAGCAGGGACCTTCTGGGCGTGGAAGGACCCTAACTGCAGGAACAGAATAATGGAACACCACACCCAGCACATCCGGGACCAAAAAAGCCTTTAAAAACAACTTCCTCACCCCCTGCATGTGCAACTTCTCTGACCCCTAACCCCAGGACCAGTGAACCTCACCCGCAGACCCCCAATAAAGCCTGTCCAGTACTTCGCTTTGGTACTCTGTGTTTTTATTCAATTCCAGCCAATCACTAATTACACTTATTTCTTGATTCTCTTATCTCTCCTGCTTAACTCCAAATTTTCTTTAAGCACGGGCTATGAATTATTTTTTCTTCTATCCCTTATAATTGGTTGTTAACTAGGTCGTCAGCCAACTTCAAATAGATGAATGAATGAATGAAATATGGCAAAAGCAACGTCTCATTGGGTCTCATCATATATTATTATTGTTGTTTAAATTTCCTTAGCTCAACATACAGTGCACACTATAGTGCTGCATGGTCCAACATAGCAACCACTGTCCACGTGTGGCTATTAAGGGCTTAAAAAGTAGTAGAAATTCAATTAAAAGTAGACACTGGTTTAAATTGAAATGTGCTATAAGTATAAAATATACAGTAAATTTTAAAATCTTAGTTTGGAAAAAAATCAGTAATTGTTTTATATGTTAAAATAATAACATCTTTGATATATTGGGTTAAATAAAAAGATATAAGAATTAGCACTTGTTTAATTTTATTTTCTTAAATGTGACTACTGGAAAGTTTAAAATTCCATATGTGATTTGCATTATATTTCTATTGGGCAGCTCTGTTATAGAGGAAACTCATAATCTTCTTGAAAGGTCTCTGTTCTCTAGAGTAACGATGTGATCATGGAAACCATTTTGAGAGCTTATCCCAGTTTTTTAAGCTTTCTGAATCTGTTTTTTTAACTTCAAGGTAGAGGCAATTGTGCCTTCCTTACAGAGAAGCTGTGAACATCTAATGAAATCATTTACAGTAGGCTGCCTGACATCTGTAGAAACTTGTAGATACTGTTTCTCTGACTTTCTGAACAAGCACAAATTTACACTGCACACTTCATCCCCATCTGTCATTGTCAGCATGCTAACATCACTGCACTGATTAGTACTGGTCAATTTTTGAAGTCAACTCTATATTTCTTTCTATTATCTATTATTATTGCTTTAAGTCTGATAAACCTAGCCTGAATACATGGGAAATACAATTGTTAACCCAAGAAAAGAGAATTCACAGTCCTTATCTTGCATACATTTTCAGGATCTAGTTCTAAATCACAGCATCAGCAGCTTGAGGCTCGCTTCCCTAGAGAAAAGCGATGTCCACAACTCAAGGAGATTGATTCACATTATACAGTAGCCTGTGTTGTACACCAGGATATAGTGTGGGTGGTCATTTGTGGAACTGTACAATGCTGGAATACTGGGAAATTTGCTGCTATTTTTATTGGTACTGTATGATCAATTGGAGAAGGGCAGAGTAGGCAGGAATCACATCATACTTGGTTCTTCATTTAAGATAGACCAGGAACCCAGGTTTTCAGGTCCTTAAAGACTGCAAGGTAACTACCAAAGAAGTAAAATAATGATCAGTGCTATAGATGAATGTCTATTATTTTCAGAACAGATATTGATATTATAATATACTAACATTAATACTAATTAAGGATTTCTGGACAATTTTTTTCTTATCAATAAAAGGTTGTTTTCATTGCTGTCATATTCTGTAATGAAAGCACATCCTGTATCTGCTTGTCTCCTCCACAAAAGGGCTTATATATCTAGAGCAGGTGAGATCTTTAGTATGAGAAGAATATTATAAATCTTCAGTACTCAATGTAGAACAAGCAACTTTAGATTCCAAGATAAGCCAGCAATAGGGTAATGATGGTGTTTATTATTGTAGGCTGTGGGTGTGTGAATAGTATTAATCATAAACTTAATCCTGATATCTTGGGACTGTAGCAGACTTCTAAGATTTCATTTCTTAATGTCTTCATTACAGCTGTAAATCTCAAAATAAATACAATAATTGCAAGGCAGCATCAGCAGCTGGGGTAATTAAATACTACTTGCCTTCTGCTATGCAGAAACTTGAACTAAGCAAAATGTGTGCCCCTCATTACAAAATAATTCTTTACAGGTAAATGTTCCACAGTGGAAGTTTTGCTCCCTCTGCCAAAAAGAGCAACTTAGCAGGGATGGCTCCATCCCTGGGGCCACTGGCATCCAAATGGAATTTACCAAGGTCAGATACACAAGATAAATGGGACATGAGGTTTTCAGGTACCTGGGGCCCTGCTAATCAGATGATTGGACATGAAGATAGGTTCTCTCTTCTCAGATTGAAAATATATTTGTCATGAAAAATCAACCAAATAATCAATATATATTTATTGAAGATAAACCATCACTAGCATTCTCATCAGCTACAACAAACATTTATTTTTGTATGTGTGAGACACATTTCCCATGT
Organism: Macroglossus sobrinus; assembly: GCA_004027375.1. Taxonomy (NCBI): domain Eukaryota; kingdom Metazoa; phylum Chordata; class Mammalia; order Chiroptera; family Pteropodidae; genus Macroglossus; species Macroglossus sobrinus. Next base: position 93,835 of record PVKZ01001859.1, read on the forward strand.
TAGAAGTGAAAGAGCCATAAGATCTAGATTAGGCCACAGAAGATCAAAAATCTGGACTGCAAAAGGGGACACCAGATGTGACAAAAGATACTAATAAATTTCAATGGAAAGTGTTATGTGATAAGAGAAGTAAGGATAGCTACTTTAGTAGGCATCATTCTAGATTCTATGATACATTCAATAAAAATAAGAACTGACCTTGTGCTTAGAGAAATGACAGTTTATCTGAGGGATGGGCTAAACATGAAACAATGAGAGAACAATAGGATACTATAAAGAACTAAGTTATAAAATTTAGTGTGAAGACTTGTGAAGATGGAAGGGGAAAAAAGATAGCAAAAAATATGGAGTCAGTAGTCAGGGATGGCTCTGTAGATGGGGAGGAGTGCTCTATGGATCCCTGAAAGTCAGGAAGAGTTTGGATAAGTGGAATGGAGAAGAGAGAGTTCAATTCTCCAGGTGAATTTCTCAAGTTTGGTAAACTTTGGAAAGTTTGCAAAGCAGTTATTCAACAACGGTGTTCTGATGGATTATTTTAAATGGGAAATTAAGAGTGGAACATTTTGTCTATAACATTAGGTTTCACCAATTTGGCAGTTTTTTTTTTTCTGTTCTTTCATTGACTAAGACCATGGTATGTGCTAATATTGTGCTTGGTTCTAGGCTACACAGGCAGAACTAGACAGACATCAATGATATGGAGATGTGAAAAAGTTAAATTTCACACAATGTGATTCATACTCTAAAAATGAATTCATAAATATAAAGTTTTAAAGGAACACAGAGAAGCCCCAAACCCAGGCTTTGGAATTCAAAAACAGGTAAAATATAGATGATGAACAGGGGCTATTCAGGCAATAGACATGGAATTGGGGGAAGCACATCCAGGTGGTGTGAGTAATTTGGGGAGCAAGCTTACCTAGCTAGGTTTAAAACCCCAACTTGTTCTGTTTGTCTGGAGTAGAGAGGCAAGAGTCGAGGCTGGTGATACAGACAGATGCTAAATAGTAAACTATTTTTAAGCTGTGATAAGGAATCTGGACTTTGTCCTGAGGACAGTGGAGAGTCAGGGAATAGTTTTAAACTGGAGATTGAAGTGGTTGCATTTGTTTAGAAACCTCATTCAGGCTTCAGTGTGGAGAATGAATTGGAAGGTCCAAGGTCAAAGCTGATGTCATTACCATAGGGTTTTCATAGCCCTGTGCATCGTCTCCTCTGTCTATGCCCAGTGTCTGCTTCTTGACACAAGATTACAAACTTTTTCCTTAGAGGCACAGGATTTTGATCCTTAACATCGACAGGAAGGTTTTTCTGATTCTATCTGGGATAACTCAGCAACAGGTAAATAGCTGCTCAAATTTCTGTCTGCTCAGGTCCTAGCCTCCTGAAAGGAGGCCACTCACAAACACAGAGAACAATCCTATAATTCAGTGCAATTACATTGTGGAGGGGAAAACATCAGGGAATTATAGTAATTCAATTCAAAATCTGCTGAAAGCTTTGGTAAAGGCTTATGTGGCTGTTCAGAGAAAATTGCACGAGGTAAGAAAGGCACCACCATAGCCACAGAAGAACAGTCAGTATTTCGACTAAATTAAAATGCCTTCTCAGGAAAGGCTTCTATCATTCTCTTGAAAACATCTTAGATCTTGAGATAAAGGCAAGTAAGTGTTCAGCTTACTTCCAGAATCTCCAGATTTCTTTTTTATTTCTTTTTTCATTTCAGGCATCATAAGGGCAAAATTGATCTAATTTCACACATTGTACTTCTAGTAAATTTAAAAGTACTTCAAAAGTATCTTTGAAACTGAGATAACAAAATAGGGCATCTGTTTATTCTCTTTATTCTAAGATTCTGAAATAGTAAGCATTCAAGCAGCACTCCAGGTTAACAGAATCTGTGAGCGATTGCAGTTGCTCAATATACACAATTAATTAAGTGCTGATTCCTATCATCATGCTGCCAGATATAAATACTATCTGGGGAAGATTGTCATATAAGATGACGAGACTAATAGTGCAAACGTTGTTAACACCATTCAAAGGAGGAAGGAAGCTGTTCCAGAGTTTTACAAAAGTAGGATGCTCATACTGTAAGAGGAAATTAGAAGTATATGTTCTATTCATCATCCAGGATCCAAATAATATCATTAACTTCTAAGCTACTCTATTTGAGATAAAGGGAGCTTCAATTGAGGAAGACTAAAAAATTGATAGAACTTCTGTTATTTGGACAATAGATCCTTTTTTTCTTCCCTTCATGAAACTGTATAACTTTAATAGAATAAATAAAAAATTAATGGAATAAATCAACATTAACAAGAGAACCTAAGCATAAGAAACAATGATTGTATTCTGCAATATTTAATATCTGTTTAATACTGATATACACACCTATTCTTTCTTTATGAATAGATTGTCTTTAGTTGCATTTTGGAAATTTTTTTTTTGAACCATTACTTTAGGCTTTTCCCCACTAGTATAAAGCTATTTAAACATGCTCTTGGAAAGATAGAAGAAAAGATAGTGAACGAGTTTCTCTCATGCTATTCAGACGTAAGAGGAGACATTTTACGGGAGAGTATAACCTATTGGGAAGCAATTTACTTCTGGAATGGCAAAGATACTAAACTTCCTTCTCATTGGCACATTTAACTTATTTTTGGAATCCTTTATAATATTACATTTCTAATACTTGAAGCTAAACCAAAAACTGACCACTTTCAGGGAGGCAAGAATTAAGGTGAGTAAACCATTTTAGAGAATTTCATGACCATCCGGGCAAGAAACAGAGGCAGGAAAACGGGAGATGGTGAGAAGTAGGCTTACTCAAGATACAATTAGGAAGGCACCATGCAAGGAAAAAAAGAAGACTCAAGATGACTTCCAGCACTTGTTTAAGCAGGTAGATGGTGGTGGTGCCATTTAAAGAGATGGGAAAGATGTGTGAATGGGAGAAAGGTTAGAGGACAGTGCAGTTAAGAATTCTGTCATGGCCTCCCTCTCTCCCACCTCTCTTCCCTCCCTTCCCACCTCTCTCCTTGTCTCTCTCCTTTTTTCACTCCTTTCGAGCAGGGTTGAAAGGAAATTGGGCAGATTATCCTGGCTCTACTACTCACCATCTGTGTGATTTTGGATAAGTCAAAACTTTTTGTACCTTGTTTTTCTTATTTCTGTATTAATAATAACAATAATAAGTATTGGATTTAACAAATTAATATAAAGTGTTTAGAACAATGCCTTGCACTTAGTAAGTACAATAGTCCTCCCTTATTTATAGTTTTGCTTTCTGAGGTTCAGTTACCCATGGTCAACCTCAGACTGAAAATATTAGAAGGAAAATTCCAGAAATAATTCCTAAGATTTAAATTGTGCACTTTCATGCTTGATTCTGCCCACGTACATGAATCACCCCTTTGTTCAGTGTCTGCACATTGTATATGCTCCATTAGTCACTCCTCAGCCCTCTGAGTTATCGGACTTTTGAGGAATCACCGTGCTTGTGTTCCAGTCTCCTTTATTTCACTTCACAGTGGTCCCAAAGAGTGAGAGTAGTAATGCTGGCAATAGGGGCATGCCAACGAGAAGCCATAAGTGCTTCCTTGAAGTGAAAAGGTGAAAGTTCTTGACTTACTAAGGAAAAAAAAAACCACATCTTATGCTGAGGTTGCTAAGATCTAATGTAAAGAAGGATTTTTTTTCTGTGAAATTGCCTAATTTATAAATTAAACTTTATTACAGGTATGTTTGTATGTATGTATATATGTATGTATGTATATGTATGAATAGGGAAAAACATGCTTTATTTAGAGTTCTGCAGTATCCTTGGTTTCACGCATCCATTGAGCAGTCTTGGAACGTATCCTTCATGGATAAGGGGGAACTAATGTATTCAGTAAATGTTAGTTACATATATTTAACATTTTGTTTTTTACCTCAGATGCCTCAAAAATAAGTATACGCTTTCTACTATTGTTGACAGTAGTAAAGTCACAGAGAAAAAATTTGAATCTACTTTTCAGTGTAATAAGATTCAGAAATACTCTGAGTATTAAAATTTTAATTATTTGTTCAAGATAGTTTAAGGTTTTCCTAAGGTGTTTCCTCTGGCAAGAAAGCTTTCATCTTGGTTGACAGGGTCCAAGAATGTTCTCCCTTCCATTAGTATGCAGTCAAGTCTCTAGCATTCTAACTGACTCTAAAGAGACAAGAAATACATTTACATTCTTGACATGTGTATTCCTAGGAAGCAAAAGGAGCCAAATCTAGCTTCATCTCTATTAAATTTAGGCATAGGACTCATCCTTTAATTGAATTCTTATCTAATGAGAGCTTTAGGGTAACATGAGAACTTTAATTTTGAAGTTTATTTTCTGTGTTAAGATAAAATCCTGATTATCTAGTTTTTGTCTGTCTCCTTTCACCCTATCTCTTATATACCATATCATTTCTCACATTCAGATACGTTTATTGTTGATTAATGAGAGTGAGCATTTTTTTATGAGAAGTACATATTAGAGCTGAAGGTATCATTTATCCTTCTTTCTCATGGGACTGGTGATTTAGTTCTCAGATTGGGGATTGGAGGTCAGAGCAGAGGTTACAGTGACTTGGGGGTTCTAAAAGCAATAGTGTTCAGAGAGAAGGTTGCACTCTGAGAGGAAATAAATAATGAATTTACGTGACTCTACACTGATGAGAAAATATATATCTCTCCAACAATAGCTGACACCAGTGAGATCTTAAGTAGCAATAGTTGGATGTAGTGGGAAAAAACACTGACAAGCAGAAAGCAAATGTGCACGAGACTGAAGAGAGGTGGCATACTTGACCGCAAAGTAAGTCTGCAGCCCAGAAATCCTGATTTATTAATATCACACGCACATCAAAAAGCTGAGCTATTTCTAGTCTTTAAGCATGTCAGCTTATTGCTGAGTGCCACCTGGCACGAGGTCTTCAAAACTTGGGAATTCTGTTCCTAGGGAAAGTTTACATAGGATTTCCTGCCAGTGAGCATTCACTTTTCAGTGAATAGCAACAGTATTTATTTAAGCTATATCTTCTAAGGTCTATCGATTTGTGGAGTCTAATTATCTCCCTAGGTCTCAGGATGACACATTCTTCCCCCATACATCTTACATCTCTGAGGTAATGGAGATTTACCTAACAATCCTTGTCTATGTCTGCAGTGGTTGTGATAGCTGCACTTTTAGCTAATGTACCTTTAGAGAACAAGAGTATCTGTTATAAATGCTGATGCGTAGGCTCTGAGAAATTACAGGAGGACCCAGAAGTCCTGAAGCTGACTCGCCGTAACTCGTACTTTTCAGCTGCATTACAGGGTCACCAAGCGGCATAGCCTTGTTTCTGCAGGCTGCAGTGTCCCTCCTCACAGGTCCCCTTCTTTATCTCCCTCTGACCTGTTCTCAGAAAGCTCCTCTTCAAGACTCTAGAGCAGCACCATCTGATTCAACTTCCTGTGACAGTGGAAACATTGTACATCAACACTGTCCAATATGGGAACCACTAGACAGATACGACTACTGAGAATTGAAATGTGGGTGGTGTGACTGGCAGAGGAACAAACTTTTGCAAAAAGCTTTATTGAAGTATAATTGAAATACAATAAAGAGCACATGTTTAAATGTATAACTTGATAAATTTTGACATATGAATACATACATGAAAATATGTCCCAATTAGGATAGTGAACATATCCATCAACCCTAAAAGTTTTCTTGTAACCCCTTTTTAATCCTCCTGTCCTCTTTCCCCCATCTTCAGGTTGCCACAGATCTGCTTGATGAAACAGAGGGTTAGTTTATATCTTCTAGAATTTTATATAAAATGGAATAATAAGGTATGTACTTTTTTTTGTTTGGCTTCTCTGCAAAATTATTTTTAAATTCATCCATGTTGTAACATATCAAGAGTTAATTCCATCGCAGAGCAGTATTGAGATTATGTGACTTATGAGATTATGTGATTTATCACTAATAGTGAAAAATGCTTCTTACAATATATGCTTACTTTTCTTCACTCCCATTCTTTGTGTAATTTTGCCATGCATTTTTATTTTATATATATTGCAAAGCCTGCACTGCTTTGTTGATGTATTTCATTTAGAAAACTCATTGTCTTTAAAGACATTTAAATAGCAATTTTAAAAAAGTATATACTTACTCCTGTAGTTACCATTTCCAGTGCTCTTCATTCTTTTGAGTAGATTTATATTTCCATTTGTTATCATTTTCTTTCTGCCTGACAACTTGCTTTAGCATTTCTTCCCTTTATATTTATAATAATGTAGGTGTACCGCTGATGATTTTCAAAGTGTCATAAGTTTGAAAGGGCTTTATTTTGCCTTCACTTCTGAAAGGAATTCTTGCTTGGTGTAGAATCCGTGTTGGCCATTTTTTTTCTTTCAGTATATTAAAGGTGTTGCTTCACTGCCTTCTCACTTGAATTGTCCCATGTCTTAGAAATCATTGTTTCTTACATGTTGTTCATTTTTTCTTTGTTTCAGGTGAGGCAATAAATTCATTTCCCTATTATTCCATGATAGCAGGAAACATAAAACTCAAACTAAAATTTTAATTTAATTTAATTTTCATTTTAAATAGTTACATATGGCCAGTGGCTCCCATATTGAACAGCACAATCTAGAGAATGAGGAAAGTGAATCACCTGAAGTTGAACAAGCCTGCGATCTGATTTCATGAGATATACCAAGAGATAGTACCTTAGACAGCTCATGACAACTTGCTTCCTTGGCCAGTAACTTTGAGACTAGAGAGTATTCCTACGACCATGCCTGATAACGACTACTTGATGCTGAAGTGAAGCCCCTTACTCCCTCTTTGTGGCTCTCTGCTAGACCAAGAGTATTATTTGAAGAAATCTTGCTTTCTTTCTCATGTCAGCAATCTGATTTCTGAGCTCTCTGGAGGCTGTGTTCAGTTACCACTGTTATGGCCCTGGGTCAAATGCACTCCCTGGCAGCACTCCAGAGGTGTGCCCGTTAACTGACAGAATGATGCAATGTCACTGTGATTTCCTCATGAAATGAAAGCTCATCTTTTTCTACACGTGGAGTTAAGAATTGACACTAGTAAGCGAGACACTGAGCATTTTTCCATTTGCAAAGGTTATTGGTCCCATACAGCTTAAAACTTTAAAAGAAAAGTATATTTTAAAAAAATTAGTCTGTAGTCAAGGATATAAGTAGTACTTATCTGCTTAATTCATATTTATTAAGATAGAGTTTGCTGATTTATAGTGTTACATCTCAGACTGTTGTTTAGTATTAAAAAGATATTATGTGCTCTGATGTGGCAATTTCTCTGGGCCCTAAATCTAGTAATAAATTTTTATTACAACTGACTCTACCAGAAAGAATAGTTCTATTTTTTGGTGCCTCCATCAGAAAATTACACATGCTTGAGACTGATTCATTGATCTAAAAACTTTTATCTCCTATGTTCCAGGCATTGGAGATAAAACAATAAACAAAACAGGCAAAAATCCCTCACTTCATAGAGATTGTATTCTAATTGGAGGAAGTTGTCAATAAACAAATAAATAGGTAAAATATGTAGAATGTGAGATGGTAATAAGTGCTTTGAAGTGACAAGGCAGGAGATGGACTAGGGTATACCAGGACAGCTGTGACCTCTAAGCAGATGCTCTGGAAAGGCTCATTGAGAAGGTGCTATTTGAACAGAGGACTGAAGAGAGTGTGTGAGGAAGAACATTTCAAGTACAAGGCACAGCAAACACAAATGCCCTCAGGTAGAAATGCTCATGTAAGCAACACAAGGGAGTGTTTCAGACCTAAGGGTCCGCTCTGGACTTTCCCAGTGTGTAAGTGACTCTGCTAACTTCATCGTCCATCCTTTTACAATTATCAGACATGCACTGTACAATTTTTGACTTATATATAACTTTATTTGCTTATTTATATTCTGTGTTATTCTAAAAATGTTTTTAAACTTATTGAGGTGATATTGGTTAATAAAATTATGTAAGTTTCAAGTGTACAATTCAAGAATACATCATATGTATATTGTACTGTGTATTCACTACCCAAAGTCAAATCTCCTATCACCATATATTTGACCCCTTGACCCTTATCTACCTCCCCTTCTCCCCTCTTTCCCCCTGGTAATCACTAAACTATTGTCTATGTCTGTGAATTTTGATTTGTTTGTCTTGTTCCTTTGTTGCTTTCAGTTTTATATTCCACATATGAGAGAAATCACATGATTCTCAACTTTTTCTGTATGACTGACTTCGCTTAAGATAATAATCTCAAGATCCATCCATGTTGTCGCAAATGGCAGTATTTCATCTCTTCTTATGGTTGAGTAATATTTCATTGTATATATGTACCATGTCTTCTTTATATTGTGTAACTGGACCTTTTGCTTTCTGTTGCTTTTCCCTTGAAGACAATTGTTAGAGTGTTTTCAAAAGCACCGTTTTCATCATGTTCCTATATTTCTCAGTAACTTAAAATTGCTTCTTTAATCAAATCCAAAATTTTAATTATGCTGTTCAGAATCCTCTGTCAGCTGGCACAATATCCTTCATACAGCCTGCCTCTGTACGGCCTCTCTATATGTCTTATTAATTCTATCCTATACGTAAGATCGTGCTGGTCCCCTTACCTTGAGATCTCCTCATCTCTCATTGCTAATTAATTTTATACGTATCTTTGAAATCAAAACTCAAATCTACCTCACTTATTAATGGGTTATCTTCTATGTACACAAGGCACAGAGCAATGAGAAACTTTATGAGATTGACATTAGCCCTAAACAATTGCTTTTTTCCCCCCTTAATTCCTACTGCAGTCTAAGCTATTTCCTGAAATACAATTTCTTTTTAAGTTTCTATTTTTAATACATATTTTGTCACAGGTAAGTTGTAAATTCATTAAGGGTGGCAGCTTTATCTTTTATTGTTTTGTATTTTCCACTGTGCCTAATATAGTAGAAGCAAATTAAATATTTGTCGATTGATTTAATTCTAAAGGGTTTTTAGAAGATCTCACAGCAGTCCTCTGACAATTTTATTTTTAAGTCATATTTAATTACTCTCCCATCTTACTAATTAAGGAAAAATGACACCTTATACAATGCTGTGACATTTCATTGGCCAGAGGGATCATCCAAGTCTTTAATAACAGTAGATCGATGACTATCTACTTTCTTCTTTCAGTGGATGGTGTTTTCATCTGTACAGAACCTTCAGGCCATCAATGGCTATGACACTGATCAATGTGAGCTAAAGCAGAAAATATTGAGTGCTGTGCTCAAGGTGAGCCCATGCATCACTGGGGTCTTTTCTGTTCCCGAATTACGTCCAGCCTTTTCCTATCCTCACGCCTTCTACATTTGTTCTTCTCTCTGCCTGAAATGTTCTCTCAGCTTTGCAAAGCCTCATTTTCATTCCTCAGCTTTCAGCTCAAATACTGCCTCCTCCACTTTTATTAAAAAAAGATGTTTTCCCTCTCCCCCTACTAATGCCCTGTATCACCTCTTCCTTTCTTTCTTTTGTAGTATTTATCCCAATCTAGCCTAGCAGAGGTTTGGTACTTGGTAGTCCTCAGTGAAAATTTGTTGAGTGAAAGAACAAATAACCTGTTGTAAAAAGAGCCATGTGTTGTTTATCAGCATTGCCTCCCACCGGGATTTACACTGTGAATGGTGTCCACAAAGCACGTGTGCAGCACTTGATTCCCAGTTTATAACTTTAATTATTACAATTGCTTTCATTTGTACAAATAAGAGGAAAAATTAAAACGAAAAATGCCCTATTCATCCATGTCACCATCCTGTCCTGTTTTTGGTTCCCTAAATAACCTTTAGTGTCCTTTAATAACCTTCTGGGTATCTCTTAGCTCTGTGGGTTTAACTCTAATTAAAATCAGTTAATTGTTCTCTCAACCACAGGCAATGCTAATGTGAACCCTTCCCTTGTATTGTGCCTTAGTGCACAGAAAGCATTTGCATCTTAACAGCAGCTCTGTGAGTTGGGTGGAGCACATATTCCAGTGACTTCCACTGCATAGGTAAGAAAGGGGTTAAAAAAATGTGACTTAACTAAGGTCACATGGCTGAAAAATGAGAGAGAAGGCACAGAATGGGCAAGGGGAGACTCTCGTTGTGCCCAGAGGTACTCTCATGGCACTGTGAAAATCTTGTTGTCAGTGTCTTTTTGGATGGTGACAGTGAAACAGACCACTAAGAAACGGAGCTCTTCAACTGTGTGAACAAAATCGTCACCCTCCCCTCCTGGGACCACAGAATTGGTCAATTTGGCAAAGTAGACCTGTTTCCGGGCTCCCAATCCTGTCTACGTGGTTTTCTATCCTCCCCTGGCTGCCCTCCATTCCCTCTGCCAGTTGGCTTGTATTTATCTTAATTTGGGCATTCTGCCAGCTAATCTTTCTGGATGTTCTTCTCTTATTAATATAAGAGAAAGTAATAATGTATCAAAACCTGTGCTTTGATATAGAAATAAATTTTTAAAAATTTTCAAAGAAAATCCAAATTACAATTATCCTCAATAACATTTTTGAGACTTTTTCTAAGAATTACCTGGGGTGGAAAGAGAGTAGGGAAGAGAGAGAGAGAGAGAGAGGGAGGGAGAGAGAGAGAGAGAGAGAGAGAGAGAGAGAGAGAGAGAGAGAGAGAGAGAGAGAGAGCATATCCTAATAGGAAAAAAAACATATTTAAGCTCATCAGGAAGATGTATTATGTCCGTGTTACATGGACATCTATATTTTATTGTCCTGGTCTGTCGACGTCAATATTCAGGGTGTTAGTGAAGGACCCTGAGTAGGATTAAAGAAATGATTTAAGGCAGCCCACTGAGCCTGTCAAGAAAGGAATGCTTAAGTTTCTGTAATATCCGCCTGAAATTGGTTTGTGCATAGGCGGGCAGGGGAGGGGGAGTTCTGCCTTTCAATGTAAACACTGTGCCCAGAGGCACATGCAGGGCGACTATCTCCTTTCCCTTCAGTGTTCTTGACTCAGTCACCTTTGCTCCCCGAGTCTCAGTTGCCTCCCCTGAGGAAACATCGTCACCGCCTACCCTGGAATAATTTGGAAACATGAGAGAGAGAACTCTGGCATCTATTAAAATTCACATAGAAACAGACTTTCTTCACCTTATTATTAAAGGGATAGGCCTGCTCCTTGATGGTTCTGCTAATGACTTCAGTCTGCCCCTTTAGACACATTCAATGCTGCCTTCAATGGTCATTTCATTTCAGCTCAGGGTATGGAAGCTGCTTAAGGATCCTGCTCTCATCTGTTCCTTCCTGCGTCTAGACTGGTGAGGCAAAGTTGCATTAAATATAATTTGGTGCTATCAGGACAGCTGCTGTTGAGGATATCATGGAATGTAACATTACTTTGCCTACAGAATTTGCATACAGCTTGCAGGTGACCCCACATTTCTGTCTCTAGTCTCCATCTGTCAGAAGCGAGAATGTAGGGTACTCTATTTTGCTAAAGGTCTCATAGGAATTTTTTGCTATTGCTGACATATAAGAAAAAAAAAAGAAGAAGAAGCCAATTTATTTCCAGGCTTTTGTGAAGTAGCAGATATTTCCTATGCAAAAGTAATAAATTGCAACATTATATTTGCAAAGTATCATATAGTTAAAAAAACTGTTTTAATAATTATACTAGGAATCATGAATATATTCTAATTTAAAAATTCAAATATACAAATAATAGAAGCAATAATTTCCCCTGGGAAAAGATGCAGACCTTGAAGTGCTGCGAGAGGTGGTTTTTGAAGAAGCCTCTTTATTTTGCCTTTATGTTAAAATTTTGGGGTATATCCTCTCATAGTTTTTATAAGCATCTGTATACATATATGCAAAAATAAAATATACTTAAAATCTTTCTTTACATAAATAGAATCATACTATAGTTGTTTAGTAATTTTTTTACTTAATATAACTTGAAGAGCTAAGTAATTACAAAATAGATTTGCTGTATTAAAAAATATACATAGCTAAGTGGCATTCCCAGAATATACCATATTTTAAACACTTCCCTAAACATGAATATTTATTTTGAATTTTGATATTACAATGTTTCCATAACATTCTTGTGCATGCATTCTTCACATATACCAGTATTTCCTTCAGTAGGATAGAAAATTGAAAGTGAAACTGCTGAGTAAGACTCAGAGTTTCCTTTTCTATAAAATTGGTTTACTATAAGCTACCTCAAGGATCATTCTGAGGATTCAAAATTAAAATTAAATGTTCAAATTATAAATGCAAGCTTATTTTCTCTATTGAAGTATTTTTTAACAAACAATTTTAAATTCTTACCCGCCCCATCTTCCTCAGGATTATTTTTATTTCTATATGTCTGTTCTTCTATATATTAACTTGTGTGATGAATAGAAAAATAAGTCAAACGACTAAGTTCCTCTCCTTCATCTTCAATTTCATTCTGTTCCTCTTTTCTTTATTTGCTTTGTCTTTGTTTCTCCTCCTTCCTTTTTATAAGCTACGAAGAGGTAGCCAACTGGGTGTCTGCATGAGGCCGGGGAAGCATGAACTGAAGGATGGAGCCAGTGGTGTGTGCAGATGCAGGAACAAGCTGAGAGCTGGCACTAGACCATAGCTGAGTCTAGGAGACAAGTGCCGAATGACACAGTCAGTGGAGGGCTTACAGAGGACTGCTTAAGCTTTTATGCCAATGTAGTATTTAATGGCTTGAGTATTCAATGAGCCCTCGGGTGGGCTCATTGCTGGTTTCTCAAGAACTTAAAGAGCAGGCTGCCTGGGTGCAAAGATGAGGGACACAGGCAAGGCAGGGGGTGTGCTGAGGTCTGGAGTTCGAGCTTGGTCTCTGTTTCATTGCCTTAAGCCCTGGTATGCACAATTCTCAGGGGACAAGCTTGGCCAAATTCAGGTAGAGGAGAAGAATCAGTTTCCGGTTCTTGTATGTCATATTATTTTGCAACATTTCAATATGTTAAACTCTTTCAACTCCCAGGTTAAATCTGAGCATTTTCCCCTTAAACTTTTTGTTATCCCAATTTATCTAATTCTCAATAGATCATTCCTTAGTATCTTACATATTTGTTTTGAAGGGAAGGACTAAAGCAAAGCTGCAGCCTGTAGCCTCAGGCCACCTCTAATTATTTGAGAATACCCCCCCCCCCCATTGAAATTAGAACTAAAGATGTGGGATTTGAAACAGTTCAGAAAGCTGACCTCCATATCCAGGGGCTTGGTGCAGGCCCTGAGGCTCTGTATGTGAGCTGGCAGGTTAAAATATGTTCTGATTTCTTTCCTTGTGATGCACAGTGCTTTACTGCAGCAGTCCCCAACCCCTGGGCCACAAACCAGTACTGGTCTGTGGCCTGTTAGAAACTGGGCCACAGCAGGAGGTGAGCAGCTGAGAAACCCGAAAAGCTTCATCTGTATTTGTAGCTGCTCCCCATAGCTAGTATCACCACCTCAGCTTCACCTCAGATGATCAGGCCTTAGATTCTCACAGGAGTGTGAACCCTATTGTGAATTGTGCATGTGAGGGATCTAGGGTACCCGTTCCTTATGAGAAGCTAATATCTGATGATCTGAGGTGGAGCTGAGGCAGTGATGCTACTAGCCCTGGTGAGTGGCTGCAAATACAGATTAACATTAACATTCACAGAGACCATAATAAATCAATTGCTTGCAGACTCATATCAAAACCCTATCAGTGAGTGGCATGATAGTGACAAGTGTGGCGATGTACTTCAATTGTACAGCTGCATCTGGTGGCAGGCTTTAAGTCAGAGTCCGATGCTTATTTTAGTTTGCGCGTGGCCTGCTTGTTATTTTATTTACCACTTCTATTCACACTTCTTTCCTGCACTGTCCCCTAGTCTCAGTCACAGTTTTGGTAAGCCCACAAACTAACCCTCACCAAAATGAGTAAAAAACAAATGTTGCTGGAGAGCTTCTTTGAAAAGGGGTAAAGACCCATTGATGAGACAGCAGAAGACTCTAAGACTGTCAACAGAAAGAAAGATGCATTTAAAAGAAAATACCAGGAGTTCGACTTAAATTATGTATGGTTCATTGCAACAGAACGATTCACATTCTCCAAGCCTGCATTGTATAATATGTGGCAAGCGCCTATCCAACGAAGCCACAAAACTTTTAAAACTGCTTCGCCACATGGAAACCAAGCATCCTGCATTAAAACACAAGTTTTGGAATTTTTTCAAAAGAAAAAGTGGTGAACATGAAGAACAAAGCAATTACTGAAGCCACCACTTCATCAAATGTGTCTGCACTGAGAGCATCATTCTTAGTGGCGAACAGCATTGCTAAAGCTAAGAAGCCCTTTACTATTGCTGAAGAGTTGATCCTGCTTCTAAGGACATTTGTCATGAACTTTTAGGAGACGCTGCAGTTCAAAAGGTGGCATGTGTTCCTCTTTCAGCTCACACCTTAACTAGACGAACTAATGAAATAGCAGAGGTCATCGAGGCACAATTGTCAGAGGATTAATGAGTCACCGTGGTACGCAATCCAGGTTGACGAGTCTACCAACGTTGACAACAAGGCAATAATGTTTGTTTTTTCAGGAGGATGTGCACGAGGATATGTTATGTGCACTTTTATTGCCAACCGACATCACAGCTGCAGAACTATTCAAGTCTTTGAATGATTACCTATTAGGAAAACTGAATTGGTCATTTTGGTTCAGTATATGCATGGATGGAGTGGCTGCCCTGACTGGACAGCTTTCTGGTTTCACTACTCAAGTCAAAGAGATCGCTTCTGAATGTGAATTTACGCACTGTGTCATCCATAGAGAAATGCTGGCTAGCCAAAAAATGACACCTGAACTTAACAACCTTTTGCAGGAAGTGATTAAAATGGTCAGCCACATTGAAGTACATGCCCTTAACTCACATCTGTCATGCAGCTCTGTGGAGAGATGGACACAGAGCACACGCATCACCTCTCATGCACGGAAGTGACATGGCTTGCTAACAGTGGATCACTGGCCAGAGTTTCTGAGTTATGAACATCACTCCAGAGATTTCTTTTAGAAAAACAGTCACCAGTAGCAGCACATTTCAGTGACACAGAATGGGTCATAAAACTTGCTTACTTGTGTAACATATTCAACTGGTTTAACCAGCTCAATCTGTCACTTCAGGGGAGAATAGCAACTGTGGTCAAGTTGACAGACAAAGTGGCTGCATTCAAATCCAAACTGGGATTATGGGGTGACGAGTAAACATTGGGATTTTTGACATGTTTCAAACATGAGCAGAGATGTTGAAAGAGACTGAGCCTTCTTTCTCCCAGCTGGCGCATGATCACCTGTCTCAGCTTTCAGAAAAGCTTGAGCATTACCTCTTGGACACAAAAGACCCCCAGACAGGTAAGGAGTGTATCTGCGACCTGTTTGTGAATAAGTCAGGTGAATCGACTTTGTCTGTGCTAGAAGAGGATCAACTGCTTGAGATCGCAGGTGATGGCGACCTCAAAAGTATGTTTGAGAGGACTTTAACTCTTCATATGTTCTGGATTAAAGTCAAGGCGGACTATCCTGAAATTACCACAAAAGCACTGAAAAGCCTGCTTCCATTTCCAGCATCCTATCTTTGTGAAGCAAGGTTTTCTGCAGTTACAGTGACCAAAAAGGAGATTACAGAGTAGACAGGACATAAGACAGACACCCTGGGTGTCACTGTCTCCTATCACTCACCGATGAGACTGTTTAGTTGCAGGAAAATAAGCTCAGGGCTCCCACTGATTCTGCATTATGGTGAGTTTTAGAATTATTTCATTATATATTACAATGTAATAATAATAGAAATAAGGTACACAATAAATGTAATGCACTTGAATGATTCCGAAACCTCCTCCCCCTGATCAGGACAAAATTGTCCTCTATGAAATCCTGGCCAAAATGTCTGGTGACCACTGCTTTACTAGGAATGCTCACAGACATCTTCCAAGGACACTAAACAGATGATTTAAGGTTCTGCCAAGGAGTTTAGATGTAGACGCACACTCTCAGCCCTGTGTCTTCATATACCTGTACAATTGTCTTCCTTCATTTGTTCTCTTCCTAAAGAGGCTAGTGTCTTCTACACAGACTGGAAGTCTACAAGGGACTGACTTCATGTGGTCAATTTGCCTTGCTCTCACTCTAGCACTCAATGTGCTGAATAAACACTCTTTAGCATAAACAATAAGGAAGAGAAAACATGGCTGATCCAAGCTTGGCTCTTTGCTCTCTCAGTTCTTCCCTTGGATCCTTGCAAGGGAATCCATGCTATTCACCACGTTCCCCCAAGGAACATGATGAGCTGTTTTTTGGGAACCAGATTTTCAACCTACGATTTTCCAAAAATAGTTCTTATATTGTGGAAGAGATGAGTATCTGGTCCCATGAGTCAAGAGAGGTAAAAGCACAATCCATTTGGGAAAAAAAGACATGGTTTGGTGGCTAGAGAATGAGAATCCAGCTCTCATCCTGTACATGACATTTAACTCAGTGCCTGAGGCATGCTATTTTATCTTATGTTACAAAAAACTTAGGAAACATTACAGCTGCCCAAGTACTGGGTTGTTCTCAAAATTTCTGCCTTCAATATGCTTTGGATTTTAATTCCAAGTATGGAATAACATGGCTACAAAATCCTGATATAAGTCTTTGGCTGTTCAATTGCATTTAGGGAACTTGGGACTTTCTTACATTTTGTTTCTATGTTTTCCTTAAAAATCATGTGCTATTCCTCTGTATCTTGTTCTGATCACACAGAGAACTCTCAGCACCATTCTTGACTCTTCTGCCTCGTTCATCCCAGGAAAACAAAGCTTTGAGTCCCTTCTGTTCCTGTCTCCTCCTTCCTGTCTTATTTCAATATCTGTTTTCACACTAGACTTTACACCCAGAAAATTCTCTTCTCCCGCCCTCCACATAACTCTTTTTACCTTTAATCTTCCTATCTTATTCCACTTTTCAAATGTCTTTTGTCATTTAAGATCATTTAAAACACTTACATTTATGGGCTTAGACATGATTTTGACAGGATAGGTAGATATGAGCTGGAGGGAGAGAGACAATGAAGGTTAAGGAGGCCCCAATATCATGTGCACATCAAGGTATCTGTCAGGTTTCTGGATCCTCCTTCATTCCCCCAAAGTCAGAAGCTAGATAGGCAGGCAAGATGCTTAGTAGCACCTGGCAACTTTCTCACCCGCCCCACCAGCTGTGCTCCCCCCAACCCCATCAGTTATCTACAGATGGCCATAATATGACCTTCCTCTCAGGGCGCTTGACTGGTGTGGGCAAAATTAGTTAGCTGAGCATGCACCTACCCTCAAAATCTTCAGAGTACAGGCGTATGAGTTCCCATCCACAAGCAGACACTACAGATGCCCCCAGCCTGGAGTGGGAGAGTCTGAGGGAGGAGCAGGGAATTCATGCCATTTGAGGTAAGAGGGACAGAGGAGAAAAAAAAACTCTATGGCTCATATAAACCCTCACCCCCAACTTCTCAGCACCCTTAATCCTCTACTGAAGTGCCTGCTTGGATTTCTCTCAAGTATATTTTGCTTAATAAATCACTTCTGCTTGCTACACTTTGCCTGCTGTTTTTCTTTGAGCATCGGACCTCCACACAAATCTTTCGTGGGGGATCCTGAACTCTTACATAATGCAGACTCCTAAGCACTAGTAACATATTCGGCAGTGTGACTTTGATTGTGGTTAGCACTCTGCGTTATGGCCACAGCTACTTAGGATGGCTAAGGTAAGATGTCCTCACTCCACTCTGAGGCAGAGGACCTGGGTGTGTCTGATCTGATTTGTGAGCTCTCTGCACTTTCATTCTCTTCATAGCTGGCCACTTTCATCTCCAATTTTTTCTCTCCAGACATGATTCTTTCTCTTTTTCTCCTCCAGCCCTGACCCTCTCCCAGTCTTTTCTCCTCTTTCATGCAATACTTCCAAACTGTCCTGGTGTCCCCCTGGGGTCAAAGTTTCTCTCTGTCTCATATCTGCTGCCAGGCTCATCAGGTCTGTCATTCTCCTAGAATATGGGGCTGTGCTTGTCTCTGGCACACCATTACATGGTCACAACTCCAATCATTTATTTTCCTTTGAAAATTTTCTTGCTGATCCTGATAACCAAGACTTCTCTTTCTTTGCCTGTCTCCTGTGTCACCTCCTCCACTGCACACCTTCTATCTGTGGGAAGAGTGGAATTGGGCTGTATTTGGACTCTATGTAATTGTAGCATCATCTGACAGTACATCAGAGGCAACCTTTGCCTTTGACAGCAACAATTCTTTTTCAACTGCTTGGATTGGTCATTCTAAGGGGAATTTGGGACACAGTAAGGTGGGAAATATATGTCGTTTCAGGAGTAGGGATCTCCATCCCACTGCAGGAAGCCCAGCCATGTTTGGACATCAAACTTATTGAACTTCTCTTGGCAAAGAGGATCCCCTCCTCAGTGGTCTCACAAGCTGCACCCTGCCCCCACCTTATTCCCAGTCACCTTCAAGCTGTCAAGGGCAAATTAAATATTTCTACAAGTTACAAAATGTATTAATGAATTTTCCAATCTGAAGGATGTTAATTGCTTACTTTTTAGCTGCCACTAGAAACTGAGGTCACTAAGAATTAAAAATTCTTATGATAGAAAGGAAAATGCAGTTTTCTTCAAACTATGTCTCCATAGTTTATAGTTTAGTAATACCTCTATTACTAAAAATAGAGGTATAAGGTATGGAGGCATAGTTAGAAGAAAAGTAGTTTCTCCTAATATTGGTTATTTCTGAATGAGTGAAAAGAGACAAACTGAAGGGATGCTGTAGAAGGTTTGTGAAGAAAAATCTTGAAAGACAAAATTTTGCATATGGTTAAGCTAAACAAGATTGGAAATAAATGTAAGTATCAAAAATAAGCTAATAGAAAATTACAGTTGGGCTTTCCTCTCTCTGCTAAATAAGACAATGTTTCTTAGACTGTTGGCCTGCTACTGATATCGTGAAAAGTTTTCTGAGTAAAAAACAAAGATTCTGTGCTTCTTCAAAATCATTTTCTGAGTTTTATGTTGTCTTAACCAGTTTTCTGAGGTTTTTAGAATATATAGTAACAGTGATTCAAAGTCTGATGAGGGCCTAACACTCCTATCTATACATTTTATAACTCAGGCTGCATCAGATATTCAGAGGAAGCTCCAAAAGTTGGAAGCCAGACCCTAAATCCCTCAGACTGCCTTAATGTAGAGTGTTCAATCACCAGGACCAAGCACACCGCAGGAAGGAAGGCACTGGAAGGGCGAGTGTCCATCCAGCCCTGGGAAGCTGGGGAAGGTGGACCGTCTCAGCCCTCTCCCCTCGTGGCTAGCTTCTCAACTGAGAGAACTGCTTCCTCTGACTGGGGAGGCCCACGTACTTGCCGGCCCCAGTCTAGAGAGAGCCATCGCCATCATGACAGAGGAGCCTCAAGTCACCCTCGACACAGCAGGGAGGAAAACTAAATTTCTACTGGATAGTAGAACTACCTACTCTGCCTTGACCTGTTCCATTGGGCCCCCTTTCATTTCCCAGATCACTTAACGAATGTCCAAATATTTGCATATTCAGCTACACACAGCCCAGAGGCCACATGCCTCTATCAAGGTAGAAACTGCCAATTAAACTTTTAAGAGCACCTTAACAAAACTATGCTGGGAGATATCCAAGCCCTGGCTAGACTTGTCTCCTATAGCTCTACTAAGGCTCAAAAACAATCCAAACTGTACCCTAAAACTCAGTGCCTTTGAAATACTTTGCCCTCCCAACCAACTACACTTGTGAGCCACTAGATCCCAGACTACTCTTCAAAAGAAACTGCGGGGTCTCCTCTACACCTCAGGATAAGGAATGAGTGCTATAGGAGTTGCTATTGGCTTTGGGATTTTATTAACTCTCTTACTTATTCTCCTATGTTATCCAGATCTTCTCCTTCCGAGAGAAGCTATTTCTGTCCCTTCCTAACACAAACAGATAATATCTTCTAGCCCTGACAAGTTTATACTTTAGTCTTACAAGAACTAACCCAATACCCGCCTGACTCTTTAGTAAATCTCTTCTCTCAAGCTCCATCCCTTCTCACCAGACTGGTTTTCCAACTTCACACGCATACTACCAGTTCCTAGTCCCACTTTTACTCCCATTTGTCCTCCTCTTTGGGCCTTATATTCTTAATCTCATAGCAAAATGTGTTTCTTCACCTGGAGGCCGTCAAGTTCCAGGTGGTTCCGACATTTGGTTTAGCAGCCTATATCCCCTGGGGATTTGCTGGGATTCTTAGACCCAGCTGGAGGAGCCTTCCTGAACCTCTTCTTCCCTCCCTTCAGGCAGAGAGCAAGGGCCAGAACTCTGATGAACACTGCCCCTTTAAGCAGGAAGTAGTTACAGAGGGTTGTCCTCGCCCCTAAACCTGAAAGATTTCAGCATTCCCAGTTCTTGAGGGAGAATGACAAAGTAGGGTAGGTAGACAGGTAGATCCGTGCCGAAGGGAGAGGGACAATGAAGGGTTAAGGAGACCACATTGCAGGCCTCTGGAGCCTCCCTTGCTCCCTGAAGGTCAGAAGCCAGATAGGCAGGCAAGATACCTGGTAGCACCTGGCGCCTTCCTCACCCACACCATCCCCTCCCCGCAACAGGGTCAGTTATCTACAGATTGCAGTCATATGACCTTACTCTGGGAGCACACGACTGGTGTGAGCAAAATTAGGTAACTGAGCATGTGCCTTCAGCGTGCAGGCAAGTGCGTTCCCATCTACCCGCCAACACTACAGATGCCCCAGCTTGGAGTGGGAGTGTCTGAGAGAGGAGCAGGGAATTCGCTTGGTTCCAGGTAGGAGAGACAGAGGAGAACAAAAAAACTTTATAGCTCATATAAATCCCCCACCTCCACTCCCACTTTTTAGCACCCTTGGTCCTCTATTTCTTGCTGTCTTGGATTACTCTCAAGTGTGCTTTGCTTAATAAATCCGCTTGCTACTCCTTGCCTGCTATCTTTGAGCATCAGATCTCCACGCAAATCTTTCACAGGGAATCTAAGTACTGAGCTCTGAACACTTACACAGCGCAGACTCCTAAATGCCAGTCTTTCACCAATTATGACAGAAACATCCCCCTGAGCTTTCAGTACCTCGCACAGTGCCCACCATATACTATATGACCCATAAATATTTTTGAATAAATGAATGTAAAACCTGCCTGTTTAGAAAATAACTTGATTATGTAATGTGAAGTGTGAATAATGGATACATCATTGAGATGACAATATCGCATCAAAGTTGCATTAGATTCTCTTATTTGCAAGAAGCACATTGTTGCTTCTGCCTGGAATCCCTCACCTTCCACTCCAGATTCCTCGCCCTGGCCACTTCCTGCAAATGCTTTTAGGACATAGTTCAGAATCAGCCTTCCCAAGGCCCAAAAGCTGAGTTAGGGCTTCTCTTCTGCACGTACACTGCCTATCTCTGTTAAAATCCTTAGCTCATGGGACTGGCATTTTCGACTGTCTCCTTCTCCTCATCCCAGTAGACTCAGTTATTCTTCACTGGCTCTCCAGTGCCTAGCGAGGATCCTGAAACATTAAAGCAAATGACACTCATTTGTATGACTTTTGAGAAGTGTGAGTGAATAAAAGGGGAGATTGGAGCCTTTTAGAAGAGGGACAGAGACTAGGAAATGTTTATGAGAATGAGAGTAAGACCATTTATCTGAAGTCCTCAGTGATTTCCAAGAGATGAAGGAGGCACTCTGAAGGAAAAATCAGTGGGCGGCAAGCCCGTTTCTCCAGGTTACACTAGTGTATACTCTAGCATCTTGGTGTTGCTTCTCTGCTGTGTTTCCTGGCCCCATGCAGTGCAGCACGGGATTATCTTCTTTTTTCTTGCTTGTGAATCCTCTACGATGCCTTAAGCTCCTTCAGGCAGGAAAGGATAACGACCTTGAGTTGTGTTGATGCATGATTCTGTGGGCCAAGTGCTTAGCAAAGACCTGCTCTCTCCTTGATCAGTGTTTCCTGATGGCTTTTTTTTTTTTTTTTTCGGGCTGGAAGGGACATTTGTTGTAGGTTATGTATATTTCAGAAATAAGTTTTTCTGGCAAATGGTTATTACAAATATGCTCACCATAAATATTTTATAACTACACTCTTGTTCTGTAATTGGCAAAGTTTCCGATAGTCAGATGTATCTTCCTTGAGTTAATAAATAATTAGAAATTTAATCTCATCTGTTATTCATTAGCTGACTGTTTTCAAAGGCTTTAAATGACACCAACTCAGGCATTCTGTCTTCCATGGCAGGCTCTGAGAGATTGAGTCAGAAAAACTTGGTTTGGAGCCCCATTGATTTTTCTGACAATTTTTTTTAAGAGGAAATGTCTTCTTCAAGGAACTTGAAATGTTGAAAGCAGATTAATGGAGACACACTTATTATTGGAGTTAAAGTTCTAAAAGACATTATAACCTTCTAAGAGACAAATCTAGTTTTAGAGCAGACAATTCTTAGTTTTCATAAACCATGTATTCAGTCTCGAGTCACAGTCAAAAATGATTTTTATTAAAAAAGTACAAATTAGATATGAAATCATAAAAATAATCTATTACTTTTCAACTGCATTCTTGCTCCTGGTTTGAGGCCCTGGGCTCTGTTCCTATCGCTGTGTAACAGTCACTATGATCCTGACTAATGCAGAATGGAAATTTCTCTGGGGTTTGCTCTCATTGCCCCATGACTAATTACACTGTGAGAAGCCAATGGTGCAGAATTTTTGAGTTTACATTTCCTAGCTCTGCTGCTATTTAGAGAATTTGAATATATGGACATGGATTTGGATCCCTCTAGATCAGTTGTTACCCCAGGGACCCACAATGAAGGTAGCGCGCTTTCTCCCTCTCTCTCCCAATCTCTCCCTCTGTGTGTGTGTGTGTGTGTGTGTGTGTGTGTGTGTGTGTGTGTGTGTGTGTGTGTAGGGGAATGGTACAGGTACTATTTTCAAGACCTCAAAAAGCTTGATGGAAACAGCTTATTTGTGTAAAGTAAGATCATACAATCTAACTAAACAATATGTTCCTTGGCTGTGAGCTAGAATTCTGTTTGGAGAGGCAGAGTATAGAAAGGATGGATACATTTTAAAGCCAGAAAGATCTGGGTTCAACTTATGACTCAGTCATTTTCCCTCTACGTAATGTTATGCAAGTTATTAACCTCTCTGATTCTAAGTTTCCCCTCTGGGAAAGTGGAAGTAATACCCACCAGGCTTAAAGTATTGTGAGACTAAGTAGAATTTCATTTGTAGAGTGTCCAGGATATAGTAGTCACAAAATAAGTGAGAGTCAAGATTATTTTGATGGCCATTGTTCTAAAGAGCACAGTAACACATCACATCCAAACAGAAGCTTCAATAGAATGCAGCACTACCTTTGAATGTTCTCTCTATGCCAGGTCCCATGTTAAAAGCTTTTTGTAAATTATCTCATTTAATCCTCATAATAACTCCACAGGATAGGCACCATGAGTACCCCCATTGTCTAGAAGAGAAAAGAGAGGCTTCAGAAGATTTATAATTTTCCCAGTCACTTAGGTAGTAAATAGAGTCAATATTCAAATCCCGCTGTCTGACTTCAGACATGTCTTTAGAAAATTACCAAAAATGGGGGTGGGGGGTGGGGAGGAAGCTATTGTTGCTTAAGATATATAGTTTGCTATTCAAATATTTTTAAAACATGGGAGCCACAAAGAAAAACTAATAAAATGGGTCTTCGGTGATAAAAAGTTTGTAAATGGCTGCTTCAGAGAGAACAGAAATACTTTTGCTTTTAGAATACTTTGAAAGAGAATAGTTGAAATAGCATGAAAGAAAAACCCAGAACTGTAAATGGGTTTAGATCAAGTTTTCTGAAGAAGAGAAAAACAAAAGCAACAAAACCTCCAATGTGTTTTACCTTTTAGGAGATGACATGATGGGGCTTGACATGGAAAATGGGGTGTCTTCCAAAACCTAAGCCGAGCACATTCACTTACAGCAGTCATCTGTTAACCAGGCTATTACTATGCTACACATACAATTACTAGATGTTTAAAAAGTATAATGAGTATTATTTATTAACTACACATTTCGAAATGTATGAATAATTTGGAAAAAAAGAATTACTAATTGTTCCTCTCATATTCCTACATGATGAACTTCAAGGTCATTTGAATCTCTCTATGTGACAGGTCCTGTTCCAGGCTATTGCATTCTTTAAAATCTATAGCATTAGGTTATCACAACTAAAATGCAAAGAAATGGGCATTATTATTAATTCAAAATCAAATTTAAAGGTATTAAGGTATTATTTATGTACAGGACATTGCATTCATTTAATGTACAGTTTGATGGGTCTTGATAGTTATATACACTGTCAAACTATTGTCACAATCAAGATATGGAATGTTTCCATCACGCCCCAAGAGTTTCTGATGTCTCTTTGTCATCTACCCCTCCCGCCGCTCATGACCATGGGCAACCACGGACCTACTTTCTTTCTCCATAGGTTAGTTTACATTTTCTAAAATTTTATGTAAATAAACTTACATAATATGCACTCCTCTTTCTCTGGCTTCTTTTATTCTTGAAATTTATTTATAATTTTGAATATCACAAGAGTTCCTTTCTCATTACATTGTATGAATATACTTTATTTTGTTTATTCATTTACTTATTGATGAATATTTGGCTTGTTTACATTTTTTTGGTTATTATGAACACTTATGAATATTCATGTACAAGTCTTTGCATGAACATTTCATTTTATTTGGATAAATACCTGAGGAGTGGGTCATATGGTAGGTGTATGTTTACCATTTTAAGAAACTGTTAAATAGTTTTCTAAAGTAGTTCTATCATTTTCTCTTCCTACCAGTTACTCCGTATCTCATCAATACTTAATACCATCAGTCTTTTTAATTTTAGTTTGTCTGGTAGGTATGAGAGCTATCTTGTTATAGTTTAAGTTTACGTTTTACTAATAATTAATGACATTGAGACTCTTTTTGTATGCATATTAGCCACTTATGTATTATCTTTTGTAAAGTCTCTGTTCGATATTTTTATACATTTTTAAAATTAGGTTGCTTGTCTTCTTATGAGTCATAAGAGCTCTTTAGATATTCTGGATACACATCCTTAAAAATCAAATATTCTGTTCTACACTGTGGCTAAAGTTTTTATTTTTAATGGTGACTTTTGAGGAGCATATGTTACTAATTTTGATACAGTTTAAATTATAAACTTTTTTATGTTCATTCTTTCTGCAGTCTAAAAAATCTTTGTCTACTCCTAAATTACAAAGATTTTTTTTTTCATTTTCTTCTAGAAGAAATTTCATAGTTTTAAAATGTATATTTAGGTCTATGATTCATTTTGATTTATTCTTATTTATGTTGTGAGGTACATTAATTATATGTTGTTGTATAACAAATTACTATAAAATTTGGGAGTAAAAGCAATAAATGTTTATTATCTCATACAGTTTCTAAAAATTGGGAGTCTGGGAGTGATTTAGCTGGGTGATTCTGGCTCAATATTTCTCCTCAGGTTCCAATCAAACTATAGGCCATGGCTGCAGTCATCAGAAGCCTGACTATGCTGGAGAAGGTGCTTCCACAAATGGCTCACTCACATGGCTATTGTCAAAAGACCTCAGTTCCTCACCAGATGGGACTGTCTGCAGAACTGCCTGGGTGTCCTCACAACTTTGCTGCTGCTTTCCCAGAGTAAATGACCTAAGCAAGAATGAGTGAGAAGGAAACCCTGGTGTCTTTTTACAACCTTGAATCCAAAGCTACACACTATTGTTTATACTTAATTGTATTTATTAGAAGTGTGTATCTAAGTCTAGATCATACTCAAGGGAAGAAAAATTAATTACACCTTTTTTTAGTGGAGGAGTATCAAATAATTTGTGGACATGTTTGAAACTACCACATAAAGTAAGGTTCAAAGTTCTTTTATTTCCTATATGAATATTTAGTGGTTCTACCATCATTTGTTGAAAAGATTTCTGTTCCTGATTATTGGCATTATTAGTTCTACTTTCTTTTCCAGAAGAACAGCATTAATGATTATATTTCAAAAGCAAACCAAATTATTAAATAGATGAAGCCTACAGCAAAAAATAAAAATTAAAATCAAAGTTATATATATGTAAATTTAAATTTCAAATAATGATATTAATTTCTAATACTGTACTTTCTACAAGTTTGCACTTTCAATTTGCAATTGCAGTAATTAATATAATTTTAAGACATTAATGTTGAAAGGAATCTGAGACATTAGCTAATTTATCTCAGTTGTTTTATGAGTATAGAAGTAGATGTGCTAAGAGGTGAAATGAATGGCTCCAGAGATAAAGCAAAGTAGAAGCATAGAGATTATTAGCCATTTTATCTCCTGGCCTAGTAATATTTCTGATATATCAAAAGGCTAAAAGTTTTGAACATGAAGAGTCATGACCTTGGTCTCTAAAATTATCATATCAAAATCCATAAGAGGCACATTTATTCACACCTGATTAACTACATTCTTGTAAGGGTCAGTCTTGTTCCTCCACTCCTTCCCTTATTGCCTTATTCTTTCTATTTCATCCATCCATCCATCCATCCATCCAGTCACTTATTTATTGTTTAATTCATAAATATTCGTTGACTGTATTCTATGGGCCAAGCATTGGTCCAATTGTTCAGTATTCAAATACTAAAAGAACAGCATCTTTGTCCTCAAGAAATGTGGAGTCTAGCTTTTTCCTGTGAGCATCAATATGCCATTTCTTTCTGTAAGACCAGCTTTTGGATCACAAGATCATATGTCTATCAGGTCATTATCCAGTATATTAGCCATAACAAATACCGCAGACTGAATAGGAGGCTAACCAACAGAAACTTATTTTCTCATAGTTCTGGAGTCTGACAGTCTGAGATCAGGGTGCCAACATAGTCAAGTTCTGCTGAGGGCCATCTTCCTGACTTGCATATGGCCACATTCTTGCCGTGTCCTCTCATGGTGAAGAGTAACTTTTTTTTTTTCTTTTTCTAAAACTACGAATCCCATTATGAGAGCCCTACCCCCAAGACCTAATCCAATCCTAATGATGTCCCAAATGCCCATTTCCAAATACCATCACGTTGGAGGGTAGTGCTTCAACATATGAATTGGGAGGTGGGGTGGGGAGGGATATAAACATGTAATCATAACAACCAGAAACTGAAACCTCTGAGAAAAATAGAATTTCCTAGAATTATGGGTAATCGCAAATGCTTGCCAAAACTCCATGTAAAGGAACTACAGCAAAACAGAGGACTTCTGTCACTGGAGTGAATTCTCTTTCCAGCTTTTATCAAACTTTCTAAAGAAATCTGGAAATGAAAATGCCAAGACTTTTGGGGATTGGTCATAGAGTGTTTCACTTTTAGTTTTCTTAACTGGGGTTAATATCATATATATTGAGTGTTTGAATCTGTGTTAGATATTTGAGTTACAAGCTGACAATTCATTCTGGCACTGGAGTTAAGGTGTTGCCGTGGGGTGCAAGCCCCCAAATCACTCCTGTTCATGGTGCAAACCTGCTTCCCCAGGAAAACTATACTTTATGAAGTTTTACTCCATGTCTTTTATGAATCAGCCACCGTGAAGCATGGAAGGAGGAAGGCTTTGAGATATACCATGTGACAGGAGTCCCCTCCTTGCCACCAGCTATATTGTACACTGGATGGTCATCTACCAACAACCCTTGCAAAGCAGTCAGACATCGTTTCCTCTTTTCCTCTTAGCTAAAGTGAATAAATAGTAAATCTTACCCATGGTTCTATTTCCAGTTGGTGTAGTCCAGTCGGGGTATAAAGTCTACCAAATGGGGCTGCTGTTTTGATGATGCATCCACCCTGCGATCTGGAGATAAATACGAGGGGCAGCTTAATGGAGGGCACAGAGGCTGAGGCCACACTGGGTAGGGGTTAACCTAGGTTCTGCTGTGGATGGAGGATAAAATTTGGAGGTTAATTGGCTAGATTACCTATTCAGTGAACTGAAAGGAAGAATGGAAATTAAGAGAATAAAAATGGAAAGTTTCAAACTTAATGTCTGGACTTGTATCAAAAAGCTAGGGAGTGCAACTCATTCCAAATGAGGCACTTTTCCTTTGATTATAGTTTGTGACATTCCCTTGGGGTTCTTAGTTATAAACACAGACACTGACTCTGGAATGGAATTTATCAAATAGATGTTGCGCGCTCACAGAATCATTGAAAGAACCAGGCTTGAGACTCTGCAGCCGTAAATGAGACCCAAAGCCACACTATACCATGGGCTAAGTGACAGCAGAGCTCTATAACTGCCAGGCATCAGACAGGGCATCTTGCAGCCTGTTGTCACTGGCCCTGAACTCTGAACACCTACTATCACTGTCACCAGAAGATTCCTAGAGTCTTTCTTCCTTTGCCTTAATGGCTCCCAAGTCACAGCCTAGTTGGTGGGTCTGATTGGTGAAGCCTAGGTCACCTGACCATGCCTAACTGCAAGGGAGACTGGGAAAGTGAATATCTTGTATTTTCAACTTCCCTGTGGGAGGCAAGCCTCAATTCTTTCTAAAACTCATGTGGAGTGAAGGTAGGTAAGGCAGAATTCACCAAATATAGGAACAGAGCAGAAACCAGGCAATTCTCTTAAGAAAAAAAAGTCATATTAAGTTGAAATGTTCTAGTTTCTAATGAGGAAAAAGAGTATAGGGGTGGAATCTAATTGGAGCTGATGCCTTGGGGCATTAACTAGTACAAACATTTCTGCTCTAGAAAAGGATCTAAGAAGGACAGAGTTCTATGGTTCTCAACCTCAGCTTCAATTACGATCACCTGGACAGCTTCCGAAAACTATTGCCAGGGCTCCATTCTAGATCAAGTAAGTCAAAGTTCCTGGAACTGAATTATGTTTAAAATCTTCCTAGTGATTCTACTGTGTGGTTGGGATCACAAACTACCGAGTTACATCTAATGCAACTAGAGATGAGACACAGGTGGGCACTAGATATCATGGTGGGCAGGTGCTGGGACACAGCCACTTTAAGCAAGTTTGGCATTTTTCTGATCCAGTGCTGCTGAGAAACAGCAGGAATAATCTTGTAACCCATTGCCATTTTTAAAGGCCTAACATAGTGCAAGCCTATGAGATTTTTTTCACACTTGACGAAAACTGTGTCATGATTAATAAAAGCTCTCTTCTCAAGCCAGTAGAGAAGGGGAGAGTAGGCTAGCTGTGTAAGCTGAATACCAGCTCCAGGGAGCCCAAGCTTGCCACCCAAACTCACCTTCATTTGTCCCAGATGACTCACTATTCTGCTCAAAAGAGCCATGTGGGTGAAGGATGAGCACAGCCTGGGTTTGGGCTTAGAAGAGATGCCCCAGAGTGCACAGCTGAGCAAAACCCTCCAAAGAGCCCAGGAAACCTGCTCAAGAAACTCAGAGGGAGGCAGCAGCAGGAGGAGCCTTCCCCAGGCTGGATGCCATTGTGAATCACATAGACTTTCTGGCCCAGTTCAGCCTTTGGCTCAGCCAGGAAAGATCTGGAACACCATATGTTTCTATATTTATTTAAGAACACTACCTGGGAAAGAAGATAGTCCATAATCAAAATGAATTTCCACAATGCTAAATTTGTTCCCTAATTTCAAAGTAGATGGAAGATGAAAGAAAATAATTAAGCAAAGAATGTGTATCTAAGAGCCAAGTATTTAATGAAAAAGGTAGCAGGTATCAATATTTGTCTTCCAAAGCAAATATCTCAGAGGAAATGTCTGGAGGAAGATGAGAGAAGAATTGAGCACAGCAAGCAGAGTACGAACAGTCCCGCCCCAGCTGCAGCCAAGCTCCTTCATCAGTCTCTGTTTGCTGGTTAAGAACGTGATGGATGAATATAGCAAAGCTGCTGTCTCTGCCCTTTGTACTGCTCCAGTAAGGTGGTTTGAGTGTAACCTTGGAGAGTAGATTCTAAAGGACAGCATGGTGATCGATGCTCCTAATTTAACTCCTCAACAGCCACTGCTAGTGGATCCACCAATTGCTCACGTGTCAGTGCCTGCTTATGTCCTTCCGTGCAGTGAAGAAAGGGGTGCTGGAATTCAAATTGACAACAGGAGCCTTAGGAGTATTGTTTTATGGTTTTGGAGCAAATTATTGACCGTAAGAGTAATATTTCAAAAAGGCCAGTTAAGAGGATTAATGAAAATGCATGGTAATAATTAGGCTGCAGTAGTGCAGAGCACTAAGGATTGCTAGCCTTCTAACAACTCATAAATTGAAATAGGAGAAATGGACCTCCAAATGATGGGTGACTTTCTTTGATATTTATAATGGTAAGGCTTCTTTCTGTTTAGCACATAATTAAACAAACATTTATTGTCTATTATGCTATCTGCTGTTGGTACTGATAGTTTAGTAGAAAAGAAAGAAGCATAAATAGTTAATTTCAATCCAACAGAGTTAGTGATAAGGTAAGCAGTGAGACATGAAATGTAGTAAGAGCAGGGAAGGCCAGATGAGCTGTAAGCTGAAGTCCACCCTGGTATCTTTGGAGAAGGAAGTAGTGACATTCTTGTCAGTGTGTGTGTGTGTTTGTGTGTGTGTGTGTTTGTTTGTGTGTGTGTGTGTGTGTAGAGGGTGGTGGATGGACCACAAGCAATTTGTTACTTAGCAGCCTAAAGTGCACGTTAGGAAGTGGTGGGTTTATAGGTGGAGATCCAGGAAAGGGTGTGTCTCCACGGGCTTCCTATTGATATAGGGAAGAGGCATGAGAGCTACACAAATTGACAAGTTGTATTCAGAGCCTGCAATGTGCTGCCAGACCATAGGAAACCTCCAGAACAAAGAAAGATTCCTGCTGGGATAACTAATAAACTATATACCCATATCATGAAAGGAAAACAGAAGAACAAAGCCTTTACAGTCCTACCTTACACAGAATAAACCCAACCATTCATTCCCTACAGGGAACCTACGGAACAAAGACTGAGATTATTAACATGCTTTTAATGCTGTGACTCATACCATCAAAGGAAAATAGGAAAACAAAACCTTCAAACTGTAATTCATAGAAATTAAGAATCACATAAAGCCTGAATTCCAGGAGCACTCAGAGTCTCTCATTCTCTGTCTGAGAGGAGACCAGGTTCTGTCTATGGAGAGTTATTCTTCTCTGACATATTTTCCTTTCGTATCTAACTCTGGCATGCACTTAAGTTCTTTCAAGAACCACCTCTCTCTCTATGCAGGGCTTGAGTCCCCACTCGGGGATATTCGCCCTGTCCTGCATCACTATGCCAAGCTAAGCAGTCTGGCTCCTTGATACTCTGATCAGAGGACCTTAAAATTCATTTGCATTAGAATCTGACAAATAGGACCTCCGCCACGTGACCAAGGTCAGCAACAATAGTGAGAAATCATGTTGGTAGTATGTACCTTTGGTATGATATGAGGAAATTGGCACTTTGCCTCTGTGATCTTCTTCCCCTAATCCCATAGCCCCAGTCTGATGATGAGAAAACACCAGACAAATCCAAAGTGAGGGACGGCTATAAAACACCTGACCAGTACTGCTCAAAGCTGTCAAGGGAAAAAAACCTGAAAATGGAAAAAAAAAGAATCATTTAGAATTTTGCCACTCAAGGTGTGGTCCCCAGAGCAGCAACCTAGGCATAACATAGGAGCCTATTAGAAATGCAGAATATCACACACGCTCCCCCATTCCACTGTTATAACAGTAAAATTTAACTGAATAAATTTAGAGATCTAATTGCTTTATTAAGGAATTCATGAATCAGGTAGCATCTTATCTAGGATGCTCAAGAGGTTGTACAAAATGGGAAGGTTTTTTTAGAAGGTGGGTGAGGCCAGGGAGCTAGAAAAAATTATTTTTAGACCAGGATATCTTCTTTGGGGGAAAGGATTGGCAAGCATTTCTATCATGCAGATTACTTATTTTCCATGAGAACCGGAGAGGGCCTACCTGACAGATTACTTCATTGGTGTTGACTCGAAAACTTCAGTTTGGTTGGTTAAGATTAATTATACTCCTGAAAGAGGTTGCAACAGCTATTTTGTCAAGTATTAAATCTGGGTTTGGTGCCATGGGCTTTAGCACTGTCAACATAAGAAACCTCCAAACCTATAGAACTTAAATGAGTTTATTTGAGCCAAACTGATGATAATTGCTGGAAAGCAAAATCTCAATGGATTAAGAAAATGCCCCAGAGAATGGCAGTTTTACAGCTTAATTTACACATTAAAATCAAAGAAGAAGACATAAGGAGGGTTAGATGAATCACAGGTGGTAGATTAGGGAAGTGGGAGAAAGCAAATCGAGGAAATCTCTGGGATTGGATAAAAAGTAAAATGGAGAAGCACACACTTCTATTACATTGGTGGGTACAAGAAAATTAATAATTAACATTTACAATACACAGATATGGTATTTGGGAACAAGATAACAATGTGGTGTTCTGTGGTCTCATGCTCTGGTGCAATTGAGTGTGCCCTGAGGGGTTTGGACAAAAGGGATTACTCTGACATTCAAGGGTATGTCATCTTAGATGCACCAAGG
Organism: Macroglossus sobrinus; assembly: GCA_004027375.1. Lineage (NCBI taxonomy): Eukaryota > Metazoa > Chordata > Mammalia > Chiroptera > Pteropodidae > Macroglossus > Macroglossus sobrinus. Next base: position 126,530 of record PVKZ01001859.1, read on the forward strand.
CAATAGATGGGCTCACTTAAAGTCACCATTAACCTTTATCGACAAAGCTACAGGTCCGAGATGTGAATACCCACCGCAACCCACTTTTAGTTAGGAATTTTTATGTTCAGACCATCCTCTGTGGTTAGTTGAGTTTGTAAGGCCCGCCACGCTGGCCTTCTCTGAGCTTGCCGGGTTTACTATGTGTCCCTTTTTTGTCCAAGCACTAGTGACATCATTTGAGGCCTGTGGTTTTCGTTTTAACACTGAAGCAGAACATGCATTTTCATAAAATGATCATACATGAACAGTAAAGTTTGAGAAACACTCATCTAGAGAACATATTGGAAAATGAAGCTTCTTTCATTCTTAGTTTGGTTCTCTAGAACTCAGATGAGGCCCCGGAGCTTGCTTTTTCTAATAAGCATTTCAAGTAATTCTGCTGCAGGTAGCCCAGATTTTAAAAAACATTTGCCAAGGCCTTATCAACCCAATACATTAGAATTTCATGGGAGGAAAGCCAGGAATTAGCATGTTCTAAAGCTCCTTGAGTGAGGTGTAGGTATGATTGAGACCCACTGTATAAAAAAGTCAGAAGTAGGGAAGTGAGTGGCAGGGTCAAATGTTCAGTTTCAATAGATCTCTTTACTTTTTTTTGGTCTTTCCCATCTATTAACTCAATGTTCCTTGACCGTTGCATTTGTACTATTGTGATTTATAATAAGAAATACATATTTGGTCTCCATCTACTTGTCGGCACCTAGTCCCTAAAACCCAGTTAATTTCCTACACGGGAGCCATAGGAGCATCTTTTGTTGTAATATTTAGTTTTGTTTGCAGTTCCTGAAATAGCTCCAGAGAGATAAAGAAGAAATGGTGTTTTTTGTTATTCATAACAAACCCCTTTCAACCAGCTTTAGCTTATGTTAAGGAAGTGACTTTTGGAAAGCCCCTAGGGATGGGGGCTATTTGCCAGGGGAACCAACCATGTGATGAGTGGGCTGGAAATTTCAGCCTCACTGTAAAGATGTCTCAATGAAAGGAAGTCTCAAAAGCACAGGCTCTAAGAGCTTCCTGGATGGTGAACATGTGCTGTGCTGGGAGAGTAATTTACCAGGAGAGGGCATCAAGCTCCATGCCCCTTTCCATGTACCTTGTCCTGTGCACCTCTTCCTTTTGTTGCTCCTGAATTACATTTATTTATAATAAACAAGTAATCTAGAGAATAAGATAGTTAGTTCTAGGAGCCCCTCTAGCAAATTAATCAAACCTGTGGAAGGGGTTGTGGGAACCTCCACCTTATAGCCAGTCAGTCAGAGGCACAGGTGACAAACTAGACTTGCCATTGGTATATAAAGTGACAGGGGAGCAGTCTTGTAGGGCTGAGCCCTTGACCTTGGGATATACACTGACTCCAGGTAGATAGTGCTGGAACTGAGTTAAACTGTTGGACACCCAGTTGGTGTTACCGAATTGCTTGATGTGGGAAAAACTCCCACACATTTGACAAATGGAAGTGTCAGAACTGAAGTATTGTCTCATAGACTATTGAGAAAGAGAAAACACAGGAGACATGCAGGAAGAGTTTTTCTCAATAGCATGGTAATAATTCTATCAGACTGCAAAATCTGGCCAAGAAAACTTACTAGTTATAAGGTCATCAGTTATTTTCAAAAAGTGATTTGACATACCACCATAATCTATAGTGCTTCCAATTCTAAATAGAGATATGAGGGAGAGCTTTAGGAGAAAATTGAAAGTATTTCTGGGACACTTATTACACACGTGTTAGAATTCTTGTCTTTTATAGTCTCTGATTGAGGAATCACAAGTAGAATTCAGCCAGCCTCAATGTCACTCCCATGTCTGCCAAGTCTGTGTGATTGGGGATAAGACTGATTTATCTCTAAAATGAGAATAATAACACTTTACCACATTATGTGGTTGTGAGAATAAAATAAAATAGTACATGAGAAATTACATTATTAACTCTTTAGTTCCCATTATTGCAGGAATTCTAAGCATTATTGTCTAAAGCAAGGAAAGCTCAAAAACACTATATGAAAGTCTTAAGTTCAACAAAAATAATCATGATATTAAGAATTAAGGTAACCGCACATGCTTATAATGTGTCTGGTACTATGCTAAGAACTTTACTCTTTGTCTCATTTCATCTTTGCTATGACCTAATAAGGCAGTTCTTTTCACCATTCCAGTTTTACTGAGAATGTAAGTCACTTATCATGCTCACACAGCTAGAAAGTGGTAGAATGAGCATTTGAATTTAATCCTATTTGATTCCAAACCCTATGTGGTCAAACAATTTTCTGTGTTGTCTCCTTGGGATTCATTTGAATTCAAGCCTTGTGTTGGGGATAGGCATACTTTTTGAGCAGGAAAATGTTCCTTCTACTCTTAGGTTCTTTGGCAGAGCTAATGATCAAATTAACATAAAAAAGATTAACAAGAGAAAAAAATCAAATTTAACTTTGTACTTATGGTGGCTCCATAAGAATATGAGGGTCACAGGCAATCAGGCGATTGAGGCTTATATGTCATTCTGAACTAAGAAAGGAATACAGGTCAAAGGGAAGGAAAGTAATTCATGTGGAGCTGGAAAAACAGATATTTGGTAAACAAATGTTTTCTATGCCATGCACAGACAGTGGGACACAGAAGGAACTTTGGCCTCCATGCCCCGTTGAGTTTCCCGTATCACGCCTACTCTGTGTTCTCTGTGTCTATTTCTGGGATAGCGCTCTTCCTGGATTAGGCTCTTTTATCCAAATTGTTTTAGGCAGTATAGAGGGATTGCTTTAAAGCTCTTTCTGAGCCTTTTGTTTTTTAAAAATTATCAGCCTGAAATAACCCTAATGCCAAAGAGACACATTTTAGGGTAGCAAATTTTGCTTCCCTACAATCTCATATGTTCCTTAACTTGAGATAAGTCTTGAATAGTAGTCCTACTTAACACTGGCTGATTAAAGTCATTGAAAAGCAACAACTATTCTATTTAACTTATCTCAGTACACTGACAGACAGACTTATCAGACTAACAGAATGATTCCAGGGAAACTGGAGTTTCAAGGAATAGAGGCCCTGTCCTCAAGGAGCCTGTCCTCAAAGCCATAATCTAGCCAGAAACAGTCAGCGAGGGCAGGGAGTGTAGAGCTTGTCCACTCACAAGGAGCACGCAAAGGTTCTGACATCAGGCCTGGAGAAAAACAGCAACATTCTAGGGACCCTCCAGGAGGTAGGTAAAGAAAGCCAAATAGCACTAAAATTCCCACATGAGGGACATGGATTAATCATTCTGCATACTCCTTCAGACTGCAGCCCAGACAGATGTCTGAGCAGCTCAGTTTTCATCCCTGGGAGCAACACAGCAGTATGAAGGCACTATACTCCGGAGACAATAGCTGAGGCACCTGGGCCTCTTTGCTATAGTAATATCACATATGTTCTCCCCATGGCCACCCTGGAAAGTCAGGAAGGCAGCTGCTTTTTCCATGTTAATTAATCAGCCAGCAAATCTTCTACGCATTCCAACAGAGCAGTCTGCCAACACTGGTGTAGTACAATGGTTCTCATACCCCAGAGTGCATGTCACCAGACAGCTTGTTAAATCATTGCTGGGCCTCACTCCTAGAGTATCTGATTCAGTAGGTCCAGGTGGGGCCTGATAATTTGCAGTTCTCTCAAGTTCCCAGGTGTTGTTGTTGATGCTGCTGGTGTGGGGACCACACTTTGAGACTCACGAGTGTAGTAACTGCTCTTCTCTGCTGCCCAGATCCTCGGCAGGATCCAAGGTCTTATTCCTCCATCTTACAGGGATGCTGCTGGCTACAGCTGTTGGTCCTCAGCTGTCAGCCCACAGCTGAAGAGAGCTTTCTTGCCTAAGGCCATGCCCCTTCTTTGGGGGAAGCCTGCATATAATGATTGATAGAAGCAGGTGTGTAAAGGGACCCCTTGCTACAGGTTGGAGACCCAGAAGGGCCATCAAGTGTCAGAGTCCCTGAAGGGTTGACTTCAGCACTTCTCATGACTGCACTGAATCTCAACTTTGCCCTCAGCTTACATTGCTGACCATGTAGGAGCTCCCTCATGAGCCCCATCAGAAGAGGACAGAAAGCTGACCTTGGTTCATAGGTAGTGTTAAAATCTAAAATGAAGCATATTAAAAATTTTAAGAGTTTATTTGAGGCAAAATTGTCTTGAAATGGGCAGATCCAAACCAGAAGTGGTTAGCAGTGCCTCACCAACAGGAGCTGGGGAATGACTTGCACAGAAAACTTGCAGAAGCAGAGAAAGGAAATTATTTGATTGGTTGCAGCTTAAACCCTAGTTGTCTATCTGTGATTTGTTGTCCTTAGGTTTCAATTTCTTAACCTCGAAGAATTTACAGGCTTAGGTTTTGGTTTGCTTCTGTTAGCCAAGAAAGCACGAGAGCCATCGCAGTCTAATAGCCCCCTGCTTTAATTAATTTGACAGTAGGTTTGCTAGGTGGAAAGAAGCAAGACAAAAATCAAGCACACCTGCAAAACTCCCACTAAAGGGTTTCCTTGAAATACAGTGGTGAGGGGAAATCCTTCCAATGGGCAGAGTCCATTGACAAGAGCAAGTCACATGCCAAGCCCTAAGGCAATGGGACAGGTCATAGACTGCTCTTATGGGAGGCACCAAAGCCACACAGCAGAGGCAAGTTCATGGGTTGCTTTGTCTGCACTACAAAAATCCACGTAATGTTAATGATATCAAGTTTAATTGAACTTGCTATAACCCTTCAATTACCATGTTACTTGCCTGTGTCACAACCCAAATATAATGCAGGCATTCCCACTTCTGGGTTGTTGTTGTTACAGTTCTTTGCTGAAACCATGTGTCTCTTTGGAGCATGCTTTGTCTTTCTAAAATATATTTTTAATAAATCTTTTCTAAATCTCACTGACCTGTGACTCTTCATTGTATCAATAAGAAATAACTGAGGAAAAATGCTAATTATACTCTGTGCTGTTATTCCCCACCATACTGTTGGGGTGACACCAAAGTTCAAATTGCCCCAACAGTAACACATTCACTGTGCCCAGCCTTTTGGCCCTTAAGGAAGAGCTCTGGAACACTAAGGGCACATGGAAACATTTTTGCCCCTATACACATAATTCTCTCTGTCTGCATGGTCATCCCAGCTTCTGCACAGCTCAGCTTTTTGAATCCTACTTATACTCAAAGCACAGCTCAAATCCCACCATCCCTGTGCAAATTTATGTGCTTCAATCTCTTCCCATAACACAGTCTGTTAGAACATTTCCCTGCTGGAGAGGGGAAGTTATGAAGGAATAGTTGGAGTCCAGCATGAAATAAATGAAGATCGACCAAATGAGAACAGGCAACAGCTAATTTATTCAGAGTTTGCTGTAGCAAAGGCATCACCCAGCATTTGCATTTGGCCAAGATACATTAGAGATTAGAACTTCAACATATGAATTTTGAGGGGATACAAATATTCAGTTCTTAGCAAGTACACACTATGATGCTCTTGGACAAGTTTGTACCTTTAGGTGGCACTCAGAAACTTCATTTTTCCCTTGATCTTGTATACTTCCAAGAGCATCATAGCTCTAATCCCTAATGTGGTGGTGTTAGGAGGTGGGACCTTTGGGCAGTAATTAGGCTTGGATGAGGTCCTGAGGTGGGGATTAGTGCCTTGGAGAAAAGACCAGAGAGCTTGCTCTCTCTCTCTGAGCACGTGCACTGAGGAAAGGTCATGTGAGGACATAACAAGATGACCATCTGAAAACCAGGAAGTGGGTTCTCACCAGACACTGGAATCTGTTGGTCCCTTAACCTTAGACTTGTTTTTTTAAGTCACCCAGTTTATGGTATTTTGTTGTAGCAGCATGAACTAAGAGAGTACTTACTCCAGTTTTGGTTAAGCCATCTCCTTTAATTTGTAATATTTCCTGGAGGGTCTGTTTTTCTTTTTCTTCATTCCCCCAAAGAATTAGCAACAACACTAGCCTTCAGGCAAACAACATTATTGGTTTGAAAAATTAAATTACCAGAACAATGAGTAAAATGTAAAATGAGTGAAAAAATAAAGATTGACAATTTTAGTCATAAAGATATCTTACATGTGTTTAGTGCTTTATAGTAAAAAAAAAAAAGAGTGAACTCAGGCAAATAAAAATAATTATTTTTGACTGCTAAAGAATGTAGGGCATGGATAGTAAATTACAAATTAATTCAACTTTTTCTGATACCTGGTTTTCAGCTAATTAATATCCTAGCACTTCGAATTTATGCTGGTATTCTCGACTGCCATTTCTAGGTCGAAACTGATTTAGTTTTCAAGTGTGACTCATAAGCATATGTTAATGCTAATGACTTACCTTGAATCTTATTAAAACACTTTTTTAACCTTATTTATTTGTTTACATAAGATTTACTTTAAAGTCCTTCCATTGATGAAATGAAAGGCAAAGAATCTGCGTGAACATTAACTTTCTCGTGTTTCCTCCTATTTTTCAATCATCTTACTGCATATAAAGAAAAGAAAAGGATGTAGTAAAACTCAAGGGGAATCTTAAAATTCAAACCCATTTTTATCCATGTAAGCTGGAGTCTTTTGTATAAAGGAAATTCAAGAAGCCTGATGATTTATTCCATGTGCATATGGATGAACTGTCATCCACAGTATGGATAGCCTTGCTCAGAAAATAGACAAAAATTAAATGCTAGCTGAAGGTTCATTAATTTTCCAACACTCATAAACATACATTAAAGATGTAAGAAGAAATTTGTTTTACTATCATTATGTAAAACAAGAAAGATGAACCATTTGAAAACAAGTTTAGATGTGCACTGGATAAAGGACAAAATAGGCTCTGCTCTTCTTTTGGAATATCTATGCTAGGCTAAAGAATGCATGACAACCAACCATTTAATTTGATTTGCTAGCAAAATTCTAAAATCACGATGGTTTAATACATTAGAAGAAACATATCATGTTCTTATATTTCTTTTAAAAAATTCAAAAATAACTAATTTAATGTATCTGTGGTTTGAAGGGCCATATTTCCCACAATTTTAGCTAATACCGCAGTTAACTTGCCAAGCTATTTCACTAAGGAATTCCTCTGTCTCTGGATCCTTACCCAAACATTCAGAGCTGCTGCTTTTGTGATTAAAACCGTCAGGAAGGACATTTTCCTAATTAAAAAGAAATTTTCTACAAATGAGTTTTTCTCTTTTCATTTACAAATATGACAAACTTCTTCAATGTTAGCCAGTATGTAGAGGTGATTAGATCATAAGAGTGGAGCCCTCAGGGATAGGATTAGTGTCCTTATGAAAGAGGTCCTAGAGAGAGCCCTTGTCCCTTCTGCCATGTAAGGTTACAGTGAAAACACTAAGGAAGCAGTCTAAGGAAGAGGGCTGTCACCAGATACTGAATTGGCCGACTCTACTGGTGCCTTTGTCTTGGATGTCCCAGCCTCCAGAACTGTGAGAAATAAATGTCTCTTGTTTATAAGCCACCCAGTCTCTGGTATTTTGTTTCAGCAGCCCAGTCACATTGAGACATGGGTGAAAGGGGCTCTGGTAAGGATGTAACAAAGGCAGTTGACACCATCATCTTAGTAAAGGTCCCTGGGCTGCTTGAGTTTTTCATTCTCAGCCTCTCTAGCTCCAGGAAAATGAGAGAGTTTATCATACACAGAAAGTCCCACTCAGGCATATCAGACTTTACTGAGGGTGTACAGCTACAACAGGGTTGGGCCAAGCTTGACTTCAGAAACAGGAGTCTCTGATATAGTCTGATGGCCAATTGAAATTTAGAAAATATAAGCCTCATGAAAGTGATGGCATAGGACCTGATTCTAAAAAATGAGTACTAATGACTGATTGTAGTAGTTCTGATTATTATATTTTGTGAGTCATGGATCTGAGCTTTTATCTAAACATATTTTTTCATTTACTTTAATGAGAGTTATCTTACATACATGCATATATATATGCATGTAGAGTTATCTTACATACATGCATATATATATGCATGTATGTAAGATATATATATGCATGTATGTAAGATAACTCTCATTAAAGTAAATGAAAAAAATATGTATTTTTAAAAATATATATATATATATAATGTATGTGAGTGTGAGGTTGCAAAGAATAACATTCAACCTTATCTGGGCTTCTTTGCCTTTATCAGGAAGGGGTAAAAATGGTCAGTAACCTGGGTGAATGATAGGGCCTGTGGATTAGTACAATTAGTGGATTGGTGACCAACATTTTATTTTTCCATATCAGTAAGCAACAGTTTTCCCTTTCTGTTAGATGAGTCAGCTTCCTCAGGTAGCAAGCAAAAACCAAAATCCCATGACAGTAGGTACTAGGGCCAATAACTTCAACTTGCCATGCTCTCCTTATCTGGAAAATAGAGAAATGAAAACATCCATCTTTAGACTGGCTCTGAGTATTAAATGACATATTACTGCCTAAGTAAGCAATTCTTATCTTCTAGAAAACATCTATGATACAAACAGCTTATTCTCATTGTGTTTTTTCATGACTGGTGTTCTGGATTGGCGGGTGCCACACACTTGCTACAAGGGGAGCGTGAGAACCCTACAGAAGGGTTGGAATTTGGAGGGTGGACATTATTCGTACATAAACATTATATTCCAAGGAGCAACGAGCCAGGCAGCTGGTGGCTGATTCCTTAGCTTCCCTTGGAAAAGGAAAGAAGTACAAAGGGTGGTCTTTTGCGTGTTTTCTGGCAGGAGGACTCATGGGAATCTCTCAGACATGGAGAATCAAGCTAATCAAAACCTAGTGGCATGCTGGGTCACCCTGCTTTCTTCTGATTGCCTCATTTGTCCATGCATAATGAATCAGCCTAAATGATAATCATGTCTCCCTTCTTGATATAAAATATGCTTAAGTAAGGAAAAGGAGAAAAGTATATAGCTACTCTCAATTTCTTCAACCTGCAATAGCTTATATGGCTTTCAAAATACTTTTTAAATGTGAATTGACTAATTGCTTTTATTTCTCATCTTTCCAAGTAGTCTCGGAGTCAATAGCAAAATTTCACTTAACATGGGAAGATGCAGAAATAGCATAATCAGAGTCAGTCAGTGACAGAGAGGAGAACATGTTTTCCTTCCATTTGTTCTAGTAAGTACCAAAGACTCTGCTTCCTATGACAACAGGTAGTATCTGCTTGTGTATTCGGACAACAAGAAGATTGTATTTAGATCATTGCTAAAGTGCTTTCAGCACTATACACACACACCCACCTGCCACTCTAGAGACTCATAACTCATCCGGGTGGTTTGTTTTTAGGAAGAACCAAGCACGGAAATGCAGGAGACATATCAAGGGACAAGGATAAATGTGCCTAATTACAGACTGAGCTATTAGCATGACATGAATTGCTATTTATGAAAATGATCTACAGCTAGTAAGAGCTCTTCTGTCACAGGCCTAGCTTGTCTTTCAGCAAACAGGGCCCTACAAAGAGCAATCACTGCTATGACACTCTCCCCAGCCGGGTCTGTGGCTTCATACTTCAATGTCTTTCCCTTTGCTTTGCTCATGAAAATGAGTTTCACATTTCAAATCACTGTTTTGTTTTTGTTTGTTTGTTTGTTTGTTTGTTTATATGTTTTTGGATTGAATACAGCTGCTGGGATCCTCTTGCTTTCCTGGGTCATTAATGATTCTCAGTTTACTTAGTCAACAGCTAAGACTCAGGTAGACACAGGGAGAAGAGAGAGCACACACATCTAAAGCCCGTGCTCTCCCACCATGGAGAACTTTCAAATCTGCTCACTCTGCAGAACTTCCTGCCACAAGGGGACCTCTTGTCCTTTATTTTTTTGACCTTCACAATTCATTTAGATCAAATCAAATACTAGTTCATGCCCCAGTTTCCCGTGTTTAGTGAATACTAAGTGAACATTTGTCTTCTTTCTTGATTTTATTTTATAGTATTGAGACCACTGATAAAATTCCCACCTCTAATTACAAAGCATCAAAGTTTTGGTACTTAGTCTCAGACCTGACAAGTTGGTGGATGTACATGGCAAACAGGATTTCTCGTGAATGTGAAATGAGTTCTCAGACTCTGGTTGAGTTTATTTTTAATAGAGACTCTTTTAGAATATTTAGGGATGATTTTAGAAACAAATATGGAACACGTGGAAAGGGTTGAGAGTGCAGGTTCTATATGTAAAAGTTACAGTTATAAGCATGCATTCTTTTTGCCTACTTGAGTTCTTCACCTTGGTCTTGGTTGGCCCAAGGTATCTATATGTAGGGATGGGGAAAAGTTTGAGAAATATTACAGAAAGACTGCAGAGAGGAAGCTGGAAATGATATCTAGCTGCTCCCATGCAAATAAGGATTTTGTGACAGTGGGATAGCCTAAAAAACAGGTGGCTGTCATGATAGATAATTTGCTAAATGCCTTTACACATTTACTCATTCCCACCTTCAATACATCAACAGCCATGCCTGAAAGACATGTTACTGGCTTTCCTTTTATCTAATGAGAAGATAATATTTCTGTTTTTGACAGCAAAGGTAGGAGGCCTGATTGCTAATGACAAAAAACCTTTTCAGGTTTGGGTTTGGAGAGGTGAAGTTGTAATAGCTAAGAAACGATACTATTAACAATTCAAGAAAGATGACTACCACCAACGACTTCATCAGGCTATAAGTCAGACAGAAGAGGGTCCTCCAGTTTAGCTTCCCAGACTGTAGCCAGTGCCCATAGGGCATGGGTGCTGAATTGATTGGCAGGTGGACCTGCCAATCAATCTGCTGTGATTTCAAGGTAACTCTGCAGCAGAGTCTGAGCTGTATCAAAGATGTAGAACACATGCAGAGGTCCATAGATAGTCAGAGTCAAGGAGAGGCCACTTTATCCATGGAGTACTTCTGAGCCTTTGCCAAGCCAAGAGGAACCAAGTCATAAGCTAAGTCAGCCAGTCTAGGGGCCAGCAGCACCCTTGAGGGGCTGGAACGTCACTCTGGAGACTTGAGACACCAGTTAGCACATACTCATGGACTGCATATGTCCGGGAGGCCTCTCCCCACAGCAACTGGGAAGGGAAAGACCCTCTCTTACACACAACTGGACTTTGTCCTAAGGAGAGAGGCAGGGAAAGGGGGAGGTGGAGGGCTCATAAGTGACTACTTATTTCTTTTCCTAAAGTGCCTGAACATTAGCCAAAGGGATGTACATACACACACAATGGATCTGATTAAATTTAAATTGATTGGACAATTACTTAACAGTTTTCTTACTAACTAGTGGGTAGAGGCTTGGGATAAATGCCAGGTTAGAATCTTGTTAAGGGGTTTCTCAAACAGGCAGAGTTACACTCCTCATTTGCAAAAAAAAAAAAAATGTCACTATCTTTAGACTACGCTGAGATGTTTTCCCCTTCGCCAAATTCTAGTACCTCTGAAAGTGATTTGCTTTTTATATCTTTAGTTTTCACTTTTTCTCTAAATTTTATTTACTTATTTATATTTAAAAAATTCTCCTGCATGTCTTTGAGGAAAATGAAAGTTTATATTTAGCCAAATATAAGCTGCATTATAAGTAGCTACCAAGTTAGACATGAGCTTGCAATCATCCAGGCTGTCAGTTGGTTTGGCTCAGAAAATACTTCTGGCTGAGTTTATCTGGGAAAGAAGCTCTCTTGAACTTTCTAGGCACAGTTTGGGAAATGAATATGGAATATGTGTAATGGGTGCTTACTCATGGAGCTTCCACAACCAACTTCTTGCAGTTTGTCGAAAGATGACAGAGACATGTTTCTCGGATGCCTCAGAGCATGAGGCATGCTGTGGGTCCTGGTTCTCAGACACAGCTGCCTTGAGAAGGAGGCAGTTGTTACTGAGTTTGAAGTCAAAGGCACCTTGGTTTGATCATCAGCCCCTCATCTAATGGCACTGATGTCATTACATGAGACAATGTGTATAGAATTAAACCTTCCAAAAATGAAAGCTGTTATTATTGTCATTTTTTTTTAATGTGGTGACTGAGCACTGATGGAAGGTAATTGAGTTTTATTTGAATGTTAAAACAAGCAAATTTCACAACCAACTTGCTTATAAGCCCCCATCCTATCACAGGATACTCTTAGAGTCCTGGGCTAAGAAGTCCATGAAAATGGCAGAATTCATATTCATACACAGACAAAGCAATAACAGGAAAAGTCACAATTTGTAGTATTGACTGAGTACTTAATATGTGTGAGACAATGTTCAATTGTTTTATAAGAACTATCTCATTTAATCTTTAGAGTGATGCTCTGAGTCAGACAGTATTTATCATTCCCATTTTAAAAATTAGAAAACAAACGTTTGGAGATATTAAATAACTTGCTCAGGATAAGCAGCCAGGACCTGGCAATGCTGCATGAAAAGCCAGGGCACTAGAGCCAGGTGACAACTGAGCCTGATACCTGAGCGGTCAGCAACCTCAGGAAAGCTGAAGACACGATTTTCTGTTTCTGTGTGGCAGAAGCCTCTTCTTGTCCTGTCCCCTTTCACACACCAATGTGCACTTGGACCCTAAATTTAACTCTACTATAAATTAGATGTGAGGAAAAGATATAATGTCATATTGTGTCTGCAATCTGGACTTTCCACTGGTGAGAAGGGACACAATTAACAGGGTCTCATCCAGGAAAGCAATCACAAATAAGATGTAGATTGGGCAGAAGGACAGGTGGAGGCAGATTCAGGAAAATATATTGGGTCAGGGTGGGAGGGAAGAAGACTTTCTCTGAACTACCAGAGAAAAGCTTATGTAGTTATAGGGCAAAGGAGAGAACAGCAGGAATGGATAAGGGCCAGAGAGAGAAAAATGACAGGCAAAAGCAGAGCTTTCCCCAGGTGATCTAGGAATGCCTGTATGATTGTGTTTATATCGGCAGTGATGGCTGTGCCATCTCAGAGGGTGGGGAAACTCAGGAGGGAAGGGTATGCAGAGACGGTTCCTATTATTACTGTGAATAACCACTCACATTTGTATGTAACTTAACAGTCTATAACATACTTGCTTTTTAAAAAAGATTTTTGTTAAAATGTAAGTAACATACAATATTGTATTAGTTTCGGGTGTATGCGATAGTTATTCGACATTTGTACATCTAAAGAAGTGATCACTTTGAGAAGTCCAGCGATATCTGAGACCATATGATGCCATCACAATGTTATTGACTATATTCCCTGTGCCATACATCACATCCCCATGATGTATCTGTTTCATACTTTGAAGTTGGAAGCTCTTATTCTCCTTCCCATTACCATGCCCCAGTTTTTGATTCTTCAATTAAAGTTGATATTCGATATTATTTTATATTAGTTTCAGGTGTACAGCATAGTGGTTAGACATTTATATAATTTACAAAGTGATCTCCTGACTAGTCTAATACCCACCTGGCACTATACATAGTTATTGCCATATTATTGACTATATTCCCTATGCTTTACATTTCCATGATTGTTTTATAACTACAAATTTATACTTAATCTCTTCACTTTTTTCACTCTGTCCCATAAACCCCCTCCCATCTGGCAGGCATCAGCTTGTTCCCTGCATCTATGAGCCTGTTTCTGTTTTGTTCCTTTGTTTATTTTGTTCTTGAGATTCCATACAGAAGTGAGATCACATGGCATTTTTTATTCTCTGTCTGACTTATTTTACTTAGCATAATACCCTTAGGGCTAACCATGTTGTTGCAAATGGTAAGATTTCATTCTTTTTTATAACTGGGTAATATTCCACTGTATATATGTACCACTCTTCTTTATCCAGTCATCTATGGATGGGCACTTAGGGTGGCTCCCTATGTTGGCTATTGTATATTATGCTGTAACGAACATAGGGGTACATATATCTTTTCAAAATAGTGTTTTGAATTTCTTTGAATAAATACCCAGAAGGAAATTGCTGGGTCATATGATAGTTCTATTTTTAATTTTCTGAGGAAACTCCATACTGTTTTCCAGACTGGCTGCACCAATTTGCAATCTCAACAGTGCACAAGGGTCACCTTTTCTTCACATTCTCGCCAATACTTGTTTTTTAATTTATTGATGATAGCAATTCTGATGGGTGTGAGCTAATATCTCATCATGGTTTTAATTTGCATTTCTCTGATGATTAGTGACATTGAGCATCTTTTTATACGTCTATTGGCCATCTGTATGTCCTCTTTGGAGAAATGCCTATTTAGGGCTCAACAAAGAAACAGTGGATACTGCCAGCACTTCTGCCCAGTAGAAAGCAGCCCATTTGGCCCTCCCCCTGAAGTCCTACAACTCAGTGTCTCCCTGTATGTTCCTGGCTCCTACTGCCCAGCCCTGAGTAGCTGCCCCAGCAATGGAACTCAAGGTGAGTGAATCCGTCCCCATGAAAGTCCACTTGTGGTCTCATCCTCTTTAAGAGGAACTTTTGAGTCTGCTAGCTACAGCTGCTGTAGCCTCTGTCTTGCTCAGTGCACATGGGACTTGGAAGCCTCGTGTCTCCATCTCCTTCTACCATTCCAAGGTGATTTCTTCATTCTTTCCCTAGTTGTAGGGCTTCTGTTAATCCAGACCCCAGGTGACTCTGCTTGCTGTTTGCTCCATGGATTCATCACAATTTTGGTGTGGTCACAAGAGGAGCTGTACAAAGCCTCTACCCTCTACACTATCTTGATGAGAACTATCCTTGTTGGTTTTCCATCTGGAAGATCTATCCTTTGATATCAATGGGGGTGTTAAAGTCCCTTACTATGATTATACTGCTGTCACTCTCTAATGTATGTAGGTGCTCCTATATTGGGTACATAAATGTTTACAAGGGTTATATCCTACTGTTGAATCGATCCCTTTTTTTTTTATTATGTAATATCCCTCTTTGTCTTTTATTATAGCCTTAGTTTTAAACTCTATTTTGTCTAATCTAAGTATTGCTAACCCAACTTCTTTTTCACTTTTATTTGCATGAAATATATTATCCTTTACTTTCAGTTCGTGTATGTCTTTCAATCTGAAGTGGGTCTCTCGTAGACAGCATATGTGTGAATCTTGTTTTCTTATCCACTCATTTCCCCTATAACTTTTGATTGAAGCATTAATCCATTTACATGTAAAGTGATTATTAATAGGTACAGAGCTATTGCCATTTTATTATTCACATTTATATTCCTTTTTTGTTGTTTTTCATTTCTCTCTTCTTCTTAAAGGGGTTCCTTTAAAGTTTCCTGTAATATTGGTTTGATGGTGATGAATTTCTTCAGCTTTTTCTTGTCTGAGAAGCTCTTTATATCTTTCTTTTGATTTTAAATAATGGCCTTGCTGGTTAAAATAGTCTTGGTTTCTGTTGAGAAAGCAGCTAATAGTGTTATGGGGGTTCTCTGTAGGTCACTAACTGCCTTTCTCTTGATGCTTTTAATATTCTCTCTTTGTCTTTAATCTTTGGCATTTTAATTATGATGTGTCTTGGTGTGGTGTTCTTTGGGTTCAACATGTTTGGAACTCTGCACTTTTTGGACTTGTATGTCTATTTCCTTCCCTAGGTTAGCAAAGTTTTCCTTTGTTATTTTTTCAAATAGATTTTCAACTTCTTGCTCTCTCTCTTTTCCTTCTGGTACACTTATGATGCAAATATTGTTATATTTGACGTAGTCCCAGAGGTCCTTTAAATTACCCTCATTTTAAAAAAGATGTTTTTCCTTGTTCTGATTTCGTGTTTTATGTGACCTATGGCTTCTAAAGTGCTGATTAAATCTTCTATGTATCCGATATAGCTGATTCTATCTAGTGTATTCTTCATTTCAGTTATTGTATCATTCATTTCTGACTGTTTTTTTTTATGGTTTCTATGGTTTTTTTTTATGCTTGCTATGTTTTTGTTGAAGTTCTCACTAAATTTCTTAAGCATTCTCAGGACCAGTTTTGAACTCTGCATCTGGTAGATTGTTTGTCTCCATTTCATTTCGTTCTTTCATTTGGGACATGTTTCTTTGTTTCTTCATTTTGGCTGCCTTTCTTTGTTTCTATGGATTAAGTAGGTCTGCTACATCTCCCAGTCTTGGCAGGGTGCCTTTATGTAACAGATGTCCTGTGGGGCCCAGTGAAGCAGTCTTCCCTGGTCAACTGAGCTGGATGCTTCAAGAGTGTCCCTCATGTGGGTTGTGTGTACTTTCCTGTTGTAATTGAACCTTGGTTGCTGTTGGGACATCAGTGAGTAGGACTAACTCTCAGGCTGACTAGCTGCGAAGATGGGCCATAACTACAGTGTAGGAGCTGCTGTGTGGGAGCTGATTCCATGGAGCAGGATTTGCCCCAGCAGGCTCTGGTACTTACTGAGACCATTCTTTAGGTGTACCACTTGAGGGGCTAATCAAGTGGTGTTCTGTTGTAGTTTGAAGCCAGCCACCAAATGTTCTTGTTCTGGGGTCTCTTGGAAGGGTTTCCTGTCTAGTCCAAAACCACTAGTTGCAGGCAATGGTTACCTGGTAGAAGCTACAAAGTAATCCACAGTTGGTCACTGCCTATTCTGTACCTGGAGGTACAATATCAGGCCACCTATCATCAGTACTGATCCTGGGGCAGCTCAGCAAAGGTAAACCCTAGCTTGCCACTGCCTGCCAGCTATCCATAAGGCTCAGCTGCTGAAAGAGACTAAAGTTGTACAAGTTATGTAATAGTTGAATGGGGCAGGGGCTCAGAAAGTCACCATTGTGGGGCAAGTAGTCTTCAATGGGTTAATGCAAATTCAGATTTGGTGTAAGTGTTGAGCCTGGGGCTATTTTGTAAAAGTCTCAAAGCATACCAAGGCCAGTTGCCATCCATTCAGGGCCTGTGGACCCCGGAGAATTTTCCAAGAAAAACTGTAGGACAGGCCAACAAAGTTTGCCTGCCAGCTGGAAAAAAAAAAAGCCTCTGGTGTGCAAGTTGGATGAGGTAGAAACCCAGGGACTCACCAGGGTGGTGTGAACAGGGCTCACCAGGCCATTGGAAATTTAGAGTTGGATGTGTAGTGGGAGGGCTCAACACAGAAAATATGGCTTCTGCCTGCTGGCTACACAGGAGGAAGGCTCAACACAAGGACACTAATGGCTGTCCTTCCAACCCTTACCCTGAAGCCACACAACTCAATCTCTCTCTATGTGTCTCTGGAGACTTTCCAGCTGCTGCCTCTCCACTGGAGCCCAGGGTAAGTGCCTGAGAGTAAAAGAATCTGTGCTCTGAGCTTTTTAAGAAGACTCTTGGGTTTCCAGCCACCTTTAGTCTCACCTAAATAGATGGAATCCTAACTGATTTTAGCAGCCAGGTATTGTGTAGGCTGCTCTCTCTGGCACCGGTGTTCAAGGCTAGGGAGTCCTAGTGTGGAGCTGGGACCCCTCATTCCTCAGGAGGGACCTCTGTAACTGAGACATATTTCCTGATTCCCAACCACCACTTGTGGGTGCAGGACCAACCCATTTTGCATCTCCGCCCCTCTTACCAGTCTCCAGGTGGCTTCTTCTTTATACTCTTAGTCATAAGATTTCCGTTTATTTAGTTTTTGGATGGTTATCCAGGTTGATAGTTCTATATTTTAGTTTCAATTTTAATATGGTCATGGGAGGAGGCAAACACAGTGACACCTACTCTACCATTTTCACCAGAAATCTATAGTACTTTCATGTGCATAATCTCATCAGATACTCCAGTAATAATTATTCTAACCTAGAGCTCTTTTCTCTGTGTGGCAGCAGTGGAAAGCAATTAACATATATAAAAACTCCAAACTATTTATACTTTATGCTTCAAAGCTAATCATCTCCAAGTAGTTTTATTTGTTAATTTGTTTTTATGTAAACTGTTTATTATGAGTAGACTTGTGGACAACAAAGATTATAACATATAAAAATGTCCTTGATTACTTTAAAATGCTAATATTTGTCCTCTGGGTAGGCCCTGCCTGAGACAACACTAACAGACTCTAACGCTTGTAAATTAGTCTCAAGATCATTCTCTACCACATTGCTCACTTTTATGAGAGAAGCACAAACAGATCCCAGTTAAAAGCTTTCTCATTGATCTCCTGGGCTGTTTACAAATTCCAACAGGTTTTGGTCTTGGGTAATATTGAGTAGGTGTAACATCTGCTACTTTGCAAAGACTGAGTACAGTTGACCACTGACTTTCCACACATGGAGCACCTGGATGTCTGGATCACCCTTAACTTGGGAATGTGTGGCTCTCCCCAGCACCTCCTCCATCTCATACCAGCCTGGAAGATTACCTTTTGATTTTCAGTTACCCACTAAAATGCTTCTTCTATCAAGAGATGTCTACGCATATCTTCCCCCATCATGTCATATCAGATTAACACCAAGGCAATAAAAGATATGAAGTGGTGATTATTTTACTGAGATTCAAAGGGAACAGCATACACAGAGCACCACTTTATTAAAATTGGCAGATTTCCACTCCAGGCTTAATTTGCCAAATGTTGACGTGGGATGAATTGGCCGCCAGTGTGGGCCAAGTTCCCATCACAGTTGGCAGGTGACATCCCAGAGTGGCCCCAGCCATGACTGACTACACTGCCAGGGCAGGCTATGGCTATTCAGAGCTCAGGTGGGTGGTTCCTTAATAGGTCTAAACACAAAGCTGCCTTTCCCATTTATAACGTTTTTTTTTTTTTCATGAATCCAGTTTTAGGGGTTTTCCCAGCTCCATGTACAATTGTCCCAGTTGATGTTTAAAAAGAATATATGCAAATGTCTATCTATAAAATATGTATAAATAAATGTATGTATGAATCCCCAAAAATATTACTGTCAAAAGTGAGAATGTGAACCATATAAAATCTCATTTTAAAAATTGCTGATCCTATTTTGGTTCCTAGAAGATGAAATATTTGCGCTTCTTACCTTTGCCCATTTCCACCTGAGCAAACACATACCTCTTCCCAGGGAACCAGAAAGGTAGCCTCTTGAGTTCACACCTGCGGGCGGTAAGGTTTTTTCAGAGAGAAGGTAAAGACTGCACAGCATTTCTTAGGGCCTTGGAAGAAAGCAATTTTGAAGCAAAATTATTCGTGCAAAGTAGTTTAAATTTATGTTGGGAAGGGCCCCCTAACCACCTGATGGAAAAGTTCATTTACCGTGTGTTCACTTGGTCACTCAACGTATATTTACTTAAAGTTTGTTCTACACCAACTCTGAGGACACAGACAAATCAATGTGAGATATTTGCCTAAATAGCTTATGATATACATGGAGAAAGATTTCTAATGCCACTTTAAATGATCTACCTGGTACTTTTTAGAGTATTTTCACATCACTTGTTCCTGTGATCTCATTGAAACTGGCCAGGCTAACATTATTCTCCTCTTTGATGGTTGAGGGGACCATGTACTGTCTAGGTTGTGCTGTCAATGTTGGTGGACCCAGCACCTCTCAGTAATTGTGCTACTCTAAGCAAGTTGCCCAACTGATTTGAGCCTGCTTTCTCCTCTGTAAAAATGAACTGAATAATACCTACCTATTTAATAAAACAATGACCGTAAGGTACCTGGCACCATCTGCAGCACGTAATGAGTATTTAACACCTATTTTTAGCTATTCTTAGAGATGGCAGCTATTCTAAAATAGGTTCTTAGTGCTGCTGCTATGCAAATACTGTTTTGAAGATGATGGTACACATTGGGCTGGTCATCTTAGCATTTTTTGAAGCAATAGCTAGCTCACTTTTAGCCTTATGAGTCATCAATGAATCTTGAGAGTTGAGACACAGTAAAACAGGTTTAGTGGGCAGGATCCTCACCCCCACTTTTTTCCTTCTTCTTTTAAATACATTTGTTGCTTAGATGGTTTGATACAGAGCAGCTTTTCTTCTCATTTTGAATTTGTAAGTACTATACAACTGAATACAAAGAAGAACAAACAGTACCCAAGCCAAACTTGTGATTAAGTTAATGTGGCATAAACCAGTTTTGTACATAACATGTAACAGCAGTTTTTTTGTTCCCTTTCAAAAATATAAATTCTACACCTTTATTATTGTTTCCTGTTTAATGCATGGGCTGAAATCACAAGGACCAACTTCCTTCTTAAGGAAAGAGAGAAGAGGATAGAGATAAACAGAGGGTTGAAGGTACAGTGAATCTTTCTAAAACCAGCATCAGACTATCATGTAGCTTTCCCAGGGCCATTTGGAAAAACAGCCCTTGCTCACCCCTTTTTATCAATTTACCTACTACCACCATGACCATGTACATACTTGCACATGTGTGTATGTGTGCATGTACACTCAAACTCAGGACCATCTGTCTCTAGTCCTAACACTACTCAACCTTCCTCAGGCTGCACTAGGGATGAGGTCCAGTAACTCCAAGAATGAGGTGCTGCTCTTTAGGGGGCCTGCAGGGATCTGAGGGGTTGCTGGGTTACTATCCCAAAACTAGTCGGCTTTAGCAGGCCTGGAGACTGACTCCACAGATTCAAAGTGACCTGGAGAAATCTTTGCTGGTCAGTCCCCAGTTCTGAGGCCTTTCTTTTCAATGTCTCCCAAAAATGAGTACAGATTTGCAGTAAACCTGGGAGGCCTTGCTAGACCTGATCCCTGTAGCCATGCTGACTCTGATGGGAGAAGGAAGCCATTGAGTGAGGAGGATGAGGGCAGGAGTGCCTGCATCTGCTTTTGTTTCCTGGCTCCAGGAAAAAGGCTGGAGATTGGAAGGCTGTGATTTGTAGGAGGAATTTCAGAGTTTTTAAAGTGAAAATATGTGGGTGTGGAATTGAATATAATGGTGATAAACAAGCTTATACTCTCTACCAGGAAGCTTCAGTAACAGCAGAGAATTCCTGACACAGCCTCAGTCTGTTCCTCAGTTCTGAGCCCAACTATTATTCATGCATTTGCTCAGATTTGGCAAAGAAGCCATTTCATTTCCACTCAACAAGTATTTCTATAGCACTTCATATATGCCAGATGTGATACTAGTTTTAAAGATACAGTAGTGAGTGAAGCACACAGGACCCTGTCTTCATGGAGCTAATCATCTATAGAAAGAGAGAAATTGAACTATTAATTAAAATGTGATGAATGTTAGAAGATGCCCCATGCTGGTTATAAACAAGTGCTAGGCAAGGACAATACTATATGGTGATACTTGCCATCAACTGAAGGTTTCAGATTTATAAAGTTAGCACCCTCTGGGTGGTTTATTATCTTTTAGCTACTTGATGCTAATGGTGGGCAATGTCTAAGTCTGTGTTGTTGTAATAATTAGGCTTTCCTCCAGAAGAGCTTTTCTCTCCTTGCATTTCCTTTCCCAGTAGCACCTCTCCCCAGCATGATCACTTCTCTTTAAATTCAACTCAAATGCAAAGCCTTTCCTGATCCTCCATCTAGTCAGATCCAATGCTGCTTGTTTTTGGGCTGCATCTGACACTTAGGAAGCATGAATCTTATTATCATTTTTATTTACTTGCCTGTCTTCCCTTTGGATCATGTGGTCCATGGGATCAGGGGCCATAGCTTTTAATTTTGTTTTTTTTTTGGAGCCTAGTCTGTTGGATAGATCATCCATCAGAGCAGGAGGAGAGATAAAGATTCTGGCCAACGGCTCAGAAAGGCAGATAAGGTGATGGGAGCATAAGAATGTTCTCTTCTGGTTTCTTCTGCTCACTCTGAGGAGTAGAAAGCAGGATCCCACCTAGGGTAAAGATGGGGTTGGAAGAAATTTGGAGGTGAGTAAGAAAAAGAAGACATGATGTTGTCAAGAAAGTGGGAGAGGGCATGGTAGAGTCTGGGGGTGACATGACTATCTAGAACAGAAGGGGAGGGACTGGACCAGTATCTTACCATTATCTCTAAGCAGCACTAGAGCTCACTTGAGGTTAGAAGTCATGAGTTTCTAATGAGACCATCGACAAGGCTAGATGTGTTTCCACATACATTCACTTGTAAAGATAAAGACAGAGTTGATAGAGGGTTGTATATAATGAGGGTCAGAATTTTGTCATTCGGGTGCCACAGCGGGAGAGAAGTAAGGATGCAATAGAGGAAAGCAAATGAGTCATTAAAATGATGAACCATGAAATCTCAGCTGGATGAGAAGCAAAGTAGAAAAAGAAGAGGATTAAAGAACAGTGGTGGGTCAAAATGAAGGTCAAACAACTGTTGAGATTGGCTTGCTACTGGAAAGAGTAAGCAGATACTTGGAGGAAACTTAAATGGCTGGAGGATTTGCTTCCTGGGGGCTAAAGAGAAAACAAATTCTCCTCTTGAAATACTGTTTCTGAAGGAGATGCAGAGGGTTTGGGGCCATATTTCAGAGAGCAGAAAAATGACCCTTTAGGTGTTTGTCCAAAGAGAAAGGAAATTTCCCCTCTCTTCATATTTTTATTTATTTATTTTTTTGGTTTACTCTTTTGTTCACTCCCTAAATACTTATTGAGACCTAATAGGCTTCAGTCTTAATATCTGTCAGGGAAGCTGAGTCACTGCATGCAGGAACACCGCCCTTGGGTGGGGAAGCTCATAGGAGCCAGGCATCAGGCCAGGTGCTTTCACTCATTCCCTCACTTTACTGTAGGATATTATTCTCTTTATTTTACAGATGAGAAAACTGAGGTCCAAGGAAGTTATGTTACTTGCCAAAGGTCACACAGCATGTATATGTGTGGGGCACTTGGAGTCACACCAATTCTGTTAGACTCTTTGTGCTGAAGAGAATTGAACCACTGCATAAAAATTCTAATTTGACTTGAAATGGTCCCTGCATTTATCCCACACATCCCTCCAAGTTGGAATTTTTTTTTATACACTTCCAAGATTCTGAAAGAGTAACAGATCCAAGTAGTTTAAAACAGTAGTTTCCAAGAGCTGGGCTGTGACATTGGTTTGAGACAAAAATAAGAAAACAAAGAAAATGCAGTGTTTATGTACACAGGACAGGAATGACTGCCTCTTATACTGAGTGTGTCCTTTGACTTAATAAAACTTTAGTGTTATGATACCATTTAGCTTAATTCCTGTTTGATATTAAAACATTCATTGGCTTCCAATCAATATGACAGAGTAGGTGAATGCTGTGCCAGCTTCCTGTCATGACCACATCAGAATTACAACTAACTACCAAACAGCCATAATGGGAGTTGCCTGAAGTTTAGCTGAGCAGGGTATTATGGCTGAGAACATACAGAGGAGGCTACCTCAAGATTGGTAGGAGTTAGGATGTGGAATATGTGTGGCAGCGGAGAATCAGGAGAAATATCTCAACTGTGGAGATACCCCAGAGGAGTGAAGGATTCTGAGCCCACACCAGGGTCCCCAAAACAGAATTCCGTTGCTAGAAAGAGAGGTTCCCACAATTTCTGGCTGTAAAAATCAGCAGAGATTATGGCCGACTGAGACAAAGGGCCTCTAGAGTCACATACATTACTCTAAGTGACCTATGGGCACAGATTTACTCACTGACACACTCATTTACTCTAAGCTCCAGTGCTGGGGCAGCACTTTGACAGGTGCCAGGGATATACGAGGAGGAACTGATTTGTCTGGCTTTGGGACAAGGGATAACAGGGCAGCTTTCTTACATACAAAAGTGCTGGCAGAGGGCTTTGTTCCATTGCTGAGCACTCCATACCCAGTGAGCAGATGCAGATGGGTGCCATAACAGACTCTTCATCAACCTGGCTAACACTGTATGGATTATTCCCTAAGACCCTGACCCCTTCAAAATTGCAGGCCACAGCACAACCAGAGCCACATCTGAAGACAATAAACCCAAATGGCAGACTAGGCAAGCACCAGAGACCTGCCAAAGTAAATCCTATGCTGTAGTGTCATAAAACAGCTCTTCCACTATAATCACTGGTCAGTCCTCACAACGAATTAGCCTGAGGGTCAATCCCTCTATTGATGCGCAAACATCCACCAAGGTTCAACTACAACAGGAGTGCACACACACAACCCATACAAAAGACACACCTGGAGCACCTGGTTCAGATGACCAGAGAGATTGTGCCATTGTGCCCCACAGGATACATACTACATAAGGCCACTCTACTAAGACCAGGAGACATAATAGCCCTTCCTAATACATAGAAACAAAGACAAGGAGGCAGCCAAAATGAGACAACAAAGAAACATGTCCCAAATGAAAGAACAGAACAAAGTTCTGGAAAAAAAAAAAAACTAAATAAAATGGAGACAGACAATCTACCAGATGCAGAGTTCAAAACACTGAGTAAGAAGATGCTCAATAAACTTAGGGAAAGAGTATATAACTGCAGTGAGAACTTTAACAAAGAGATAGAAAACATTAAAATGTAGATAGAAAACATAAAAAAATTAGTCCGAAATTAAGAATATGATAACAAATTAAGAATACCTTAGGAGAAATCAATAGTAGATTAGATGAAGCAGAGAGTTTAATCAGCAGTTTAGAAGATAAAGTAGCAGAAAACACCCAATCAGAACAGAACAAGAAAAAAATTATTTTCTTTTAAAAAGAGACTATTTTAAGAGGCCTCTGGGACATAAAACATACCAACATTTGCATCACAGGGAAACCAGAAGGGGAAGAGAGAGAGCAAGAAATTGAAAACCTATTTCAAGAAATAATAATGGGAAATTTCTCTAATCTGGCAAAGGCAATAGACATATAAGGCCAGAAAGTGGAGAGAATTTCAAACAAGATGAACCCTAAAGGATGCACAGTGAGACACATTATCATTAAAATGCCAAAGTTTAAAGACAGAGAACCTTAAAAGCAGCAAGAGAAAAGCAGCTAGTTACCTACAAAAGAGCTCCCATAAGATCGTCAGCTAATTTTTAACAGAAACTTTGCAGTCCAGAAGGGATTGGCAGGAAATATTCAACATGATGAAAAGCTAGGACCTACAACCAAGATTACTCTAATTAATAGCAAAGCTATTTATTAGAATGGAAGGACTGATATGAGCTTCTCAGACAAGAAAAAGCTAAAGGAGCTCATCACCACTAAGCCAGTATTACAGGAAATGCTGGAGGGACTTTTTTAAGAAGAAAAATAAAAATAAAAACTATATAAAAATATGAATAATAAAGTGACAATAACTATGTTCTATTAATAATTACTTTAAACGTAAATGGATTAAATGTTCAAAAGACAGGGGAGCTGAAAAGATAAGAAAACAAGACACTTACATGTGCTGCTTACAAGAGACTTAACTTCAGATCAAAAGCCACACACAGACTGAAGGTAGAGGAATGGAAAAAGATGTTTTATAAAAATGGAATCAAACAAACAAAAAGCTAAGGTAGCAATACTTATACCAGACAAAATAGACTTTAAAACAAAGGCTATAACAAGAGACAAAGAACTCAGTTATCCTATTTCTGGGCATTTATCTGAAAAAATCCAAATTACTCCTTCAAAGGAACATGAGAATTCATAAAGTTCATTGCAGTATTATCTACAGTAGTCAAAATATGGAGGTTACCTGAGTGTCCATTAATGGGTGAATGGGTAAAGGAGAGGTGATACATATATACAATGGACTATTACTCAGCCACAGAAAAGAATGAAATCTTGCCATCTGCAACAACATGGATGGACCTAGAGGGGTATTGTGCTGAGTGAAATAAGTCAGACAAAGACAAGTGCCACATGATTTCACTTATATGCGGAATCTAAAGGGCAAAATAAGCAAACAAACAAAACAGAAACAACCTCATTGATACAGAGGATATTTTGATGTTTGCCAGATGGGAGGGAGGTTTCAGAGTGGGTGACAAAGAGAAGAGATTAAGAAGTACAAATTGGTGCTTACAAAATAGTTATAGGGATATAAATTATAGCATAAGGAATATAGCCAATAATATTGTAATAACTGTATATAGTCAGACAGGTGATCACTTTGTTAGTTACATAAATGTCTAATCACTTGTACAACTGAAACTGATATAATAGTGTATGCTGCCTATAATTTAAAAAATTATTTAAATATGAAAAATACATACATACATACATTCACACATACATACATACATACATACATATATACTAATTCTGGGAAAAAAATAAACATTGTTCTTATTATGAGATGAAAGCAAACAGTAAATAGGAGGTTGTCTGTTTGCTTGTTTTAATGTCCTTACTAGGCAGAATAAATATTTGGTTCTATGTCAGCCCCATAATGTTTGTGGTCATTTTACCAGTCCATGAAATTAAAGGCCCAGGAACTACTTGTTTAGAGCAAACACAGCTTGCAAGCCTGTCCTGAATTGACCTGGCACTGGGTCTGCAGGAGGAGGGGTTTTTTGTTTTGTGGTTTCAGCATCAAAGGAGCTGATGGAAGTGATGGAGAGGCTCATGGGCCAAAGGACCCTTCAGTGTTCCTTAGTGGGTGTACAAATCTGTGCCTGAGTCAGTTTTCTCTATCATTTATCTTACAGCAGATTTGAAATTAGTGTGCTCTCTCTTTAGTCTCTGAGTACTCTGAGGATGAAGTGTCCACACAGTCTGACATCAAGGCAGTCTCTCTCAGGCTGGGGCTGTAGGAAGCTTCAAGGGAGGGATATGGAAATCAGCTCACAGAAGTTGCTGCCTGTTGGGAACAGTGACCACTGGCCCTCCCCTTCTATCAGAGGTCTGTTTCCAGATGGTGCAGCACTGAACATGCTGACAAGTGTGTCCTTCATCTTGTTGTAAGTAGTGAGCAGACTCACAGCAACTAGAAATCAATGAGAGGCCCAAGGTCAAGGAAGCAATGTTTCTTGGCTCAGCTATGGAACATTACCTTAGCCTTGGCTGGTTTGGGCTAAGGAAGGGTATCCATCACATTCTAATGAGAAAGGTAAAAAAAAATAGAGAATGACCAATGACTTCTACTAGAAAAGGCTACTGGGTAATGGCTGTCATGTTGGTTTTCTTAAATCGAGTTGCAACAGGACATAAATTCTAACTTTAAAAGTAAAAGTTTTGCCATATTTCAGATTTTATCCTTTGTTTCTCTCACATCTACTTCCTTATTAAAATCAATGTCATCTCTTTCTTCCTCTTCTTCCTTGTTTATTTTCATTTCGGCTCTTCATTATACATAGTATAGTGTGATGCGCCCACGTATAGGATTTGGATTTCCAGGACTCCATACTGTTGCCAGCACATAACAATGTTTTGACCTTGGGCACATTGTTTAATCACCTAGAGCACATTTTCTCATCTGTAAAAAGGGATATCAATAGCATTTATTTCGCTAGTGTTAATATTAGAAGAGAAAATGTTTATAAAGCACCAGAAGGGCCTACCACAGAATAAGCATGCAATAAATGTTAGCCATTATGATTATCTTAAAAAGTACAGACTATGAGGGTTATGGGTTATACTGGCTCATGTCAGCAAGCATTATTAAACACATACAAGCATTTTGGTGTTTGTAAAGCAGAACTGAAGATGAAGTCTTTACTCTCTAGTGTCATGTTATTCATTCCACTAGTTTTGTACATTGTTAGAATGTGAGAATTATTCCTTGGGTTCTCAGCTGTGGGGTCGATCCTTATACTATGTCCCTTCTTGCTTCACTATTCTAACCTTTTAACCAAGGACATAGATTCAACAAGATAGTTCACAGCTTTTAGTAGCAAATTTTAAAGCTTTTGGGAAACCACTTTATATATCTAAAGACAAAAAGTATCCAAGTAACCTGAAATAAATCAATGTAGCTTTCAAAACTCTCTACTTTGTTCTATCAACCCAAACAGAAAACCTGGCTGAATAGGTTTTTTTTTTTTTCTAAAATGCATGAGCCTATTTTATAGATGAATTCTGTTCTCAGCTTGGACCTAGCAGCACTGTTTCCCTTGGGACAGAAATGAGTGTACTTGGAAGGCAAGTTATATTTGCCAAAAAGTAAACATTGCTCTAACCTCAGAAGCACATGAGGCCCAAGACACTAGAGAATATATATCATGCTGGCTCTGTGAGGCTGATACAAAATACATTTGGAATGCCGCAGCGTGTTATTGGGCGACATGAGCAGGAATTACATTCGTACATTCCTACATTCCTAATGCTCCTTAACAGAACTGCTTACTAATTTGGAAACTCACCCGTCCATCACTTTAGTTTCATCCTACAGATTTTACCAGGAGAGTTCACACTGCATTAAAGATGTATTTTTTTTCATTGATTTAAAAACATAACATTTATTCATTAATGCAAAAGGAGCCAAATGTTTAATTTACCCTCAAATGCTCAGCAGCATGTCTGTCTTTGAATAAATTGATTTTATCTTTGTTTTAAAATAAGATGATTTTATCGTTCTAAAATCATTGGAGATGTGTCACTCTGATCAATAAGCTTTTACCATGAAGAAATACTTTCATTCCAAAAAAAGTGAACAGCTTCACTTCAGTGAAATCCCAATAAAATGACCTTTTCAACAGATAAAAGCTTTAAAACTTTAGACTTGTTCTTTGATTTGGAAAAATCTTTACAAGAAAGAAAAGCAAGTTCAAAGATCAAGCAAATAGAACTTCAAACATTTTATCTTGAATTCTTCTCGGTTATAAGAGAGGATTTTGTTTGTGATCAACATGTAATAAAACAGGGACTTTTTGATCAACTATCAACATAATACTCAACAAACCATGTGTTCTTTTGGGGTTTTTAAAAAATTGAGAATTCTCGCGATAACTGATCTGTTCTCTGTGTCTATAGTTTTCCCTTTTCCAGAATATCATATAAAATAAAAGAAATCGTATAACATGTAACCTTTTGAGTCTGGACTCTTTCACTTATCAAAATGTGTTTGGGACTCACCTATGTGTTTCATGTGTAAATATTCTATATCTTATTATTAATAAGTAATAATCCATTATATAATATATAATATTCCATATATTAATGTATTATTTATATATGTATTATTTATATATGTATTATTTATTTATATATATATATATATATATATATATATATATATATATATATATATACCACAATTAGATTTTTCCTTCACCTGTTGCAGAAATCTGAGTTCTTTTTAGCTTTTGTCAGCTATGAATAAAAGTAATTATAGACATTCATGGACAGGTTTTATGTGAATGTATGTTTTTACTTCCTTTAGGTAAACACCTGGAAGTAAAGATAATTGGGTCACTTGGTAAGTGTAGGTTTAACTTTATAAGAAACTGACAAATTATTTCCAATGTAGGTGTAGAATTTTGAATTCCCTCCAACTTTGTATGAAAATTCCAGTTATTTTGCATCCTTATTAGCACTTGGCCAGTTTCTCTGGCCATTCTAATACAAGTATAGTGATATCTCATTGTGGTTTTAATTTGCCTTTCTTTAATGGATAAAGATGTTAAGTGTCCTTCTGTGTTTATTTAAATTCTGTGTATCTTCTTTTTTATTGGATCATTCATTTCCTTATTGTTGTCTTTTGAGGGTTCTTTATGTGTTCTAGATACAAGTCTTTTCTCAGATATGTGATTAGCAAATATCTCTCTCTCATCCTATAGCTTGTTTTTTCATTTTTTATTAAAAAAAAGTTTTAATGATGAAGCCTAATTTATTATTGTGTTTTTATGGATTATGTTTTTGGTGTTTCATAAAAACTCTAACTCCAGGCAAGGGTCTCTTTTTATTTTATTTTTTACTTTATTTTTATTTTTATGTGTCAAACTTTTTTTTCACATTTTATTTTTTTATTTTCCCCTTCCCCCTTCTCCTTACCCACTCCCTTCTGGTACCACTAGTCCATTGCCCATGTCCATTGTTTGTCCTGTTCATTTGTTGCTTTTAGGTTTATATCCTACATATATTATATCATGTGATTTTCAACCCTTTCTGTCTGGCTTATTTCACTTAGTATGATTATTTCAAGGTCCATCCATATTGTTGCAAATGGCAGTATTTCATCTCTTCTTATGGCTGAGTAATATTCCATTGTATATATGTAAAGGGTCTCTTTTTAATGTCAAAAATATTTGCAGTCTTCCAGAAAATTGTAGTCAAACTTTTTAACATCTATTAATTGAGAAAAATGTAATGACAAAACTTTATTATTCACTACAGGTTCTCTATGTTTTTGAAAAAATGGGGCTCTCTTTACCTCTTATATATTTGTTTACTTGATATGAGGCCTCAGTTTCAGATGCAAATCCAGAACCTTCATTATTCTGACTGTGAATGCTCTACTCTGGTCTTAAGCTTATCAAGAGTTCATAGCACTGGTGAAAAGAATAAAGAACAATTCTTGGAAATATGAAGAATTGATGTGGTTCTAGTGGTTTCAGGAAGCCATAACTACAGCTATTAAAACAGGGTACAAGTCTTGCTCTACCACTGGTATGCTCAGGCCACTGCGGCTTTCATTAACTAACTCCTCCTGCTTTCAGACTTTTTGCCCATTGACTTGGTATTGAAATTCCAGCCTGGAATGTGACAAGTTACCCTTGTGACTATCCATTTGTTAGAATGTGGCACTCAACTGTAGATGCCAAGGGACCGAACTCAGTGCTCTGAAATCAGACAGTGAGAGATCAGATAAGTACTTTTTTCATTGAGCCAGGGAGCCAAAAATTTAACAAGCATTGATCAAAGGCCTACCCTATTCCTACTGTGTAGTCACAGATAATAAAAGTACTATGCAATTTGTATACACCATGAAAATGCCCAAAAGGCCATGGTGGCTTGGGTAACTGACTCTTCTTAGGAAAATCCAGGTAAAGTTCATAGGTGATATGACATTTGGAAGAATAAGTAAGGAGTTATCAGAGGCAGAAGAGAAAGAAAATGTATTTCAAGAAGACAGGGTGAATAGTTTGCTATAGCAAGGAGAGAGGGGTAGAGAGAGTGAATGGTTGGGAAGACGATTGGATAATAGGACAGGGGCAATTGTAAAGGGCCCAAGTTTGGACTTTATCCTATCAACAAGATGGAGCACAACCCCTTTCTGGCTTCTTGGGGAAAAATGCAGGAAGTAAAGCAATTACTGAAATTGCTATAGCAATAAGGAAACCTGAATTTTCTTATGTGTTATCCTTGAGATAAAAATTAAATGTTATTGTTTGGTAATACCTTCCTGCCAAAGGGCAGGATGGAATATCATAGATCTATAGATTGGATAGAACTTAGATATTGTTTAAATGTCTATCTGATCTTTATGTCTAAACTTATGTTTAGACTTTATGTTTCAAAAAGAGAAAATGAACCCTGGAGAGATACAATGATTCACACAAAGTGACCTACAGTGAAGATCCAAGGTCTCTGCCACAGCCACACTTCCCTGTGGCTTGAGTTACTCCCAGTGGCAGAGCTGGCTCATTTTAAGGTACCTGACTTGAAGTTCCTGTCTCCCACTTCCCAGAATTTCCAAAGAGGGCTATACAGAACATTATTTCTATGAGATCTGCAAGAAAAGGTTCTGAGGTCACATAAGTTAGGAAATGTAGTATACCTAATCCACAGTGTATGTTAGCATATTAGATATTCTAAGAAGACCCTCAGTATTTATTTAGCTCTGTTTTACTCACGTTCCCTCCTATCACATTTTTTTTTTTTTTGGCCTAAAGGATAACAGTTTGCCAAAAACCTATTAACAGAAACAATTATCTGCCTGGTCTGGTCTGAATCAGTGTAGAACAGGCTAGGAGACTATGAATTTACAAACCAGAAGTAGAAGTCCTAGGTGGTTACTGCTCCCAGGAAGGCTTGCAGGGAGAATGAAGCTTGAAGCTCTGTAAGGCTCACATTCACCAGGCTCTAAAAACCAGCAAAAGCCTTGTTTTCCCAGAATCCAAAACAAATAGCTGATTATTAGTTGTCTTTAATTTTTATGAAACAGACAACAGAGAATTTATCAGTAAAGTTAATATGGAGTATATATGTATGAACTAATCAGGGAATTAATTTATAATTATGTAAGATGCAGGAAATTTGGGATGAAGCTGTCTTAATTTCGGGCCATACATTATATGTACATGTGAACTTAGATACAAACTTTCTTTTGTCATCTCATGGTGGAGATGACCTTGAGTGAGATACAATACACCCAATAAGGAGCTCATTGTCTGATATGCTCAGAATCATTTAGAAAGCGGGTCATAATTTTCTTGGTCCTAATTCTAACCTAAAATCTGGAAAATTCAGCTTTCTAGAGAGTCCAGGGCTCTTTTCTTTGCAAACATATTGGTCACAAGGTATGAAAGAAACATCTAATATCAAGCAAAAAGCCATGACAGAGTCTGATGCCTTTCTCTCAATGTCCCCAACACCCTCCCAGTTTGGTCTCAGGCTCTCATGCTGTCACCTGTGGGTCGTTCCTATTTGTTCTGCCACTCATTCTTCTGGCAGCTTCTTTCAGTCAGTCTCTGGATATAGCTCCCTGCCAGCATGCCTCCTGGCCCACTGCCCCTTTCACATTACGCAGTCGTCTGGAGCCCTTTCTGGCCATTACCAGAAAGGAGTCTGAAAGTCTCTCCTTTCTGATGGAGCTCCTGCCAAGCTTTTCAGAGGAATAAATGGCAAGATCAATGGTTTTCTCTTTCTGCATCTGTTTGGTTGAGTGTCTGCCAGGCGTTATGCTAGGTGGTGGATTCAAAGGTGGTTAAAACGTTGCTCCTGCTCTTTAGAAATTTATGGGCTGTGGGGGATGTAAGTCACTCTCATAGATCATTTAAATTATCTGGCGAGTGCTCCATAAAGCTATAAACAGAGCATTATGGACACTGGTCCTTGCCTTGGAGTTGCCGGAGGACGCCTCTTGAGCCCAGTGCAATTTCCTCTGCTGGAACATGGCCCCACAACTCACATACACATGGTCACTGAAAGCTGAGACTTGTTTCCTCAAAGAAAAATATATGTCAGACTTGGATTTCCTTTTTCTCTGCCTTCACTGTCACATACCCCATTTCTACTGAGTAACATTCTCCTCCCCAGGGGTGTGATGTTCTTTCAAAATCTGGAACAAGGTAGAATTAAGCTTCAAAGGATCACATCCAGCTGTCTCTGAGGGATGGCTCAGCTCTCCTGGTGCTTTTCTGTACTTTCCCTTGAGGTGCTAGGACAAAAACATTCACATTCTCAAACCTATCATTGTTTGTATTTCAAAGGAAGATTAAATAATATTCAGGGTAATTGCAATATAAAATTCAGTTTTATATTGTGCTCTAAGTCTTTAAAAGTAGTCATCAGAATACAATGCTCAGGATACTACTAAAAAATTAATGATTTTCTTGAGAACAAGCATTAGAAGCTACATGTACAAATAGGACCTTTTAAAATAGTTATGGCAGGCAGTTATAAACAGTAAAATGACACTATCATAGCTTTACATAATTCTTACAGAAAAATCAGTTTCATTACTTTTATAAAATTTTTGTCATGTTTTTGACCCAAACAACTTTACTTAGTGTGATTATCCACTTTATTTCTCTGACATTGATGTCAAACAACTTTTGTGGGTTTTTTTTTCCCAAGAATAAAGACTGATCTTAATAGATGGAGTTTTTGCACTCATGTGTTTAACATTCATCTGAAGCTGGTATCCCACTGTACTTCAGATAAAGGTTAAAATTTTTAGCACTCTCTGGTAGCTTGCATTATTGTCACTGAATATTTGCTGCCCCTCTCATCTTGGTGACACTAGGTTCAGATATATACCTTGCTTTGTTCAGTGAAATGTGAGTGGAAATGTCATATGCCAGCTCAAGACAGAGGTGTTTTGAAAGTTATGTGGTGGCTCACTAAGGCTTCTTCCCCTCTGTGACAAGGCCCATATGTCCCTTAAGGAGTTGTTCCTTCAGTCCTGGTTCCTGAATGAAGGTTTGGAGCAGAGTCTCAGTCATCTTCCTGTGAACAATTGGCAGGAGCAGGAAGTAACTATTCGTTACTGTCAGCCATTGAGATTTGGGAGATATTTGTTATCACAGCAAAATATAGCCTATTTGGATGAAATGAATGACTGGAAAGCCTTGCATGATTTGCCTCCTACGTTTTCCTCAAGCACATCCTTCATCACTCTTTCTCCCTTTACTGTACTCTGCTACCCATTCTGACTTTATGTTTTTTGAAAACTCTAAACCCCTTCCTGCCTATGTGCTGTTTATTTTCCCTGTAATCTGAAGTTTTGTTGGTTTATTTACTGCATTCTCCCACTTCTTCTACCCACTTCACATGGTAAATGCCTATTTATTCTTTAGTTCTCTGGAATGCTGTTTTTACCTTCTCAAACAACAACAATAATAACAATAACGTGAAAAGTTATTATAATCATATTCCATATGTTTAAGAATTAACTTAAGGAATTAGAGATATGAAAGCTATAGAAAAAATGCCAACATAGCATTTCTAGAAATATAAGCTACAGTGTCTAAAATGAAAAACATATTGGATAGCATAAACAACAGATTATACATTACAAAGGAAAAGGTTATTGGACAAGACAGGAAATTAGCAAATAAATACATGAATTAAACAATAACGTCAATCAACTTGACCTAATTTATAGAATACTCCACCCAATAATAGCAGAATATGTATTCTCTTCAAGTTCACACAAAATATTTACCAAAATAGACCATATTCTAGGTCATTAAAAAATCCATAAATTTAAAATAATTTGAGATATATAAAGTATGTGCTCTAACATTAGGAATTAAGTTAGAACTTAAAACAGAAAATTCTGAAAAATTTCCCAAGTATTTGGCAACCAAATACCATATTTCTAAATAACCTATAAGTCAGGAAGAAATAAAAAAGGAGTATTAGAAATGATTTTAAACTAAAAGAATATGAAAACACAACATATAAGATTTTTGTACCACAAAAGCAGTACTTATGAGGAAATATAATCCTATATATAGAAAATATCAAAGAATACACACACACACACACACACACACACACACACACACACAAAACTATTGGAGCTAATGAACAAATTCACTAAAGTTGCAGAGTAAAAAATCAACACATAATCAGTTGTGTTTTCACACACCAGCAATAAATAAAAGGAAATTAAGAAAACAATTCCATTTACAATAGTATCCAAAAGAAAAAATATTTAAGAGTAAATTTAACCAAGAAGTTTAATGACTTGTACATTGAAAACTACAAAACATCACTGCAAGATATTAAGGAGACCTAAATAAATGGAGTGACAGCTCACGTTCATGGATTAAAAGACTTAATATTTTTAAGATGGCATTACTATCCAAAGTGATCTATAGATTCAATATGATCTTTATCAAAATCCCAATAGCCATTTTTTTGCAGAAGTTAAAAAGCTGATCCTCAAATATATATGGATTTGAAAACGGCTCTTAATAGCCAAAACAATCTTGAAAAAGAACAAAGTTGGAGAACTCATAGTTTCTGATTTCAAAGCCTACTTCAAAGCTATAATCATCAAAAAAAAAGTGGTATTGGCATAAGAACAAACATATAGATCGTAAAATGAATTGAAGGTCCAGAAATAGATCTATATGTCAAGCTGATTTGATGAGAGTACTGAAACCACATTGTAAGCACTTAATAACAGTCTTCAACAAGGGTTACTGGGACAAGTGGATATCCACAGGCAAACAAATTTCTTCCTCACACCATATACAAAAATGAACTCAAACTGAATCAATGACAGAAATATAAGAGCTAAAACCATAAATCTTTTAGAAGAAAACATAAGAGTGACTCTTCATTACTTTGGTTTGGCAATGAATTCTAAATTATGACATCAAAGCATAAGTGAACAAGAAAGAAAAACAGGTAAATTGGACTTTAAATTGAAAAACTTTTGTGTATCAAAAGACATTGTCAATAAAGTACAAAGACAACCTGCAGAATTGAGAAAATAGTTGCAAGTTATATACTCATAAGGTCTAATATCCAGAATATATAAAAATTCTTACAGCTCAGTAATAAAATAAGTAACCTAATTTTAAAAATGGGCAAGAAATATAAATAGACTTTTTTTCCAAAGAAGATATACAAATGGCCAACAAGTACATAAAAAGATGCTCAGCATTATTAGCCATTAGAGAAGTCAAAACCACAATGTGATATCCTTTCATACCTGCTAGGATAATTATAACCAAAAAATAAAAATAAATAAAATATAAAAAAATTGGAACCCTAATACATTGCTAGTGGAAATGTAAAATGTTTCAGCTGCAGTTTAGCGTTGTCTTAAAAAATTAAATTTAGAAAGAACTATCAAGTGACCCAACAATTCTCCTCCTAGGTATAGACCAGAAAGAATTAAAAACAAGTACTCAAATAAGTATATATGCTCGCATGTTCATAACAGCACTATTTGCATTTGCCAAAAGCTGGAAACAACCCAAATGTCCATCACTGGATGAATGACTAAACAAATCATGTTATATAATATAATGTAATATTATTTAGCCATAAAAAAATGAAGTAGTGATATATGCCACAATATAGATGAACCTTATAACCTTATGCTAGGTGAAAAAAGTCAGACATGGAAGACAGAATCATATTACATATTTCCTTGAATGTGAAAAATCCAGAACAGATGAATAATAGGATGCAGATTGGTGGTTACCAGGAGCTGAAAGAGGGAAGAATAAGGAATAACTGTTAAGGGGTACAGGTTTGATTGTTTGTTTGTTTGTTTGTTTGTTTTGAAGTAGTGAAACTATTTCAAACTATTTTGGAATTAGATTGAGGTGGTGGTTGCACAACATTCTGAATGCACTAAATGTCAATGAATTGTTCACTTTTACATGGTTCATTTATGGTATGATGATTTCACCTCAATTTTTAAAAAAGTGTTTGACACAGTCCCTGGCACATTGTAAGCACTTAATAAAGATTAGCTATTAGAAGTTTTATTGTTTAATTTGTAGTAGCTGAAAATTAGAAGCAAAATAAATATGAAACAATAGAAAGTTAAATTTTAAAAACTTAAGGTACATACATATGTTGAAATATTATGCAGCCATTCAAAAACATGTAAAGGAATATTTAATGATAATGGAGAATACTCAGTATTTTGGTAAGTTCAGCATTTGTATCCAGAAAAACCTCAAAAAGTATGTTTAAAAATTTTCATTACACTTTACATCTTATGAGAAGTCTCATTTTATGAGAAGTCTCATAAAATCTCATTATATCTCATTTTATGAGAAGTCTCAAAAAGCCAAAATATTCAATTTTCCAAAGTAAAACACTCCAAACCCACATCAATTCAGGATTAAATGTAATTTCATATATTAAATTGAATTCAAGCCCAGAAGCTGAGACTTAGAATCTGATTTCCACAATTTGTACCTGAACTTGCCTTTCAAGCTTTATTTCCTAGTCTCTTCCTCGCTTTATGCACCACTCACAATTGAAACCCTTTTATTTTATTCTCCTGAACCAGAAATATCCTTACTTTTCAACTCTGACCTTCATAACTTGTCCATTGTTACAGACCTATCACTTACAGGAGGACCTATCTTTATCTCCAGCCCTCTGGCTGTCCCTATCTGTCCACAGCTCTCTAGAAATCTCCCAAACCTCTCATTCTGTTTGGTGTTGTAATTTTTCCTGCACATGCCTTATTTCCCCTGCTAGGCCAGGGCTGTGATACTCATGTATAATGCCTCAGGTGTCTGGCAGAGCTCTCCATAGGTGTTCAATAAATATTTTTAAAAATTGAATGGAATTTCTGAAACATATCAGTAAACAGTTCAGATGCCAGGACACAAATGCAAACTCTTTTTGTTGAAACACAGTGCTCTGTTCTCTGCGTTGATAATGCTTCTGCACACTTATTCAATATAGACTATATCGTCATGGGGACACAGAATAAGCAACTGGGGATGATTTGCAATGTATAGGCAAATCACCATTAGCATTTGCCACTTTTCACTCAAATCACCACCAAAATCCCCTTTTCTGTTTAGTGCTCAGGCATAGACAGTGTTCTTCTCCTAGTTAAATAATCTGACCATGAGATTATTAGACACACTGGTAAAGTTACCTTCCTATAGAGGCTATGATCCACAAATTCAAGATTAGTAATGTTCCTTGGTTTGCTTTATTGATTTTTCAGTTTGACTTTTGAATAACGAGATGTCTCCTTAGGGGTTAGAAAGCTAAATTTTTCTCATCTGTTAAATTTTTTCAGAGCTAAATTAAGGACAAACCAGTGGGGCAGGTTTTCTGGGATGCCAAAACATTGCTGTGTTTTAGAATGGTGCCTGTTAATTTATGTTTCTGGTGAGCTTTAACCTGACTTATTTTCTCTGAGTTATATGATCCCCATAGATGAAATAATAACAGAAATAACAAATAAAAGAGTAGTAGAACTAGTAATAATACAGTAGAAATAATAATAATACTCCTTCCCCTCGGCTAACCTACTCCTGTGCAAGTTGCATGCTTATCTGTTGGGGGCACCACCATCCCCAAATTCAGCTGTCAACTGACTCATGCAGGCAGTTGTGGTCAGTGGAATTCTGAAGCCAAACAGTGCTACACCTAAAGCTGTTTCTTGGAGATGAGGGATCTATTTTAATATGTAAAATTTAAAACTTTTGTTATACCTTCCAAGATATTCTTTGATTTCAAAACTAGCAAAGAAAATGGAAGAAAGTTTTACTGGCAAGAGAGCTATGAATAACCTTTACACATATTTTGAACAAGATTTTAAACCTACAGTCATGTGAGATCTGCAATTAGTGAGTTTGAGGGACTAATGCTACAAAGTGGTAGGGGGTTCTAATAAAGCATGTGGGCTCTGAAGTCAGACCTCC
Source organism: Macroglossus sobrinus (assembly GCA_004027375.1). Classification (NCBI taxonomy): domain Eukaryota; kingdom Metazoa; phylum Chordata; class Mammalia; order Chiroptera; family Pteropodidae; genus Macroglossus; species Macroglossus sobrinus. Next base: position 165,293 of record PVKZ01001859.1, read on the forward strand.
ATCATTCAAATCCCATTTTCACTACTTTGTGGAAACTGCATGTTTTGAGGCATGTTACAAACCTAAGTCTCAATTTTATCATTTGAAAATTGGGGATAATAATGGCACCTACCACAGGAGACTCTTAGCATGGAATGAAACAAATTGTAAAGAAATTCATAGTCAGCATATAATAAGCACTCAGCAAATATTAACCTATTATTATTATTCAATTATGAACAAAAAAATTATAAAATGAAAGAGAACTCCAAATAAGTTGAAATGTTATCTTCTGTACATTTAATATATATTTTTATTCTAGAAAAGCACTTGCTTTCTGTTCTACTAAATAAATATTAACCAACCATTTAAAAGGTATAGGTTTTTTTTAAGCACTAAATTGTTAGCTTTCCTAAGTACACATAGGTACACACAACACTGAGTATATACAGTCTAATCCTGAATGTACTTAATATGGCTCACTGAAAAAAAAATGTTAAATGAAACTTACCTCTAAATATTATAACTTGCCAAGACAAAACAATAGTTCTGAATGATTTTGTATATTACATCAAGATGACTTCCAGCTTCCTAAATCTCCAGCAGGCCTGCTATTTTATCCCCTGGAAATGACTAAATCCCAACAAAACAGTACTTATTCTCTGTTGTTGATTCTTCATTTTTCACAACTCTCACCTGTTCATGACAAAGAATATAGGCCAACGATCCTAAACTCAAGCAATCCAGAAATAAGAGCTTTTTAAAAATGTCTTGAAGTGTGTCTAGGACAACTCCAATGAGACCTGAACAGAAAAGGAAACAAATTAGACTGTATTATTTCACTCCTCAATGTATGCCTAAACCATCCTGGAGCTGATTCGTGGGAACCCAGTTTTGTTTTAAAAGACTAGGAGAGCAGAGGGTGAGGTGGAGGGAAACTTCCTGTACTGCTTGGCTATGTGATCTTACACCAATAATAACTTTATTTTCATACCTGTCAAACCTGGACAACAATTTTAACTTAACGAACTTGGTATGAATTTGGATGAAAATAATATATGTGAAAATACTTTTGAAACTGTAAAGGTCTTGTGAGTGATAGTTACTCTTGGAGAGAGAATATCTCTCTGTCCTTTTTTTCTACCTCACTCTCTAACACCCACATCTACACATATACACAGCCACACTTGCTCTAAACTTTTTCTCAAAGTTGTGAGTCTTTCACCAGCACCCACATGATGTGGTCTTCTGCCACCATCTGAGTGGTCAGAATTCAAGATAGATGCAAAACAGAAAGAAGCTGGGCATACCCCCCACCCCATTAATCTGGCTAAATTTCCAGTATAAAAAAGAAATATAGTTTTGGTGTATTTTGTTTGTGATGATTTTAAAATAAATTTACTGTGCCTATCGCCACTCTTCCTTTCCAGCATTCTGGCCAATCATGTACTACCCCAGAGAACAAATAACAAATGAGATTCAAATAACAAAAGCATCCATTTTATTAATTCCACAATCTCTAAAGGAGAACTCTTCTGAAATATAAATGACATGACTTGAGACCTGAAGTTTACATTGAGGCTTCCTACTTCTTCCCATCCCTGAATGGAAGCCCCCACGGCTTGCAGAGCAGCTGTGCACTGTCTTGTCACTCCAGTGCAGTGGCTGCCAGCCTAGCTGCATGAGGAACACACATGCTTCCCATGTAGAGTGAGACAACACAGGAGAATCCAACTTCCCCACTAGGAAGGCACCTGTCTTGGTTTATTTTTCCAGAAAGGAATGGATATGGGTTATGGCAGACTGATTCATCTCCACTCTCTTCCCTGGAATCTCTATTGGCAAGCATATTTGCAGGATAAATGCTAGGGTCATGGCTATCATCTGTGGCCGTGGGAGAGAAGACCAGTAGGTAACCATTTCATGTTCACCTTGAATTACAGGAAAAGCAAGGCTTTTAAAGTCTGCCTTAAACCCTCTTTGCTGAATATAAGTATTTGAAAAATAAAAACTTTTTGATTTTAAATTTAAATTTTGAATGTTTTTCTTATGATGAAAAGTAATGTATCAGGGTTCTCCAGAGAAACAGAATCCATAGACTATATATATGTACACATGTGTTAATATTATTATTATTAAAAAAATGGTTCATGAAATTATGGAGGCTGATAATTCCCAATATTGTAAGAATGAGTTGGCAAGCTGAAGACCCAATTCCAGTCTGAATCTGAAGGCCTGAGAACCAGGAGAACTGATGATACAGTTCCATTCCAAAGGTCAGTAGGCATGAGACCAAGAAAGAGCCAGTGTCTTAGTTCAAAGACCATAAGGAAGAATTATCTCTTACTCCAAAAAGGTCAGCCTTTTTTTTTTTCATTCAAATCTTCAGTTGATTAGATGAGGCCCACCATAGTAAAAAAAGCAATCTGTTTTATTTGTTCTACCAATTCATCTTATTTCATCTAGAAACACCCTCAGATATACAATCAGAATAACTTGATTACTTACCTCTTAAGTTATTAAAATATCAAAGTAACTGTTCTCTATTTTAATTTCAGAAGAAGTTGTTGCATTTTTACTGTCTTACATTTTCACTCTGTTAAGCCTCTTTTTCGAAAAACACCTCTCACAGGAACTGATGACTGAGTATTCAAGCTGTTTTTATACTTTCAGCTCTGAATGATATTTTCATGAAAGAAAAGCAAGTACATCAAGTTACTGTTCATAAGCTTCATAAAATTCTGAATATACTGACACTCTTTTCAATGAGCCCCCAAGAGGTGATAATTAGATTTCATTAAATGTAATAAATAATAATGTAAGCTAGAAACAAAATACAGGCAGAATTGTACTATACACATTAATAATGCAAGTGTTCAGTCTGTGGACTACATGGAGCTTCCCGGGAACAATAAGTAGTATAAGACAACACTGAGGATATCTGGTTTTCTCAAAAGAAGTTTCCTTTCACGTACTAGCCCTGAAGACTGAACTACAATTAATTGTGTGAAACACATTCTCTGATTTTTCCTTAGCTTTGATTCAAAAGGAATTGAGGTTTGTTCAATGCACATTTGAGTTCAACTTCTTTAGCTATGTGTCCAATTTTTAAAAAGAGGAGAGTTAGATAATAGGGGCTTTGTTCATCCCTCTTGCAACCAAATCAAAGTTTTAACAGAAATACAGAGCAAACAGCAAGGAAAGTCACCTGGGATCTAGACGAACAGAAGCACTACAACTTGGGGGAGAAATAAGAAATCATCATGCAACAGTAGAAGGTAGGTGGGAGTGAAGATGTGAGGCTGCCTGGTCCCCAGTAGCTGAGTGGGACAGAGCCCATAGCAGTGGCAGCAGCAGCTGGCAGCGGCAGATGCCTCTTAAAGGGACCATGTCTGCAAGCAGACTTTAGCAGTGACAGACCTGCTCCCTCTGAGTACCAGTGCTGGGTGGGCTACATGGGGGGCACCAGGGACTTACAAGGAGACACTGAGTTGTTGAAGCGAGGGACAGCAGCAAAGCTCTCTCCCAAGCATAAGTGCTGGTGGTATCCTTTGTTCCTCTGTTGAACCCTCCCCGCTCCTAGTATGTGATTGCAGTACCACTTTAGCTGAGGCATCATTGAACTGGATAACAGAGGTCGCTCTGCCCAGAGGATTCTCTGAAACTCTTCATTCCCCAACTCACAACCTCACTCAAGCCACATCCAGATGTCTGGTGAGCCTTGCTGAGACAACTCCAAAACCCACAAGAGACTCACTTCAGATTAAAAGACATACACACAGACTAAAAAGAAGGGGATGGAAAAAGATATTGCCTTGATGGATCTAGAGGATATTGTGCTGAATAAAATGGGTTGGAGAGAGAAAGACAAATATATAGATACATGTGGAATCTAAAGAACAAAATAAACAACAATAAAAATGGAAATAAACTTATAGATACAGAGACTATTTTGAGGGCTATTAATTGGGAGAGGAGTTGAGGGAGCTAGAGGAAAAGGGCAAAGGGATTAAGAAGTACAAATGGATAGTTACAAAATAGACATGGAGATATAAAGTGTAGCATAAGGGAAAGAGTTAATAATGTAATAAATATGTAAGGAGGGAGTGGGGTGCTAGATTTAGTAGGGTGATCATTCTGTGAGTTATATAGATATCTAATCTCTATGCTGTACAACTGAAACTAACATATTATTGTATGCCAATTGAAAAAAAACTCATTGAATTGTACAATGTAAATATAAGCAACTAATTGTCTATTACATTTCAATAAAGCCAGAAATAAAAGTGTTAATCAAGCTACATTCGGAGACTGCAATACTGTTTAGCCCTGCTGCCAGGCCAGGAGGATACCTACAGAACAAAGGAAGATTTCTACTGAGATTGTTAACAACCCATTTCCCCTTCCTCACTGTATGTCTATATCAAAGAAATGGTTCTGGTGTTTGGAGAAAAAGTAAACCTTGATGCTTCTCTCATACAATACATGAAAATAAATTCAAAATGTATTATAAACCTAAATGTGAAGGGTAAAACAATCCAGCTTGCAGAGAAAAAATTGGAGAATACAAAAATGACTTTGAGATAGGTAAAGATTTCTTAAACATGATATAAACATGATACAAATTCAAAGAAAAAAGTTAGATACATGATACTTCATCAAAATTAAAAACTACTGTTTATCAAAAGCCATCACTGAGAAGTATCTGACAAACTTTGGTGAGGAGGTGAAACAACTAGGATGTTTACACATTGCTGGTTGGAGTATAAAATGGCACACATACTTTGAGAAACTTTTGAGAAATTTCCACTAAAACATTTCCCACACTATGAATGAGCAATTCTACCACTAGACACACAAGAGAAATTAGTGCTGACATCCACTAAAAGACATACAAGGATGCTCAGAGCAGTTTAGTTCATAATAACCAAAAACTAGAAACAACCCAAATGCAAATCACCTGGAGAATGAATAAGTTGTGATTTTGTAACCACAAAACCAACTTAAAATGGTCCTGTTCTGTTTTTAACAAGATATTGAGTTGCTTTTCAGAGACAACAGACCAAAGCCATAAGTCATGCAGCTGAAGCATGTCCAAAGGCTAGACCTTTAACCTCCATCTGCACCCAGAAACAAGGTCTCATCCCCTCCCTACAGAACTAAAGGAACGAGACAAGGCTGAAACTTGAACACTGGAACCCTTTCAGAAGCAAAGGATCTAGGAAGATCTAGTGTTGAAATATCTTACCATAAATGGCCAAGTTCCAAGGTCCTCCAATTAAATCTTTCCTGCCAATGCTTCCACATACATTTTTCCCTAACCCCTTAAAAACCCTCCCTGAACCCCAGATCAGCGAGGCAGGCAGATTTGGGCTTTCTCCCCATCTCTTCATCTCTTGAAACAAGCTCTTTCCTTGTGGCATTCTCAGTGTTATAACTACATGTCAGGCATACAAACTTGTGTTCAATTACAATACAGTTATACAGAGAAATACTATACAGTAAGGAAAAAAGCGTATACACAGCAACATGCATGAATCTCACTGGTATCTTATTGAGTAGAAGAACCAGACCCTAAAAATTCTGGATGATGCTGTGCCATTTGTTCAATAGCAGGCAAAACTAATCAATAGTGATAGAAGTCATAAAAGGGGTTACCTCTGAAAAGGTGTGCCATAGGAAAGGACACAAGAGAACCTTATGGGATGCAGGAAAAGTCTTATATATTCTTCTGGATAGGGCTATATGACTATATGCATAGCTTGTAGAAAATCAAACTATACATTAAACATTAGTGCATTTTACATACTTTACCATATGTATATTATACATAAATCTTAAAAATCCATTGGGACTTCTAGATCCATTCTGTGTCTTTTGCTGATAAAATTGGAAAGATGACAGCAGCAAAGGTCAAACACTTGATTTCTTAAAATGAGACTTTTTTTACTAAAGAAACACACAATACACAGAAATATACAATGAAATTATTATTTTTAATTAAACAAAAAGTTTATCTCAAATTCAAGTGGATAAACTCTGAAGTAATATTTTGACTTCAAAAGTCCCTTGCAGTGACTAAAGTTGTTAAGACAATTTTTTATTAAAACCATCTTGTCCCACTTATGTTCCCACAACATTTTTCTTTTATTTGATTCCTTGATAGGTTTAAAATATTTTCTTCAAGGTGACAGGCACCTTGCCCCAAAATAACTGGCTTCTCTCTAGGGAGGTGAAAGACCAATTTGTAAGCAAAAGCTGACAGATGTGAATAGCAGTTTTAACCTACTGAAGATCAAGGGTATTTGAGAATTCAGTCTCCAGTCTTGTTTAAGACCTGACACAGCCTGGGGATGGAATGCAGACTGGAAGAGAACAGATTTCAGCCAATCAAGAAAACCAAACGAAGAGCTCGCGAATGTTGATTCTGGACCTGCTTTATTTTTGCGGAGAGAAGTTCAGATGCAATGCCAACCATATCTCAGTGTCTACATCCAGTCTAACAGTATGCTGCTGCTAGATTAGAAACAACTCATCAAACTGAAATCTGGATATGTTTCTCCACTTTCAGATTATATTTCCAAGGAAGGAATCCATTTCACAAAACTGTTGATAGACCCTATTCTGGGAACTTTAACTTAGTGCCCAAGCACGTAAGGGTCTGCCACATACTACATGCTCAAAAAAAAAAAAAAAAAGGATGCTTCCTACAAACGCATGAATAGGGCAAAATCTCAGATCCAGTCTATTTTGCAGGTGAAGGACGGTGGATGGAAATGATCTGGGGAAAGATAGATGGAAAGGAGGCAGAGCAAAGAGTTGGTTGGTAATTGAACACGTGGTAAGAACCTTTTAATTTTTCATCAAAATATGTCATCTATCCTAAAGAAAATGGCAGAGCTCATAAATTAGGATTATTATTATTAAATGTTCTACCAAGGAAATATACAATCTAATTGGCACTATACCCATTTTACCAAGGACTGAGTTAGACATTTCTCTTTAACAATGCCTGCTGAATAGAAGCCAAGACTCGAATACTACCAATGGTGAGTGTTTGAAGGCGTGGTGTTGGAGAAATGTTGTTAACAACTTTCTATGTTGAAAAAAATTCATTTTATTCTACATCAAAAAGTCTGAAACCCTAGCTGGAGATATTTAGTGTTATAAAATAAAATATTCAAGTAGTCTCTTTGACTTCTTTGATCAAAGACTATATTTGTTATTCTTTGTATTTAAGCAACTATTCTGCTTCAGAGAGTAAAGGATCTATATGAGCAGCCAGTATTCTACTCTGAAAAAACTGACATTTGCAAAGCAAAATTTACTCAGTGCCAGTCAATTAGAGAGAAAAAATGCATGCATATTTGTCAAATAATTTCATGGCTAATTATTTTAGCTGTCCTTACCCCAGAGAAAAATTTTAATTCAGAGTTTTTTTCAATAACTGTATTATAAGTTATTGTGCCATGTTTGACACAGGAATTAAATAAACTTTCCCCCATAAACAGATTTGCTAAGAGATGGAAATATGTAGCAGGAGGGGAACACTTCGTGGGTATAGAAATTCCTGGGGGCCATTGGCAAGAGCAAATGCAGACCAATGAAGGTTCTGCTTGTTTGGGATCAGGCTTCTCTCTACCCTAGAATCTGAATGTAGTATGAGGTCCTCAGGTGGAAGCCATAGGAGACTCATGACTCTCCTCATGTTCTGCACAGGAATTCCCTCAAGTCATTCACTCCGAAGTAGAACCTATTTCTCCAGTGCACAAATCTAGCTGTGAGGCAGTCCTTCCTCATGGGCCAGAACCTGCTTGCCTTTAGCTTTCTCAATGTGCTTCTTCCCCGTTCTGCTCCCTGGAACAATAGTGAGAAAATCGCGTCTTTTTTGTACATATGCCTCTTAACACTGAGAAGCAGCTCATGTGTCTCCCCTTACTCTACCAGTTCCCTGATTCTTTGAACTGTCTGACTCTTGAAGAACACTTCTTCCCTTCTTGGCCAACTGGTTTCAGAGGATCTCAATTTGTCAGTATCCATCCTAAACTGGAGTGTCCAAAACTGAAACCTTTCTCCTGAAAGTTTGTTCATTTGACAGTCTCTTCAAGAATTTTTCCAGACCTCAATCTTATTCGTCTATATTCTGAGGCCCATCACTTCATCTTGTACAAATTAGCATAACATTTCTCCCAACTTGGTGTTTTGGCTCTTCCTCATTCTCCATGAGTTTGCTATGAGAGCTTGGATGGCTAAAGCCATACCTGTGGTTCTTTCTTGGCTCTGGGATGTTCTTCATCTGACTTTAGAAATGGGAATGCTCCTTTTAAGTGACCAAGCCCCTTTCTACAACTCCTCAGTTATACTAGGCAACAATTTCTTTGCCATATATTTTCTGTTCCTTTTGAATTACTCTTTCTTCCCTGAAAACATCAAAAGTAAAAACAGGAGCTAAATGGTTCTGCCTTCTTTCTGAGATTGACTAACTCGGATTAGCCATGCTAACTTTAAAAGTTTATGGATCGGTTAGCCTTTCCAACTCTAAAAGCATATGGATCTGTTAGCTTTGCTAACCCGAAAGCTAATGAATCTGTACTTTTGAATTTGATTTCCAGCTATTTCTCAAGGAGTAAAGTCTCACAGTTGATGCCACCCAATTCTTTTCAAAACTTTAGTTGAGAGAAATAATATTCGTAACGGATTACTTGAATGGTATGCAATCCATCTATTCCTCCAATACTCTATATTTCCATAACCCTGCCCCTTTCCCAAATTTTGTTTGTATATTCTTATTTAATATTGTTCAGGTTGATAATATTTACATTTTGTTCATAAAAAGTAATTCCCATAGTGATTTAGTAATCATTCAACAATTAAACAAATTCAGTGCTCATTATCAACTACTGACCTGAGTTCTTCATTTTCAGTCTTTTCATTGTCTGGTTTTCTTGTTAAATTGTTTTTTCAAGAAAAGCCCCACGTCCTATACTATACCATAGCTTCTCTCCTGAGAAGACTTGCCTGTTTTCTCTATATTTGAATGATATCTTTACTTGATGTGTCATTCTTGGGCCACACCACTTTCCGCATGATTTAGAATAGACTGTTCCACTGTCTTCACTGTAGAAGAGTCTAAGGCCAGATTGATTCATCTCCCCTTCTAGGATGATTTCTCTCTCTCTCTCTCTCTCTCTCTCTCTCTCTCTCTCTCTCTCTCACACACACACACACACACACACACAATTCTTCTTTCTTCTTGAAGTTTAGTAGCTTAACTACTAAATGTGTATCATTGTTGAAGATTCTGTATCAAAATTTTCCATAATCTGGTAATCTTTCAATCTGTAAAGTTTTCATTTGTGGCAGTTCTCCTGCGTTTTATCTTTGAATATACCTTTTTGTTCCATTTTTTGGCTTCTCTACTTCAAGGTTATCAGTGATCTTTATGTAGAACCCTCTTGTACTCTAAATCAACTAGTTTCTTTCTACTCGCTTTAGTCTGTATTTTTCATCTTAATTTATTGGAATAATCTCAAACAATTTCTCTAATTTTCAGAACTTAATTTTAATGGAGTCTGTTCTCTTCTTTGGTGTTTTAATTTCATTTATTAGTCATTTTAATACTCTATTTCCTTAGTTTTCAATCTTTTCTTTATCTCATTCAGGTGTTTTAACATTCTTATTTTTCAGCTTATTAATGTTTTCATTAAGTTATTCTACAGCATGAAGCAATTATGTCATATTTCCTCCTCTTCCTTGATTTGTTTTCTTCTAGATCATTTTTCTTTGTATCATGCATTTTGAGTTTTGTTGTAGCGATTATGACGTAGCAATTTTGCATATTTGCTTTTATATTCCTTTTTGTCCAGTTCATTTTAGAATGATTCTAAGTATTCTGTTGCTCTTGTCTCTCTTCTCACTAAACCCAACTAGAATGTTTCCTACTTCCAACCTAGTTACAGACTTAACATATTATATTCTATTTTTCTAAGCCTCAGGAAATGGTGTGCAGAAGAGAACCTACGGTCTGCATTCTTCTTTGAGATTTTGTTAGAAGTCCTATAGCTGAGTTTTCGTCACTTAATCTGGGGATATATCTGGTTCCCAAGGAGAATATCCTCATTCTGTGGAGACTCAATGTCTTCCTGGACCTTACAGAGAGTCAGTTCTCTATACTTTCATCTATTTCTTTTCCATTATCACTTCCACGATTCCTCCTCATTCAAGAAAACAAAAAGATAAGAATGTACTCTCATTCTGCTTTTCTCCAGATCTGGGAGTTATTTGTGAGTAATCTCAGGATTTTTTTTTAACATATCAGTGTGCCATCCAGAAAAAAGGGAAAGTTAGGAACCTAGCTCTACTGCTGTTCTGTACTCCACTCTGAAATCTGTATCTTTCCTTAGCTGCCAGGTTTTAAAGTTTATTGCATTAAGTTTCCCCCTGTTCCTTGTTAGGATACTATTGGGGAATTTTAGTGTTCATTTTTACTATATTTCACTCATTTTGTTAGATATTATTAAAAAAAAATCTGGGATGCCATTTTAATTTTGCATTTACCTTGAAAGCCCTCAATGCTATCATTTTGAAGATGCACAGCAGAAATTTTTCTCCAGCCTCAGGAGATTGAGTCGGATGGATAGCTTCCTTTCAAACCAAAAGGACTGCCTTTAGCTCATGGATTCTGAGAACAGAGTAACTGATATGCTTGTCACTTAGAAGCTTATTTGAGATCCATTTTTAGCAAAATGAATAGAATCGCAGGACATGTATTTTGATCCTTTCTGTACACCCGGCTTCATCTTATTTTTCTTATCCTTATTTCCCTTTATTTTTTCACCTTTTAAAAGATATTGCTTTCCTTCAAGTGTCTTTGTAAGTAACCTTGGGACTTTTATGGAAGAAGATGAGGTACAAGTACATAAATAAACAGTTGCACCAAAAGCCCTTCTTTGTGTCCCCCAGATAACAGATGTATTTCCTTGTTCTCTTAGTTTTGACATGTCTCAAAAACAAATGCTTTTTTATTGTCAGCGTCTTTTGAGAGCTGGAGTTCTTTAGCTCTCTTGACATTATTCTTAAAGTTGATGTCACAATTGCCTCTTTTTCTTGGTTATGTGCCCTTCCTTCCATCTGCAGTGAAATACAATTTGCTTCTACTTCTCTTAAAATACTTGGTACTCTTTGCATCCTAATTTTATAGTGTAAAGATCCACAGGCAGCTTAGGTATATACATGGATATTAACAAACTATCTAAAAATACTGTAGCATAAAATTTTGAGATTCAAAGTTGTTAGGTTTTTGGAAGAAAAGTTGAATAGGTATTTGATATGCCATCTGAAACCTTGGTAATAAATAGAAACAGAAAAAAAAGTACTTTAAATTTATAATATTTGTTTCATCTCTTAAATAAAACATTGCAGAGAAAGTGAAATCCTTTTGACCCTACCCTTATGTCAGCCCCATCCACATTCCAGATCCCCCATTATGAATTTGATTTATATTCCTGAGTTGATGTTTACTAGCTTTGTATACTTAAATGTGTACCTAAAGAGTATTCAAATTCACATACCAGACTTTCCTTTCTGTTACTGTGGAGGGATATTTGTGTTCTTATCTAAGGCCAACCCTCATCTTGAGCACTGGATCCGCCCATTCTTGCGTCATCAAGGACCTCACTCCAGCAATTATCCCTTTGTCTCTCGTGCATAATCAAATTTCCCCTCTCTATTGGATTGTTCCTAATGGCATACAAATGTGCTCAAACATTTCTATCTTTAAACCAGCGTCCTCGGAGGCACACCCCTCCCCCAGCTCCTGTCTGGTCCCTCGGTCCTCCTCAACAGCTTCTCAGCTGTGCAGACACAGGTGTCTCCGATTTCTCTCCTCCTGTTTCTCACGTAGGTTTCCATTCTCGCCACTCTACCCACGCAGCTCTCATCAATGGCCACACCCTTATCCAGCCAGCCATTCTCATCTCTCCCTGTTTGAATGTTTGGTTTAGCGTAGATTCTAGTTCAGAAAAAAATTTTCCTCAGAATGCTAAAAAAGGTGCATTAAAAAAAGCTTCCAACATCGCTATTTCTCTTGTATATAATCTTTTTTGTGTGTTTGTCTTTTTGTTTTTGTTTTTCCCCTTTGGGCGTCTTAAAATTTCTTCTTCAGCCCAGTGCTGAAATTGTCTTGCAGTGGATCTTTATTCTTCCATTATGGTGGGCACTAGATGGGGTCTGTCAGTCCAGGACTGGATTATGAAGATCTACTTGCTTCTTAAAGAGACTTTCAATTGGTCTTATTTTTTTTGGCCTCCAATTTTCCTCTGCTTTCTGTATTCAGTGCTACCAACTCCTTAGCCTTTCTATGATATTGAAATATTGTTGCTGTGTCCTTTCATTCTTTCTTTGTTCTTGTAGGATTTCTCCATTTTTTTTTATCCTTAAAATATTGTTCAGTGAGATTTAGAGAGAGAGTAGTGGTGAACATGTGCCTTCATTCTGCTGTCTTATAGCTTAATTTTCAATGAAGTCTCTCATGTAGATCTTTGTAATTTTTATATAGAAAAAGGTTTTAATATTTTCTCTTGTGAATTTATGTCTTATTTAAGAAACCCTCCCTATCTCAAGTTTATAAATTTTTGTTGTTGCTGGTTTAATAGTTAAAATATTTTCACAGTGAGATTTTCAAATCCTTATGGAATTATTATTTAAATTTGGTGTATTGTTGTTCCATATGAAAATCTAGTTGTCCCAATGCCATCAATTGAATAATGAACCTTTCTCTAATTGATATTTAATACCATTTCTATTATATTCAAAGTTTTCGTATAATGATTGGGTCTGTTTCTGAGCTTTTCTGATCTCTTTTTTTGATTGTTTATGTATCACTAGACACTGTTTGATATCTGGCAGGGCAATGCCCCTCTCCCTGCTTGTTCTTTTTCTCAATTTGTCTTATTTATCCTTAGATATTTACTATTCCATATGAATTTTAAGATCGGATCTGAAATAAAATGCTAAGCCATTTACCAGAATGATATGAATTGGTATTAGTAAATCAGTTTGTGAACATATATTTTGTTTATATCAAGTCTTTGTGTTTGTAAATGAACTGACAGGGTAGGTAGATATTAGCCAGAGAGAGAGGGACAATGAAGAGTTAACGAGGCCCCAAAACCATCTTGGCAGAAGAATGTATACAAGAAGATATCTGGCAGGTTTCTGGAACCTCCCTCATTACCCCAAAGTCAGAAACCAGATAGGCAGGCAAAATACTTGGTAGCACCTGGACCTTCCTCACCCACCCCAGCCCTTGTACTCCCCTCAACCCTGTCAGTTAGCTACAGATGACCATCACATGACCTTCCTCTAAAAGCACCAACTGGTGTTGGCAAAATTAGTTCACTGAGCATGTACCTACCCTCAATATCTTCAGAGTGCAGGTGTATGCCTTCCCATCCACCAGCGGACACTACAGATGCCCCAACCTAGAGTGGGCGGGTCTGAGGGGAGAGCAAGGAATTTGTGCCATTCAAGGTCGAAGGGACAAAGGAGAACAAAGGAACTCTATTGCCCATGTAAACTCAAAACCCCAATTACTCAGCACACTCAATATTTTATTGAGCTGCCCACTTAGACTTTCTTCCAAATGTGCTTTACTTTGCTTGCATTACTTAATAAAATCCCTTCTGTTTACTATTTTCATCTACTCTTTCTCTCTGAGCATTGGACCTCCACGCAAATCTTTCATGGAGAATCCAGGGACCAGGCTCCTGATTCCTACAACACAAGGCACCTGATGGAGAGTACCAAAACTATCCCACTCCATTTATTTAGGTTTTCTAATTTTCATTAATATATTAGATTGAACCAAATGAAGTTATCCATATTTGGCCATTTTTGACTTACAAAAAGGGAATTTTATATAGTTCAATTTAATAATTTAAAAATAGTTCAGAACGCTCTTACACATCTTTTGATAGATTCATTTTTGTAAACTTTTTTTCCTTGTGATTGGGAATAGGGTTTTTTTTTTCTTTCTTGTTATGTATTCTGATTGTTTGGTAGAAGTGCTATGAATTTTTTATCTCATAGCCAGTAACCTTCTGAACTATCTTGTTAGCTTTAATAACTGGTTCAGAGGTGGAGAGCTTTCTTGTTTATTTTCTGAAAGAATTTTATAAAAGAGGACTAATTATTTTCTTGCATGCTTAATAAAACTCACCCATAAAATTATCTGCTGAGAGTATAATTTTATAAGAAAGACTTTTTGACTCAAAGAGATTTTGATTTATAGTTTTTCACTTTTTGAATCAATTTTGATCATTTACATTTTCCTAAATCATTTACATTTAAGTTTACAAAAACATCAGCATTAATTTTTTTATAATACTCATAATTTTGTCTATCATATTTGTAGTTCTGTTACATTATTATTCATTATAACTTCTCATTTTTCTTGATTAGTCTTTACAGAAGTCTATTTTATGTCTTTTCAAAGAACTAGCTTTTATTATGTCGACTACTTCAGTAGTCTTGATTTTTTATTAAGGAAATTTTTGCTTTTAATTTTCTAATTATTTTATTATAATTTATTTAGGTTTAGATCTTAATTTCTTTTAATTCCTTAAGCTGAACACACACATTATCTCTTTTCAAGCTTTCTTATTTTCTAATAAGTACATTTATTTAAAAATTTTCGCTTTACATGTGAGATGCTTTATGCATATCCCATAAATAATGAATATGCATTTTTGTTATTGTTCACCTCTAAATATTTTATGACTTAATTATTGGAATTCTGAACATCCTCTTTAAAATAGGTAACTAATTTTATTGTATTGTTATCAAGGAATGAAGCCTGAATAATCTTGAATGTTTGCAGTTTGTTAAGTCTTCCTTGGGCACAGAGTTCTGATCAATTTTATAAATGTTTCAGATGTCCTTGAGAAGAATGTATATCTCTTTCTTGGGTGCAGAGTTTATATATGTATTATATCTAGATTGTTTATAGTGATATTCAAAATAATATATTTAGGCTATATTTTTGTCTGCTTAGCTTTTTATTTTCCAAGAAAGGTGTGTTAAAATATTCTATAATTATTATTGATTTATTTATTTCTCTTTGTGATTTTCTCAGTGTTTGCTTTACATATTTTGTGGCTCAGTTATTCAATATTATAATGGTTGCTTGGTGGATTAGTCTTTTCCTGTTACATCTTTTTTTTTCTACTTTTATTTTGAATCTATTCTTTGGTGTCTTTTGCTCCATAAAGCTCAATTTGTTACTTATAAATTTGAAAGTCTTTTAATAAGAGAGTTTAATCTATTTGTATTACTTTTGATTACTGATGTTTGGACTCGTTTCTTCCATTTTTCCTTTATTTTCTTATTTACCGTGAGTTCTCTTTGCTTTTATTTTGTATTTCCTTGAGCCAGTGAATTGTTACAAACAACTCAAATATTTTTTTTCAATTATGGATACTTTTCAGACTTTATCTCTTCAGATATTTTCTTTTTGCCATAATTCACTTTTACGTTTTTCTGAATTTTCTTTTATCGTCTATATATTTTTTTACCTTTTTACTTCTCTGTGCTGTTCTTCAGTCTGTCATCTTGTTAGGTAATTTCCTCTTCAGCTTTATTAAATCCACTGTTCATCTCATAGATTTTTTTTTAATTTTATTGAAATTTTCAAGATTTCCAATGGTGATTTTTTTTCTTTGTTTTTATCTGCCTCTTTTCACTACATAACCTTTCTTTTTCAATGGAGGGATGCTAGTAGCATTTTAAAAAAATCTCTATGAGCAGCCTCAACATGAATAATTTGTAATTTTTAAAATTTCTTTATTATTTTTATCTCCTTGGACATGAATTCTCCCATTTGTTACATCAGCTGACTAGCTTTCTTAAAGATTCATTTCCTCACACAGGAGCTTTTTTTCTCATGCAAAGTCTTCATGTCATGTGATTTTCAGTTGCCTCAGTAAGGCCCTCCAGGTTGAACAGAAGCAAACCACTCCTTAGTTGGAGGGTTGTAGGCTTTATTCACAGAAGCAGAACTCGTTAGGACAGCATTCCCCGAAACCATCTTGGTTAAGATGTTCTCATGTCTGCCGCTGTCTTCTTCAAGCTCACTGGGAAGTGGTAAACTGTGGCTATGTCTTGGGGTTTCAGAAAAGTTAATTCAGGCCACTTTAGTGTTAGGAAAGCGATCCTGCACCCGGCTTCATTCTGGTCTTTTGTCACAGAGGGATATGGCCATCAGCCATTTCTTTGGGGGCCTCTTAGTACTTGAACCCATTTTCTGCATCTGTTCACTCTTTCCTGCAGGCCCCAGGGCTTTATCTCCACTGTAGCTTCTTTAATATTCCTGGAGCATAAAAAATTCTCTACTGTCTCTTTAAAGCAGTACTATTTATTTTAAATATATTCCATGCATTTCATATTTAATTTGTATATTAATAAAATATTAAGTATATTTTAATATTTAAGAAATATATTTCATTCAAATTTCTTTTCTTTGAGAGCAAAAGTGGAATGATTTTGTAGTCACTCACTCAGCCATATTAATTGATGTCCAAATCCACTCACCAAATATTTCTTTCTTTAAGAATATTATATGTGCCAAATAGTTCCTGTTTACTATGAAAATAAGGAGCAAATACAGCAACTATGGAATAAAAGCCAAGCTCCCACAAAACAAAAGCAAAAACAAACAAAACGAAAGATCTATTATATTTTTGTTTTAGGAAATTTTGAAATATCATAAGAGTAAGGCCACTGGGGCCTCACAAGAATAAGAAAAGTGATTTTTATTTTCTTATATTAGATACTACTAAATATACATTTGTATTTTTCAGTAGATATTTTCATATATTTTTCTTCATAGTATGGTGCCAAATTAACTAAAGCAATGGATATAACTCTAGTACTCCAAAATTCTTCATTTGATAATAACTGTATATAGAACCATAGTTATTTGACTGATTATTTGGTTGATTAATTATATGATTGACTTTTTTTCAAGAGTATTTTCCCCTTGCTTTAAAACTTGACATATATATACCCAGAAAAGTTTTGTGGAACATCACAACTTCTTTCTGCAAATTAAGGTTTTGTTACAGGATGTGTTTAGTGTACACATACACAGCAATTCTCCTGTGAACTTCTTTTAAACTTTATAGTGGATGAAAGTGTACATACTACATATTTTAAAAAAGAAAAAGAGAAAGAAAAATCTTAATTTTCTTCCTTCATGACTTGCTCATGTAAAAAATTAAAAATTAAAATGTTCTCATTCTCTTAAAATCTAGATCTTATGGTTTAAATACCTTTATAATTGAGTTTCTTGGTTTAAATTTTAAGTACATAGCAGAATAAAAATATTATCATTCAACAAAGGATCTACAGAGTAATCCTTATTTCTTCTGCTGAATATTATTAGATTTCTGTCCATTTATGACTTCTACATACAAAGTTTCTAAAAATAGTTTGGGACCTTTCATTTATTATCTTTTTAATGTTTACAGACTCTGAAGTGATAGCTTGTCTTTCATTTCTGGTATTGATGATTAATGCTCTCTCTATTTCCTCTTGATTGGTCCATCTAAGGGTTTGTCTTTTCAAAGAACTACTATTTGACTTGGTTAATTTTCTATATTGCTCATTTTCTGCTTTTTAAAAGTTTTGTTCCTACCTTTATTTCTTTTTCTTTATTTACTTTTTGTTTAATTGATTCCTCTCTTTATAACTTCTTGAAGTGGAACTTAGAAAGGTGATTGAGCTTATATTTATATTTTTAAAATATAGGCACTTAAAACTACGTTTTTCTCTACTCACTGCTTTAGCTGCATTCCACAGACTTTGATAGGTTGCATTATCATTATTATTCAATTAAAAATATTTTCTAACTTCTCTTGTTCTTCTTTGATCTATAATAATTTAGAACAGTTCTATTTAATTTCCAAATATTTGTGATTTCTTCTGAAATAAGATTATTACTGCTGATTTATTTCTGATTTGTTTCAGACAGTATACTTTATATTATTTCAATTGTTTTTAACTTATTAAAACTTGTTTTATAGCCCAACATATAGTCAGTATTGAAGAATGTACTACACATTTGAAAAGAAGTATATTTTGCAGTTCTAGAAATGGTGTTTAAATTTCAGTTATATCATGAGGGTTGACAGTGTTGTTAAAATCTATACCTACTTTTTCTTAAAGTCTAAATATGTTATTAAATCCTAAAAAAGGAGTCAAATGCAGTACTATGGCTGTGGAATTATCAAAATGTTCCAGTTGTACATAGGTAGGTAACAGGTGAATGACTAACATATTGTGGTATATATGTGTGTATAATAGTGACATATAGTATTATATTATGGAATATATAAAATATAATGTGGAATATTATTCAACAATGTGTTTTAGTGACCAATTTTTCTTTAGTCTTTCCAAAGCATTTAGTTTTCATAGGGAAAAAAAAGCTGTCTTTTTATTCATTCATATTTAATTAAAATATATGCATAACTTAATTATGTATATCTATTATGTATATGTATATGTGTAATTTAATTAAATCATGAATAACATGACCAGTAACATCCTCATGAGGTTTTAGAGAAAAAATAACTGGCTTATTTGAGCATAGAATTGAACAGGTGGGAGTGAGAATGTTTAGGTGGACTAGGGACTGGCCTCCTGAGTTCTCCACAGGAAGTGGGCATCAGTCAGCGTATTTTATAGATGAGAGAGAGAGTGAATTGACTGATTTGGTAAGTTGGTTAAGTGGTGGCTAGTGGAGAGAGTTTTTGTTATTTTGCCAAAATGCCCTTCAGAAGAGTGTATAGATTAACATTTTCACAATGAGATAAAGTTTATATTACTTAAAAATACTAGAATGTTGGCCTATTTTAAAGTAATTAAAAAGAGCATCTCAATTTCTTTTAGTTTGCATTGCTTAGATTTGTAGTGGTCATTTTTAGGACCCGTCAGTCATCTTCTGTGCAATTGGGATGGGAGAATTGTTCACAACTAGCCAGCTGGCCACTCCTGTACCTTCTGGTGGGGCTGTAGGCAGTGGCAGCCATAAGGAGGGAGGGGCAGAAAGAAGCCTGGGTATCTTTCTGTCTGTGACCTGGGCATTATAAAGCCTAGTAGTTGAACTCTCATCACGTGTGTTCGTATAATTTTTGTCATTTTATAATGATGCATTTAACAGCTGATAACAAAATCATTATTTTAAACTTGGGTTCTGTGTTAATTTCTAAGTTCTGAATTAAAAAAAAATTAGGCCTCTCACATGTTCAAGTCTTCTCATTCTAAAACCTGTTATTATTCTATTATTATGAGTGTTTGCAGAGGAGAAGAGAAAAAATAAGCTATAGTTATCTCACATTTTTTTCTTATGAACCTTAATTATAAAGGTTTTATGGTAATGCCTTCAGCTTAATAATTTTTATCTGACACAATGAAAGCAAAATAAAAATGCCAATTGAGCTATCAGCTACTCAATACCAGTAATCCCGCTCACTCAGAGCAGAGGCAAATAATGTTAGAGCCTCAAAACTGGCAGAAAAGGAAAAACAAACTGTGTGTAGTTCATCAATATTCCCAGTATTCTCTTGACAACAAATCAATTTGTTAGGTAGCTAGTCAGACATGAGCAACAGGGGAACAAAGGAACTGAGGCCTACCACATTGGTTGTAGAATTCTGGGTAAGCAGGTGCGCACTTGGCAAAGAATTATATGACAGCCAAGCATCAATCAAAATGATCTCATGTGCCAATCATCTAGAAACACCTTTGTAACCACTCATCACGGCCTCAATATAATACAAACCTTCCCACTTCTATGGGGTTACAGCTCTCTTTGCTGAAAACTCGCTCTTCCCTTGGAGTGTGCTTTTTTTTTTTTTATCTTTTCCCAAATTCCATAGGGCTACCGTCTTTAGCATGGCCCTTCTCCCTCTAAAATGTACTGTAATAAATCTTACTTTTTCTAACTCTTGCTGATATGTAATTCTTTCTTGCGTCAGCAGGGAAAAACTGAGGAAAAATGCTAATTGTACTTCTGTGTCATTACCCCTTCCCCACTCCCTGCCACTGGGACAATACTTGAGATCAAATTGCCCCCAAACAGTAACAAATTCACCCTATCAAACTTTTTCTTGAGGGGCTTACCCTTTTCAAGTCATAAAAGTATTCAAAAAATATCTTAAGTATATAGAGATTGATGCTACATTATCAACTAGTGGTATTTTGGAGGTACGATAACATGTTTCCATACAGTACATGAATAATCTGTGGGTGTTTTAAAATGTGTATTGACAGAGAATTTGAGGTATAGTAAGGCCAATGGGTTAGGAGATGACTGCCATTGAAAAGATAGTTTGTTACTCACAGTTCTCAAGAGAAGCAGCCATGTCATGTCATGATGGGCCACAGGGAGCACCAGGATAAGAGACAGAGTGGGGAGGAACTGTGGGCAGGAGCCTTTTTGTGCTTTCAGTGGGAATAAACAGGTAAGGCAAGGTAAGCAGCAGGCTTAAGATTGGCTAGTTTGAGTTATTGCAAAAGGCTGTGGGGCCTAGGGCTGTCCCTAGTTGCCTGGTACCTGGAGCAGGTGGGTAGTGGCCTAGTATGTGAGCCAATAAAGGAGGGAGTTGAGCTATGGGCTCTGGACTGGTTGGTTTGTATTTGAAAGATGTTCTTGAAGACCAGCTGTTTACTGTCTATAGTAACTGGCTTACACTGGGACGGGCAACCCCTCCAGGGTCAGCAAGGCCCTGAAGATCTGCAGAATTTTCCCCAGAAAAAAAAGCAGGTAAACTCGCTTACAGAACTGACAAGGGACCACTGGATTTTTGAAATCTATGACTAACAGACTGATGGACACCAACCAGATCCAAGTTGGTAACACAAAACTTACAGTAACAAGACAAACTAGGCTGCCTCATTCAAGTGGGAAAAAAATTGTAAATTTTCTGCAATGTACAACACACAATGATGGGTTATTTATATGAGACACAAAGGTGAAAAATCTGACATATTGGGGGATATGGTTCTAAATAGGGGGGAAAAACCTATCTTGAAAGTAAGAACTGAAAGTTGGGTGATTCTCTTTTGATTTGCTAACTTTCCAACAATCTGCAAAATACTGCTGTCTCTGTCACTTGGCAAGGGCAGAGCTCATGGAGGTTAATGACAGACTCAAGACCAGCTACCTAACAAGACTGTGACACAGGTCTCATTTCCTATCACAGATTCTTTTCCCTACACTCTCATTATCTTTCTGACCATGAATTAGCCTGTTAGAAACATCATTCCACTAGAAAAACAGGACAGTGTCAACTGACATATTTAACACTCAACCAGGCATACTGAGAACATACCTTAGTATTTATGGACTAATTTTGATACTGGTGAAAGGACATAAATTAAAAAATAATAATAATTTAACATGAAATATAGAAGTTCAATAACTTTTGTTACCAAAGGATTAAAAATACTTTCAAAGAATTAAAAATATACCAGGAAAAATTAAAACTCAGACAGCTACTTGAATAAAAGTTCTATATAATAATGTGACAATAACTATTTAGCTTTAGATTTTAGTTCCATCTCAGTCCTCAATGTTCCTATTACAGATTTTATAAAAGTAAGAAAATTTTCAGTGAAGTTGATTATTAAACATAAAGTTGATAGGCTCTTTATCTTTGGTCTTAAAATAGTGAACAGAATGGCTGAACACATGATTTAGATTTAAGTTTGAGTTTACAAATTCATTTTGCATTTTTCTTTTCTTTTGATCTCTTATTTTTTAGCTACAAAGATACTCTTTTTCACTATTTCCTCACTGTACTCAAGAATCTATAAATTCTTGTGGGTAAGAAAAATCCACACAGCCCATCTTAATAGAAGGAGAGGCATGAGAGATGGGTCAGAGAATAAATTTTGAAGTGAAAATCACAGCCCACTTCCTCCACTCACCTACTTCCTCCAATGCTGCTCTCTTAGGTCACAATTTGAAATCCTAATCTAAAAGGCAAAATGCAACTTCAAAATGTTTTTTACATTTTCTTTGCCCTCTTAAATCCTATTGAGGATTTAATTCTGACAAAAAAAAAATATAATGGAAGAACTGACTATATCACATCCAAAAATAGGGTTTGCAGAATGCACTATTCTCAGAGATCACATGGCTCAATTCTTTTTTGTCAATCATCTTGTTTATTTTTAAAATTTTCTAAACTGGCATATTTATTTGTCTTATTTTAACTCTAAAACTATTTTAGAATTCCTACATTTAACATACTCATCATTTCTCTCCTCATTTTCAAAATATGAAATAATCTAGGGTTTTATTGCAGAAAAAATGTAAAACCTAGATAGTCAACTAAGACGTACAGAGTATAGACTTAAACCCAGAGAAAATTTGTTATGGTTCCAAATGGATTAATCAAGCTCCCAATACTTAAAAAACTTTTTCTCTTGTTTTATTATTTGTAGCCTGTTCCTAAAATGTTCAGGAATCAAGAAAGAAACTTAGTAAATTAAGGCTGTAAAAAAAAGGGGGTTCTTAAAATATGTGGTTAAAATTTGGGGAAGAAAATATACACTCAGTGTCAAGGAAGATGTCCTAGGATTGTTATCACTTAGCAGGCTGGCCAGAGGCTTTTGTAGCTAGAATGGCTCTCCAGATGGTATGTTGCAAGGAATCATGCCATTCTGGCACATACAAGGACCAGATGGCCTGTTAAGTTTTTCCATCATTTAACCTCTCTAATACCATGATGTGCAGGCACGTAAAACTCTTATATAAATTTCTGGGTTTTGCAAGTTATTCTGAAGGTAGGTGGAGAAAAGCACTCCACTGATCTCAAGTAAACTCATGTCTGCACAGATTTAAACACCAAAGCAATTTCTAGCTTTAGGTCCCAAAGAAGTAGGTTTTAGTCACACTATACATTCTCTGAAGAGGCTGAGGATTATAGTGGTATAGATTATTTTAAAATCACTGAGAGCAGAAACAAATTGGGAGAAAAGGACCCTAAGAAAAGGGTCCTTGGCCAGCACAGCTCCCACTGGGGTTCTGACTCAGTCCCTCCAGTCAAGCAGTTGGCCATAGTGAGTTGGTTGTAAATTAATTCTACATTATTCTATGCACAGGTCTTAATCTCATGTGCATTTTCCCTGCATTTATGGAAGATGACATTTTCTGAAAACTGTTTACAGCAAATAAAGAGTAATACAAATACCTTTTAAAATAACACCCTAAGCCCCAAATTTTGGGGGGCTCTCTAAGAGGATGAAGGCCTTATCCATTTCAGAGCTGGACTTTTAGCTTGCTGTCTCACTATAAATCCTTCTGCAATCACCCCTCCACAAATCACTTTTTCCTCTGAAAGCTTAGTACTTGGATTTATTCTTCAAAGGTCATTAGGCTATTGGTAAACTCTTTAACTGTCTCAACATTTAGCTTTTGGAAATCAGCTTTAAATCATTCATCACAGATGATTATGAGGGAACACAGGATGGCCTGACCTCAAGTCAGCATCAGAGCTGTAGGGGGTCAGGGCAGACCAATGACCCTGCAGATTCTAATCCCAGATGGTTATTTCTTTCCAGCCAGATTCATAGATATTAATCTGGACAGATCTTCAGTTCCCTCATCTCTATGTTGTAAACAGACTTTTGGGATTTAAAGGTGAAAAGAATTGAATTCTTCACTAGTATTGGGATAATACCAACAGATACAGCTAAATTGATAACGATTCTAAAAAAGATCTTTTTCCAAATGCATACTTTTAAAACAATGACATATGTGTTTTATGGTTTGCCCTATGGCTCTAAAGTAGGGGTATATTAATATATTTCAGAAGAGTTATTAACTCTCTGAAATCACTCTTAAATTTTTACAGATATTGACTCTGTGCAACTTTCATGAGAAACTCAGAGAAGTCTCTGGCCCTCAAAAGAGGTAAGAACCACTGCTCTGTGGGAACATTCGCTTTCCAAACAAATAATGATATCATTTAATTAAATTCTGCAAATAATAACTGAGTCGTTGCTTTGCCATATACTCTGTTCCCTAGTGGAGAAACAAACATGAATATAAGAAGGTGGAATAGCGTCCCTTATTAAAGTCCTACTGTGTGTCACACCCGGGCCCACAACTTTCTTATATGAATCTCCTTTAGAGTTCACACAAGTCTCAGGGATTAATTATAATCCTACAGAGCTTGCATTTATGGAGGTCACCTGCCTAGAGTCACACACTATTAAAAAGGTGGCGCGAGGATTCAGAATGAGGTTGATCTGAGTCGTCCCTGCTTGCTTGTTTCATGCTGCCTTCCTGATGGCATCACACAAGGTAGAATGAATGGCCTAAGTGCTGAAGAAATACAAGCAACATGCAGCTTCCAAAAAGATCTCTATTTTACTCATTCCTTTTCACCTCTGCCTTCATCACAGCCATATCTTTCCCCTGGCAAAAGGCAACAGTGAGGACAATCATAAAAATATATGATTTCCCTGCTTCTCCCTTTAGTGTATCTAGTGTAATTCTCCACACAGCAGCCAGTGTAATCTTTCTAACAGATATTGTCACTTCTTGGCTTAAAACCTGCAGTGAATTCCTATTGAGAATAGCATTTACTGTATGCAGCAACATCCTCAGACCTGGGCAAGTAGGGGTCTCTACACTCTGGGGTGTCTTCTTTAAAATTTCCTAAGACTCTCCCCAAGTCCCTGAGACCAGAGGGATAAACAAAAATGTCAGGGTGACATTTATCTTTGCATGAATGTGGAAAGTCCAATTATCTTATTTACTGTTGATTGGAAGGTAAATGAGGTACACTAAGTTGAAAGATACATATACACATATATTCTTTGGACACATGTATTTACGTGCAGGAGAACACATGTACAATTATGCTCATAGTGGCTTAGTTTGTGATTTCCCCAAACTGGAAGCCAAATGTTCATTAATAGAATAATAGACATACAATAATACACACAGTAGAATACTACACAACACTGAAAATAAACCTAATGTTCAATCACTCATTTCGGGTGTGACACACAGTAGGACTTTAATGAATTTCATTTATTGAACTTCTAAATTCTAAGTTTGAGCCAGGAAGCCAAAGTAAATTAAAAGAGACCGTCTTCTAGAAGAACATTCAGGAAACAAAACAGGTAAAAAAAAAAAAAAAAAGTACAATTCAGTGTGACCTTAGTGAAACACTGCATTAAAAAAAATGCTTTATAGATTTATCACACTATATTTTTTCCTCCCTCTTCTAGCTAAAAAGAAAAAGAAAAAAAGAAAGAAAAATTATTTTCTCTCCACTTTCTCTTTGAAATTAAAACAGAATCAAGCTGAGGAGTTATATAGTATATTAGAAAAAAAAGAAAATGTTAAATTACAACGTTAAAAGCAAATGTTAATGGCTTAAATCTTGTGGACTTTCAGAGTGATGTCCATGTTGCTTTATGATCAGACATAGCTATGCCTCTCTGGTTGGCATTTAATATCATGGGCTCTGTGATTTATAAAACTAATCAGGTCATTTTTATGAATTGGCTTCTAGATGATTAGAAAAAGCACAGATGGTACATTTTATATCATACTCCTTGACTTATAATTTTCATTTTTTTTCTCATCTGCTTCTAATATACATTATTGCATTCTAATACTTAGATGTTATATAGAAAGACCAAAAGAAATCCTTTCTGGAACAAGCTAGGAAATAAATGAATGAGTAGAACAGGACAGGACAGGACAGGATAAGACGGAATAAGATAGGACAGGATAGGTTATTGTCTCATTTCCTTACAAAAACAGTAAGTGTTTTGAGGGAGGAAACTTTGTATTATTTATCTTTATCAACCCAGGGTAATGCCAAGCACAGAGTAGCTGCTTTAGTCAGCTTTCTGTACACTTCGGTGCAGGATAAACAAGCTCAAAATCTCAATGATTTACAAGCACAGATATTTATTTCTTAGTTACATTATATGTTATATGTGATCTGCAGGTCATCTGGGATCTGCTAGGCTTGGCATCACATGTCTTCTTATTCTGGAATCTAGGCTGAAAGAGAAACCATTATTTAAGACACTATGTTGGGGGCCAGCTTCAGCTATGCCATGCAGTGGCATATAAAGCTTCTGTTTAGTCATGGCAAAGATCACATGTGGTCACACCCATTGGCCAAAGCAGATGAGGGAGAGTAATTGCGAACTGCTGATATTCAAAAAATGTTTGCTAAATGAGTGTTGCAGCGGTAGTTTAGCTATAATATGTGGTGAAATCCCTGTGCCCTGAGCAATTGCTCTCAGGTAAATGACATTCCCTACCCCATGCCCCCAGGTTTGCCTCACAGAAGATTAGTTGTAGGAGAGGGATGATTCTGGACCATGGGAACAAAGTATTTCTAGTCCTCATAGTTCAACAAGTTCACTAATGGATAGTGGGACAGGACAGTTCATAGGCTAATTCTTTCTCTCATAGAACAAACTTCAATTGTGCATAAGAATCACCTGGGGAGCTTGTTAATAATGGCAGATTTGCACTGACTCTGAGTCTATGAGACCAGGAGCTTGTGTTTATAATAAGTTCTCTCGTGCTCTACAGCACGGCCTTGTGTGGGGACCCTGCTCTGCAGCTAGGGCAGCTCTGTCTTAAATGGAGGAAACTTCTTCTCATGACCCTGACACTCTTGAACCTCAGGAAGGAGCAGCCTTATCTTTTCCAGCCCTCACTGACCTCTACTGCAAGCAAGTGTGTGGGGAAGAGCCAGGTCCAAACCCCCCTGGGCTCCTCCATCACTGAGCACACCTCTTTCACTGTGTAACAGCAGGACGTTGTAATTATCGATCCAGGTCTGTGAGCAACCACCTCAGTCCTGGAAACTTGTCTTGTTTGCCTTCCTATCATCCATGCCAACCCATGTCTTAGGCTGAATACATGCTTAGTGGATAAATTAATGAATCTCATGAGTGATCCCCATGTATCACAGCAGATCTCACACTTTAATGAGTGCACACTCAGCTGGAGGATTTGTTAACAGATCACCAGATTCACCTACCTCACCTCCACCCCAAGTTCTTGATTCACTAGATCTGGAAAGGGGCCAAGAACTTGCACTTCTAACAAGCTCCCAGCTGTTGGCCATGCTGCAGCTGCTGCTGCAAGCCCATACTTGGTCCTCAGAGTTCTTTACTTCAGCATTATTTTTGTCTATAAATTTTTTTTAAAAAGAACTGGACTTGCTTAACAGTAGCTTTCAGAATTGTACACTACTTTGCTATGGCTTTTTTAAATATACATTCACATCAGTTTACAAACTTAGATGTGACAAAATCTATCTTTAGTACACTATTACCGAATTCATTTTAGTTCAAAAGGCCCCGAGGGCAGAGATCCTTGGTCCCTGCTGTATCCCAGAACAGTCCTGACACTTAGGTGATCGCCTCATCGATGTCTCTTGAATGGATGAACCAGTGATGCCACATCCTCTGGTCTCCACGCCTCACCAGGCCCTGGAGTCAGGCTATTTGCTCCCTGCTGTTCCTGTGGCCAGTGGCCGCAGTGGGCTTGATTTCTAGTCCTCAACCTGGCACAGGCCCCTACGGAGGAAGATGTCAGCTCTCTGTTCTCAAGGGTCGTGGTCGAAAAAGTTCCAATTCTCCAGCTTTTTTTCTTTGAAAAAGAAAAAAAACAAAAACAAAGTACAGCGCTTACAAATCAAAAGAGCTTGGCTTTTTAATTTAAAGTTTGGCTTTGAATTTTATGCATCTAATTTGAAACTCAATGTCAAAAAATTTGACCTTTTGTTCATAATGGATATTTTTCTGCCCTGTGGAGCAAGGAAACTCCGCCTTTACTTTTCAAGTAGATGGCCTTAGGCCTTTTACTTACAGCCTGCTGAAGAGCTTCAAGTAAAAGAAACAGAAGAATGTATCAGTATCTTAAAATATTATCCAACTATACTTTGTTTATATCATATAAACATCCAAGATAACGTTTTATACCATCAAATATATGACCACATTACATCATCAACATCATAACGAAAAAGTCCCATAGCAAAAATCCTTTGTGTACAGACCTTGAAGACCTTCTGAAGGTGATGCAGCACCATCGTCTAGCAGCAGAGGGGACCAGCATCCTTTGCTGAGCTTCACTGGTGGACCTGCAACTTGGAAGGAAATCTCAAAGCCATTAATGATTCAAACAGTTCATTTCTGCTCAAGGAATATCTCAAAAAAATACTCTGTCAAGAAGCCCCCCCATTCACAACCTGTTCTTCAATTGCATTGTCAGAAATGTAGGTTTGTTCCAATGTCAGGAAGAATGAAAATGGATGGCAGCTACACTGACAAAGAAACAGACCACCTGTCGCCATCTCTGTCCTGCTCTCAACTCAGTGGACAGGAACTCAGCACACAGACCAGGCGAGTGTACAGCAGGGGGCCACCAGCCCCGGTCATGGACCAGTACAGTCCTGTAGCATGTTAGGGACCAGGCCACACAGTGGAAGGTATTGCCTAAAGTTCATGTTGCTTAGTTGTTCCTTTTCTTTCCTTCATGAAACATTCATCTCTCTCTTCAGGTTTGAAGTTCAATGTGATAAGATTGATGATATCCTTTTTCACAAGTTTTAGTAATTCCATGTGGTAAAAACAAAATGGGTTTTGAATCAAATACATTTATAAATCAGCTGAGAGTTGGGGAAATTCCATAACGTTCCTGAGGCTTGATTTTCTCATCAGCAAAAATGAGTGTATGAATAATTGCTTCCTATGGTTGTAGAAAAGATTAAATAACATAAAGTGACTATGAAAGGGCCAGGTTGCCAGGTATTTAAGGAAACCTTAAGTGTTAGGTCCTTTTCTCTTCCTTTTCAAAACGTATATTCCAGAAAATGTCATGCTTCTTTCCCTGGCATCTGTCTTCACAATCCAACAAATGACACCATATTGCTATCAAGTGGGATTTGCAAAGCTTGTATTCCAGAAGAAATCCATGCAGGCTCTATGTTCAGGAAGCGTGATTCTTCAATTTATCAATCCCTGGTTCTGCATATCTGAGATGGTATGACAGAGTAATTTCAGGGGCCTGTCAATAAACTCTTTTCCATTAAAAAATTCTACTTTAAAATGACAATTACTGGTTTTTAAAAAGAGTTTAATCAGTGGGATAAAACCACAAACTACTTGTACATTTTCACTCTCAGATTTCCTCTCTCTACCTTTGATGATAGTTATATATAGCCCACAGCTTTCTTATCACTTCCAGCTACTTAAAAACAAAAACAGTCTTATTTAAAAACAACACTGAGAAAAAGGAATTCTCTTTCCACTTACTCCATTTCACAGATGAGGAAAATGAGACTCAGAATACTAACTGGAGCAAGTAATTATTAGTAATAAATACCAGCTCGTAACTATGCAGCATGGATTTCTTGCTGGCTGGCTCCAGTGAGTATATACCTATATTATGATCCAAACAGCTGCTTACAGCTTTGCCTACTTTTAAGTCATAAAATAATAGCATTTAAAGAAAAGTTTTTCCAAACTAGAATCCAGCAAACACTATTAAACAGGAGATAAAAAGGGATACCAAGGAGAGGGGAGGGTATTCTAAGGCCAAATAAATTTGAGGAAAAGTGGATTAGTAAAGTTAAATAGTTCTATTACTATAACATTTCTTAGAGACTTTATTCTTTAACAGCTTTTGTGAAATATATTTGACATATAAAATTATATTTAAGGTATGCACTATATATATATATATATATATATATATATATATATATATATACATTATAAAAATATCACCACAATCAAGCTAAACAACTTATCCATCACCTCTACATATTCTGTGTGTGTGTGTGTTGAGATTTAATTTCAAGTATACAACATAGTATTGTTAACTAGCATCACTATGCTGTACATTAGATCTTCAAAACTCATTCATCCTGCATGAATAAAACTTTGTACTCTTTGAATATTTCCCCCTCCCCTTCTCTTAGAGACTTTAATATGCAGACAGATATTTGACTGGTTGCAGGAGATGAGGGGGCCATCTGCAGTAAACTGTGCTGCTTCCCAGTCTTAGGGTCCACATAACTCTTTTTGGTGGGAGACGGGCACTTGGTGGTGGATAGGCTCTGCCGTGTGGCTCCAGTAGTAGCTCTTTGCTTTTTTTGTGAGGTCTCCTTCAAAATCTCCTTCTCCCAAAACCTCTGTCTTTTAACCATGCTTCTTTCAGATCACTGACAGAAAGAGAAAGAGGACTCAGCCTCATTCCTTCCTAGATCATCATTTCATGTTGCCTTCTGCTCTATATATGGTTGCTTGGGCAGCTCAGTTGCCACGATGGGAAGCCAGCCCCTACTTATTCTCCATGATATTCATTCTTTGGGGCTTTTCAAAACAAAAAATAGAGAATATAATGATGCTCCATCTTTAAAGAAAGAGATTTCTTTAAAGTGAATTTGGTAACCCAGCTTTCATCCAGAGCTCCTTTAGGGGACTTAATCTTCTCCCTTTGTCTATATTTGGAGATATTTTTCTGACATGTATAACAGAATAGTTCTGAACATAATTATGTAAAAATTTCTTTACTCTGATCTTCCACTACATAATGTTCTTTGTTGGCCCATCTCTTCCTCTCCTGGGAATTCACTGCACTCACTCCAGTGGCCCAAGCCTGCCCTCCACACACACCAGTGAACTGCATCAGTTCCACTTAAAACCTATAATGCTCAAATTTGCTCTCAAACTTTTTTTAAATAGTTTTAGATTTACAGAGAAGTTGTGAGATAGTACAGAGAGTTCCCATATAAAAAAACCTTTTTCTAGTTTCCTCTATTATTATCTCATATTGGGATGGTATATTTATTACAATTAATGAACCAATATTGATACATGTTTATTAACTGAAGTCCATTTTTATTCATATTTCCTTAGTTTTTACCTGATGCTTTTTTTCTGCTTCAGAATACCACAATACCTTTAGTTGTCTTGTCTTCTTAGGCTCCTCTTGTCTGTGATGGTTTCTTAGACGTCCCTTGTTTTCAATGACCTTTACAGTTTTGAGAACTACTAGTAGAATGCCCCTCAACTGGGGTTTGTATGATGTTTTTCTCATGATTAGACTGGGATTATGACTTTTTTGAAGGAAGATTCTGGAGCTGAAGTGTCATTTACATCAGATTATATCAAGGGTACGAAAGTAGGAAAGTACTGAGAAATAAAATGACATCACTTTTGATATTGACCTTGACAAACTGACTAAAGAGGTATTTGTCAGTTTTCTCAAAAGGAATGTTTCTTCTCTCTCCTTTCCATACCATATTTTTTTTGGAAGAAAGTCACCACATAAAGTCTATACTTAAGGAGTAGGGAGTTATGCTCTACCTTCTTGAGGGTGAAGTGTTTACCTAAATTATTTAGGACTCTTATGCACAGGAGATGTGTCTCTTCAGTCTCTTTCCTTCCTTCCTTCCTTCCTTCCTTCCTTCCTTCCTTCCTTCCTTCCTTCCTTCCTTCCTTCCTTCCTTCTTACCTTTCCTCCTTCTTTTTTTCCATCCTTACTTTCTGACACTAAAAGGTGCTCCAGACTCATCTCCTGTATCCCCTTACATCATACTCTAATTTGCACTGTCACTTCTCTCCAGATTCTGTGTCCCTGTCTCATAGTGCTTAAGTTAGAATTGCAAATCCTGTGGTAATTACTGTGTTTTCATATCAGTACAATGATTTGACATAAGAGACTGCTCCAGTAATCTTTAACGTTAATAAAACTTCATTTAGAGAAGATAAGAATTAGACTCATTATGAATTATTTAATTATACAGTCAATTATGAACTGTACGCATGAATAGAGGGGAAAGAAGATAATGGGAAAAAGAAACAAGCCAAAGTTATTTCTTTTTCACTTGAAATAGTCAAGACACTCACAAATAGATATCTGCCCCTTCCTTACTAAAAACTTCAACAAAGTGGTGGATCTACTTATCTCTGTCCTGAGATTTGGCTGAATAGAAATTGATGAAGTCTTATGTTTCTCCAAAGACTCCATAAAATAAATATTCAAGAACTACTGAGTAATGAAACTTCGAAGAATAAGGCTACTGCAAAAACACAGTATAGTTTATCTGTTTTTTATTTTAAAAACATCTGGTCATCAGGCTATGGAATTTTGGTTTGACACAATAAAGTTGACAATGGACCATTTCTTATTGTCTCTACCCATATATCTAAAACCTTCCCACTCAAACCCTAATTTTCATAAGAAGGCTTATGATGATGTTGAGCAAAGAAATTCTTGGTGTCATGAAACTGAGATGATTAACAAATGATTGAAAGTTAGAAGGCTGGAATTCTTTTGGTGAATTGATATATGTGGCAGATTAAATTGAAGTATTCATTGTTAACATTACATTGAAAATGAACAAGAAAAAATTTCTTTAAGAATATTTTTATTTTCTAAGAAAATACAATTATGTGTAATACTGTGCCCCTTCTAGAGATAAAAATCCAATAAACTGATGATATAGAGTGGTTTCAAAGGAAAAAATTTCTCACTATGATTTAAAAAACAAATGAATTATTATCAACTATTATAGAACCAGCAACATTATTGTCAGAAGCTGATAACCCTGCCCGTAATTAGTTTATAGAATTGTCACCTATTTCTAGTTAAATTCTAAATTTATTGGGATTACATCTTACAACTATGCGATCCCATCTGGATCTTTATAAGTTCTAGCAAGTTCCATGTAAATTTGTACTTCAAGTAAGTATGTCTTGGTAGATAGAATCACAAAGCAATTTAATTCTGCTTACTTTAATTTTATTCAGCTGAGGTGTTTTTCCTCAGATAAATTCAGTTTTCTGGATGAAAACTCTAGCAATCTCATAATTTTCTGGTTACTGTCAGTTTTACAAAGACTTGAAATCCCTCCATGGGGGAGAGGAAGGTTTCAAATTAGAAATTAGAAAGTTCATGCTCAGATATTTATCAAAGCTTCCAACTTCAATCAAGTTACAACTGTTCCTCAAAGAAAAACTAAACATTGATCTACTATATGACCCAAACAATCTCTCTACTGGGTATTTACCCCATAGACTTGAAAACCCATACTTAAAAAGGTATTTTCACACCTGTGTTCATAGTATCATTATTCACAGTGGCCAGGACATGGAAGCAACCAAAGTGTTCTGCAATAGAAGACTGGATAAACTGTGGTACACATATACAATGGAATATTACTTAGCCATAAGAAGAGATGAAATACTGCCATTTGCAACAACATGGATGGACCTCAAGATAATCATGCTAAGCAAAATAAGCCAGACAGAAAAAGTTGAAAATCACATGATACCACTTACATGTGGGATATAAACCTAAAAGCAACAAATAAATAGGACAAACAAACAGCGAGTCCATGGACATGGACTATAGACTAGTGGCTGCCAGAGAGTAGTCTGGGTGGGGGAGGAGGGGAGAGGTAGACAGGGTAAAGGGGGTCAAATATACAGGAGTAGGGAGAGGATGAAATGATTTAAGTCATTAACTACACTGTTTTTGTCTGAATAAGGACATAAATGAAGTCAGATGGAGCTGATGAGCAGCTTGCATTGATTCTATGGGGTGACTTTTCATAGGGAACTTAATCAAGAACCAGGAGGAAAAACATAGATAACGGAATTTGGCTAGCAGTCTCCAAACTTTTTGGCACCAGGGACCAGTGCTCCTATGAGAATCTAATGCCTGATGGTCTGAGGTGAAGCTGAGGCAGTGATACTAGCACTGGGAGATGGCTGCAAACACAGGTGAAACTTCGCCTGCTTGCCACCATTCACCTCTTGCTATGCAGCTCGATTCCTAACAAGCCACAGACCAGTACCAGTTTTCAGTATGGGGGTTGGGGACCCCTGCTGTAGACAATTCTCAATCTCATTTTCACTAATGGCTTCAGTTTTTTAATTTTTTAACTAGGTGGTAATTAGTACCAAAATTAATTGTCTTTATTTCTGTCCATGACAAGATGGAGGTGCTAATTAACAGTGAAATGCAAGAGATAAAATAGAGATGTGTGTGTGTGTGTGTGTGCATTCTCATAAATCAATTCTTGTCCCTGTAACTGCAGGGTGAATGCACACATGGTACTTATGATGTGCAGCCTCTATACTAAGAATCCTACAAATAACTCATTTCTTCTCATAACAACTCTATGAGGCACATGCTTCTATCATGCACACTTTACAGCTGAGGAAAGTGTGGCACAAAGATGAAATTGCACAAAGTCATAAAGTGAGCCAGGCAGGAGATAAAATAGCATCCAGTTTATCTGATTTCACAGTCCTCTCTTAATCATTATACATATGTGGTCCAGACATTAGCAAACTCATAAAAAAGAAAAAAGAGGTGAGTATATTAAGCAAAGTGAAAGTGGGAGAACTCTGTAATTATATTTCTGAATAGATCTTAAATTATTTTATTTTATTTTCATTTTTTTTGGCTATATTGCTGATTCACAACATGGCATAAGTTCTTGAGCTAACACTTTACAGAAATTACTTTTTTGGATGTGAATCTAGTTTTTTAAAATGCAAAGCTAGTTTTTTATTAAATATTTAGTACCAAAAAAGTAATATAATTTACCTTAAAACCAAATCCTTGGGTGAAGTGGTTGTTAGACTACTGCCATTATCCTAAAAATATCTGCTTAAATGAATAGATTATAAGTAATCATTCCACATTCTCCACTGATAGAGCTTTCCTCAATAATAAAAGTTCCATCTTGCCTACCTCATTTGTATTCATTGCACTTATCAGGTAATAAAACCTTAATTTAATTAGGGTTTTGTTAAACCCTCATCATGTATTTAATTCTCTATCTCTTTCAAAATGTCAGAACTACTATCTCATAATGAACTGCCTATTGTCAGAGAGAAGGTGCTCACAGTGCACTTTATTTTCATCATGTTAATTAAATTACTTGTATAAATTACTACAGAATGTCCCAGATGATAGAGATCAGGCAAATGTCAGGATGCTCAGTAATATTTCCTCAACAGTTATAGGAAGAAAACCATTGTTATTTTGTCTCCAGTCCTCTGTCCCTCAAGTGGTTCTCAACCTTGTTTGCACCTTAGAATTGCCTGAAGAGCTTTTAAAAATGCTGGTGCCCACGTCTCACCACCCACAGATTCTGATTATCATTGATCTGGGAGTTAACATGGGCATTAGGATCTTTAAGAGATTTCCAGGTAATTCTAGAGTGCAACCAGAATTATAAACCCATTGCTCAAAAGTTAACAAGAATGTAGGTAAAAGCAATAAATGAGACTACGCAAAACTTCCAAAGTCATTCACATTTTCTTTTTACATTACCTGACTCAAAAATCTCTGGGTCTGTCACCATATCTTTAGCTTATAAATGTTTTTTTAAAAATAAATATGACCTTAGTATTTTATTTGTATTCACTTCCTTCAGGTAATTGTACTGTGTGCTTATAAAATGACTCATTTCACTTAAGTCATTGAGACATTGTGTAAACAGTAATTCTTTAGGATTAACCTGTGTATGCTAGAAACACTGACCTATCTTGATGGAAAGATTATGCCTATGGTCTAGTCATTCAAAAGTCAAAGAAGCACATTTATGAGCAGACAGGCTGCCATGGGTATTCTTGCAGAGATGTGAAGTTACATATAGGTGTAACTTGGAGATATTGTGAGTTTAGTTCCAGACCACCCTAATAAAGTAAATCACACTGTAGAGTGAGTTGTAATCTTTTTTGCTGGTGAAGGACCTTGCCTTCAGTTTGTGAAAAATAAAAAAAAGCAACACTTTTTCTGGTCAAGATGGGGACCTAGGTAAAAGCAAGGTTCACCTACTTTCATGAGAGCATTAAAATTACAACCAAATTATAAAACAAACAACTTGGAGAACCACCTGAAGTCATGCTGATCATAATACATATATCTAAGGACATGAAGAAAAAGCCACATCAGGACTGGTAGGAGGAGCAGAGATGTGGAGAGGGCTGCTCTCACACTCACATGTAGCAGTTGAGCACCAAGAGGTAGAGCATGGCTGCAGGGGCCCCCTAACCCCACACAGGGTCTCCCCAGCTCAGGGTTCCAGTGCCAGGAAGAGGAGTTCCCACAAAATCTGATTATAAATATCAGTGGGGATTCTGGCCATCTGAGTGAGACAGAAGGAAACTGAAAACCCAGATATTTTCCTTAAAAGGTTCACACACAGACTCACTTGCTCGTAGACACACATCCTGGACTTTGGCAGAGGGATCAGCAGCTAGGGATACACAAGAGACATACAGAGAAGGACTGAGTTGTGTGATGCCAGAGCAAGGGCTGGAGAAACAGCCACCACCACTCTTGTCAGGCTCCCTGCTTCTAGGGCAGTCTACAGATGAGTGCCACCTTGCCTGTGTTAAACCATCCCCCCGTGTGACCAATTCTGAAGCTGCATTAGCCTGGTGAGATGGGCCAGCCCCACTCTGTGTCTTCCTGGGACCCTGCCCCATCCAACTCAATGCCAGCAGCCAGCCGCACCCTGCACCTTTCCTGGGCCACACATTCCTAGGCAGGAAGTAGCCCTCAGCTTGCACCACCCACTTGTGGCCTGCACATTTGGGGGAGATTTTTGGGAGAGACTTTTGGTGGTGGGCCATAGGCTGTGTTATGCCCTGTGCTTCATATTTTATAAATACATCTCAGGTGTCTATGGGCCTGAGGTAGGCAGTGGCTGGCTTTAATGTGATCTTAGACTTTTACAGGAAGTCACAGATTTAGTATGGGAACAAAACCTGATTCTGCATTGGCTGGGTGAAATCTGCATGCTTTCCCTGGTGACTCCTTTAGTTCTCATCCCACACAACTCCTGTGCCAATCAAAGGCTCTTATACCTGTGAAGACTTATGGGCAATTTGCAGTCAGCCTAAGTCCTTTTGCTGAGTCACCCCTGGGCCACTACTATGGGTAACTAACCTTGATTCACATTATGGTCTCTCTCACTTATTTTCAGATCCCACACAGACAGCAACCATTCACAGATTGCTTTATGGCTCCTACCAGGTAGCCCTGAACAATTAAAAGCAGTGGCTGACCTTGACCTACATGGGAGCCCCTCTCAAGAGGCACCAGAACCAACACACTGAAGCCTGTCTTTAGAACACAACAGAGTACCATCTGACAAGCCCCATAAATGGTACATCCAAAAGATGGCCTCAAGAGGTACATGAGACTGTTGGGTCAAATCCTATTCTGAGGGGTCAACCCCCAAACAGCAGCTCAGATCCTATGGGCATGGACAATCTCGATGGCCAGTCAGCCCAAAAGTCACTCCCATCCACTGACTTGCTAACAGCAATCAATGCATAGCTAAGAAAAAAACACACATAACTCAAACAACCCACACTAAAAACATGCCCAGAGTCTCTGGCACAAGTGAGCAGGGAGATTGTGCCACTGGGCCACATAGGACACCTACTACATAAGGCTACCTGGATAAGGCTGAGAAACATAACAATCCTCTCTAACACATAGAAACAAACACAGAGATGCAACTAAAATGAGAAAACAAAGAAACATGCAGCAAATGAAACAACAGGAATAAATTGCAGGAAATAAAAAACTAAATGAAATGATGGCAAGCAACCTACCAGAAACAGAGTTTGAAACACTGGTTATTAGGATGCACAGTGAACTTAGGATAATAGATGATCTGAGTGAAGACTTCAAAAGAGAGATAGTAAGCATAAAAAAAGGACATAGAAACCATAAAAAAGAACCATTCAGAAATAAAGAATACAT
Source organism: Macroglossus sobrinus (assembly GCA_004027375.1). Taxonomy (NCBI): domain Eukaryota; kingdom Metazoa; phylum Chordata; class Mammalia; order Chiroptera; family Pteropodidae; genus Macroglossus; species Macroglossus sobrinus. The sequence goes on from PVKZ01001859.1 coordinate 203,136, forward strand.
TAACTGAAATGAAGAATACACTAGAAAGAATCAACAGTAGATCAGATGAAGCATATGATTAAATCAGTGATTTGGAAGGCAAGGTGGCAGAAAATACTAGATCAGAACAGCAACAAGAAAAAAGAATTAAAAAATAAAAAAAGTTTAAGAGACATCTGGGAAAACATCAAACATACCAACATCAGCATCACAGGAATATCAGGAGAAGAAAGAGAGGAAGGGATTGAAAACCTGTTTAAAGAAATAATGGAAAACTTCCCTAACCTAAAAAAGAAAATAGACATACAAGTTCAGGAAGCACAAAGTGTCCCAAACAAAAGGAACCCTAACAAACCCATACCAAGACACATCATCATTAAAGTGCCAAAGGTTAAAGACAAAAAGAGAATCTTAAAAGAAGCAAGAGATAGTTACTTATAAGGGCACTCCCATAAGAATATCAGCTGATTTTTCCATGAAAACTTTGCAGGCCAGAGGAGATTGGCAAGAAATATTCAAAGTAATGAAAAATAAGAAACTACAATCAAGACTACTCTACCCAGTAAGGCTATCAATTAAAATAGAAGGTGAAATAAAGAGTTTTCCAGACAGGAGAAAATCTAAAGAAATTTGTCACCAATAGGCCAGAATTACAAAAAATATTCAGGGGACTTCTGTAAAAACAAGGAAAAAATTCAATAAATATGAATAATAAAATGGCAATAACTATATGCCTATCAATAATTACTTTAAATGTAAATTGATTGAATGCTCCAATCAAAAGACATACAATAATGATATATGATATAATGATATAATGATAGAGATCAATATGACAAGAGGACATAACCCTAATAAACACATACTCACCTAACATAGGTGCACTTATATATATATATATAGAAAGCAATTGTTGACAAACATAAAAAGGAACAGGGACAGTAATACACTCATAGCAGGAGATTTTAACATCCCACTGACACCAATGGACAGACCTTCCAGATAGAAAATCAACAAGGAAACAAACCAGATAGGTTTAATTGATATGTTCAGAGCATTTTATCCAAAAACAGCAGAATATACATTCTTCTTAAATGCACATGGAATATTGTCCAGAACTATATGTTAGGCCACAAAACAATTATCAATAAATTTAAGAAGACTGAAATCACATCAAGTGTCTTCTCCAATCACAATGGTATAAAACTAGAAATCAACTACAAGAAAAAACTGGAAAATATACAAACACATGGAGGCCAAACAACATGCTACTAACCAATGAATGGATTATCAATGAGATCAAGAAAGAAATCAAAAGATACCTAAAGACAAATGAAAATGAAAATCCAACAACTCAAAATCTATGGGACACAGCAAAAGAAGACCTAACAAGGAAATTCATAGCAATATAGGCTTACTTCAAAAACCAGGAAAAAGCTCAAATAAACAGTCTAACTTTACACTTAAAAAGACTAGAAAAAGAAGAGCAAACAAAGCCCAAAGTGAGTATAAGAAAGTAAATAATAAAATTCAGAGTGGAAATAAATAAAATTGAGTCTAGAAAAACAATACAAAAGATCAATAAAATCAAGAGCTGGTTCTTTGAAATTATAAACAAAATTGATATACCCTTAACCAGACTCATCAAAAAAAAAAAAAAAGAGAGAGAGAGGACCCAAATAAAATCATAAATGAAAGAGGAGAAATAACTATGGACTCCATAAAAATACAAAGGATCGTATGAAAATACTACTAGCAATTATATGCCAACAAATTAAACATTCTGGAAGAAATAAATACATTCCTAGAAATATATGATTATCAAAGACTAAGTCAAAAAGAAACAGAAAATCTGAACTGACCAACTACCACTAGTGAAATTGAATGAGTAATCAAAACACTTCCATAAAACAAAAGTCATGGACTGAATGGCTTCATAGGTGAATTTTACCAAACATTCAAAGAAGAATTAACACCTATTCTTCTCAAACTACTCCAAAAAATTCAAGAAGAAGGAAAGCTCCCTCTTTTTATGAGGCCACCATTATCCTGATTCTAAAACCAGACAAAGACAGTACAAAAAAAAAAAAACTATAAAACAATATCCGTGATGAACATTGATGCAAAAGTTCTCAGCAAAATATTAAAAAAGTGAACTCAGCAATACATTAAAAATGTTATACACCATGATCAAATTGGATTTATTCCTGGGATGCAAGGTTGGTATAATATCTGCAAGTCCACATTAACAAATTGAAAGATACAAATTATATGATCAGAAAACAATCATAGATGTAGAAAAAGCATTTAACAAAATCCAGCATCTATTTATGATAAAAACTCCCATTAAAGTGGGAATAGAGGGAATATATCTCAACATAATAAACACCATATATGACAAACCTACAGCTAACATCATATTCAATGGAGAAAGGCTAAAAGCGTATTCCTTAAAATCAAGAACAAGACAAGGATACCCGCTTTCACCACTTCTATTCAACATTATATTGGAAATTCTAGCTAAAGCAATCAGGAAAAAAAGAAAAAAAGGCAACCAAATAGAAAAGGGAAGAAGTAAAACTGTCATTATTAAAAATGACAGGATACTATATATAGAGAACTCTAAAGATTCCATCAAAAAACTGTTAGAACAGATAAATAAATTCAGTTAAGTAGCAGGATATAAAATTAATATCCAGAAGACGGTTGCATTTTTATACACCAATAATAAACTACCAGAAAGAGAAATTAGTTAAACAATCCTATGTATAATTGCATCAAAAATAATAACATATCTAAAAATCAAATTAACCAAGTGGGTAAAAAACCTGTTCTCAGAAAGTTATGTCATTGAAGAAAGAAATTGAAGAAGATACAAATAAATAAAAGCATATAATGTGCTCATGGATAGGAAGAATAACATCATTAAAATGGCCATACTACCCAGAGCAATCTATAGATTCAATGCAATCCCTATCAAAAACCAATGGCATTTTTCAGAGAACTAGAAAAAATAATCCAAAAATTTATATAGAACCATAAAAGATCCCTAATAACTACAGCAATCTTGTGAAAGAACAAAGTTAGAGGTGTCATATTACCTGATATCAAACTATACTACAAGTTTATTGTAATCAAAACAGCATGGTATTGGCATAAATACAGACACAGATCAATAATACAGAATAGAGAGCCCAGAAATAAATCCACACCGACATGGTCATTTAATCTATGACAATGAAGGCAAGAATGTACAATGGAGTAAAGACAGTCTCTTTGACAAATGTTATTGGGTAAACTGGACAGATATACATGCAAAAAAAATGAAATTGAACCATCTTTTTATACCACACACAAGAATAAACTCAAAATTGATTGACAACTTAAATGTAAGACCTGAAACCATAAAACTTCTAGAAGAAAACATAGACAGTAAACTCTTTGCTATTGCTATTAGAATTTTTTTCCCCGATATATCTCCTTGGCAAGGGAAGCAAAAGAACAGGTAAACAAATGGAACTACATCAAACTAAAAAATTTTGCACAGCAAAGAAAACCATCAACAAAATGAAAAGACAGCATAGTGAATGGAAGAAGGTATTTTCCTATGATACTTCTGATAAGGGGTTAATATCCAAAATTTATTTTAAAAAAAATAACTCATACAACTCAACAACAAAAAACAAATAATCCATTTAAAAATTGTATAGAAGACCTGAAAAGGTATTTCTCCTATTATAATACAAATGGCAATTTACATATGAAAAGATGCTTAAGATCACTAATCATCAGAGAAATGCAAATTAAAACAATAATTAGATATCATCTCATACCTGTTAGAATGGCTATTATCAATAAATCAAAAAACAGCAAGTGTTGGCGAGGATGTGGAGAAAAGGGAACCCTCATACACTGTTGGTGGGGTTGCCAGTTGGTACAGCCACTATGAAAAACAGTATGGAGTTTCCTCAAAAACTTGAAAATGAAACTACCTTTTGACCCACTTTTGCACTTCTGGATATTTACCCAAAGAAAACAGAAACACTAATTTCTTAAGATCTATGCACCCCTATGTTCATGGCAGTGCTAGCCACAATAACCAAAATATGGAAACAACCTAAGTGTTCATAATAGATGATTAGATAAAGAAATTATAGTTTATATATATATAATAGCATATTACTTAGCCATAAAAAAATAAAATTTTACCATTTACAACAACATGGATGGATCTATAAGGTATTATACTGAGTGAAATAAGTCAGAGCAGCCAAAAGAACAGAGATCCAGTCTGGAGGCTGTAAATTCTCAGAAGAGGATGGAAACCAAGGCAGGAGGGTCAGGAAAAAGCAGAGTAGACTCAAACTGGTGAGATCAGTGTTGTCAGCTGTGGAGAAGCTGAAAGAGACGAGAGTGAAAAGCAAAAGAAAAATACACCATCAGGTAACTAAAAATGTTGTTACCTAGGTTTACCAGTCGGCTAGGGCTGCTGCCATAACAAAATACCATGAACTAAGTGGCTTAAAGAACAGAAGTTTATTTCCTCACGGTTCTGGAGGCTGGAAGTCCAAAATCAAGGTGCTGGCAGGATTGATTTCTCCTAAGGTCTCTCTCCTTGGCTTCCCAGCAGCCACTTTCTCCTTGTGTCCTCACGAGGTCTTTTATCTCTGAGAGCACTTCCCTGGGTGCCTCTCTCTCTTCTTATAAGGACACAAGGCCTATTATATTAGGCCCACAATCCATGAGGGCCTCATTTAACTTTGACTAAACCCTTAAAAATCTCTACCTCCAAATATAGTCACATTAGGGGTTTAGACTTTGGCATATGGATTTGGCAGGAGGACACAATTCAGCACATAACACTAGGGTTTTCTGGGCCTTGCTTATGGGAAACAAGCTCTAGAGTAGTGGTTCTCAAGGTGGAGGACCCTGTCCAATAGCATCATCCTCATCTGGGAACTTGTTGGCAATGCAAACTTGAGGGCCTGCCCCCACATTTAATAAACCCAAAACTCTAGGGATAGGACCCAGCAAACTGTTTTAACAAGCTGTCAAGGTGATTCTGATGCATACTAAACTTAGAATACTACTGATCTAGATTCAAAAATCTACTCAAAAGTGCTGGCAAATTAAAATTGGCCCTACATTCCATTGAATGTGATGTGGTAGAAAAAGGTACTTAATAATAATCTCTACAAGAAGGTAGGCAGGGACAATACCATGAACTTTATTTTAAGTATGAAGAAACAGACTCATGATTTCATAATTGTGTGACCCAAGGACACATGTTATTGCACTACCTAAGCTGTAGTAGGCTCTAGTCTCCTGACTCAGTGCCAAGACAGTCAATGCTTCCTACCGCTCCCCTCTGATAAATCCAGTTCCATAAATCACAATCAGTGGTTTCCCTGGGGTAGCTCATTTTATTTTTGAGTGTGATCAAGCCCTTCTTATATATCGATTTTCAATCAAATTACTATTTTTTAAATGGAAATTTATATCTGGCCATGGCTTCATGATCAAAATAGTAATTAATGTATATATCACAAGTTTATTAAAATTAATTTAAGACTTCTTGTTTATGTTTGAGAACTAGATACAGAGAATTTCAAATGCATCCTTAGAACACTGTGGACTAAATCAATGAACAAAAATTTAGCAAACCAAAGGTATTGTGAGAGCTATAGGGAGAATTTTGAGAAGGAAGTGAAGGAAAAGTCAAAGACAGTTAACACTTAAAGAAGATACATTTAAGTCCAGTTTCTCTCAACCAGAAAAATCTTTGATGTTTGTTTTCTTCTGAGAAAATGTCCACTCCTTCAGCCTGTTCTAATAAGTCTATCACACATGAGAGCTGAATTCGAACTCTGAGAAAGTAAACATTTGGGGAAGCCAAACATTGTGTTGAAAACTGGCAAAGGTGAAGAAAATTCTGGAGTAACGAATAACAGAAAAATGGCTTCCTAATTGCTTCCAATCTTTTCCTATACAACCTTTTTTGGCATGCCAGGGGTGCTGGCTACATTCACAAACAAAACAAATTAAAATAAAATTAATTCATTTCTGTGCCCTAAATTTTGGGGGAGGTTAAATGCTCATGCCCTAAATTTTAGCTATTGACTTGATGATTTACTTAAGGTAGAAAAAGTCATTTGTTTTTACATATTTGTTTTAATATACTTTAAGGAGGTGGTTATCAATATTTGCTGCACATTTGAAGTAAGTGAGAAGCTTTTAACAATCTAACACCCAGGCTGCACCCCAAGCTAATGAAATCAGAGTTTCTGTGAGTGGGCCCCAGGCATTAGTACTTTGTAAACTCCTTATGTGATTTTATTACACAGTCAAGGTATCTACAGTCACGGCCAAAACAAATATTTACATTTGTTCATGCCTCTCATGAAAATTATAAAAGAGAAACAAGAAAGGAATTTAAGCTAGAAAGAAAAATTTACCCTATAAAGAATAAAAGGACTTGAGTGATAATTATATTATTTTTAGCTTTTGCCAGATAAATGCCTTTGTTAAGTCCAACTTCTTTAGTTAGAATAGCCCTCTGTGTTTCATTCTCCAGCACCTGGCTAGAATTTAATCTAGAAAGAACAAAAGAAAAATTGTAGAAATCTTACTGTAAAATGCATCTCCTAGCATAGTGTGACAACCTGCTGAAATGTGATAAGGAAAGAGTTTATTTAAAGAAACCTGAAAACTAGACAAAGGATGTCTATACTTTAGAAATGTTTAACTAAAACAACAGGCCTAGTTCCCGGAACCCTTAACAGCCTCCTGTTAATCATGAAATTTATAACAATGTAACAATAAGCTTATACTCTAACTGCCAATTTTAGCTTGTGTTGCCCTGCTCACTTGCATGACATGAGAAACAATCAATTGTATATAAGCTGGACATGATTCTTGTTCGGGGCTGCTCCTAGCAAGGACAACCGCTGGCTAATAAACAGCCTTTGAGAACATACTTGGTTTGGTCTCTTCAAATTTAGCCACAACAATAGGAGAAAGGGCACTGATCAGTCCTACCTTAAGAAGAAAAGAAGTGAACTTCAGTGCAGCTGGAAGAGTTTCATCAGCTGGTTTTGATAATTTCTGTGAGTACTGGTTTTTCTAGGTTTGTCAATGAGGAGAAAAACAAACAAAACAAAAAACAAAAAAAAAAAACAAGAAACTGACTCTCATTCCTCTACTTCTACCTGAAGACCAGCACTATGTTTTGAATCTACCAGAGGTCATATAGGACAATCCTGGAAGAGAAGAGGCTGGGGGTGATGCCATTGGAAGCAGGGAGACTTAAAAAAGATTCCATGAGCTCCTTCTGCTTCCATACTGGACAAGAGAATTAGAAGTGGGGAGGATTAGCAAGTCCCTCCACCCCCTTGCAGACACACTAACAGGTGGCAGACGTCTGATGGGGTGAGTCAGTAATGTCATGGATGGTACACTGGCTGCTATAGCCGTGGAAGTGTTACTAAAACCCAGTTTTCTACTTTGGCCCAGAACAGCAGAGCTGCCCACACTCTAGAACATGGGCTTGAACACAGTCCAGTGAGGAGTGAAAGATGCTGAAATCCTCTGTCCACCTAAGCATAAAGGAAGGGTATCTCCAATATGACTAAGATGGAATTTGCTGGTAACCTGGTGTAATGAAGGCTTAAAGAAAATTAATCTTGACTTAAGAGTTTTAAAAGAATATGAAATTTTTACACTCAAATTCACACCCACTATGCTGATATTTCATAGACTGACTTAGGCTCAAGAGCTGAGGGTTGTTTCCATGAGAACACATCCCGGTGCAAGATGAAATCACTGAGGTAAGGAGAATGAACTTCTAAACAGCCAGCAATTCCCACTTTCAGAGAAAATGCTAAACTTTTCAAGATAGGCTTAGACACAGAGTCAATACCAAAAGTCCAAGAATATTATATGTCCTTGACATAGTTTCACTTTCACCTCTTGCACTTTCTCTGAGAAATAGAACACACAGCTAAGTAGAAAATGTGTGTACAATCTGAAGCTTCCTCTCTATGAGCAGCTTTCACTTATTCATCCAATAAACTTTTACTTCATATCTCCTAAAGGCCTGGTGCTGGGAAATAGAATCCTGAGGGCTACACTGGCTAAAGAAGTAGAATTTAAGGTAGGCATTTATATTTGCTCCCTCTTTAATTCCCGCTAAATAAATTTAAGACATAAACCACAAGGGCAAAGAACTGGAGCTGGGCAGCAGTCATGAAAATGTGGAAGCTAAAAAGCAAATGAAGGAGAAATAGCTGACGTTTTAACCAGAGAGAGCTGAAATCTATGTCCACAGAAATGGAAACTAAGAATCAATGTGATTTGCCCTACAGAGCACAAAACAGATGAGCAGCACCAATTACCTTTAAAAAGAGGCATAAAAATGAGGCTGAAAACAGCAAGGTTGATCAAAGGAATATTTTTAAAATAGCCTTGCCAAAGGCTAGAGGTTTACTTTCTAGAGAGGATGACTAGAGTATTCTGGACTGAGGACACATACAGCTGACAGTGGGTAGGGTGACCATAGTGAAAACAGGAATTGGGTGAAAGAGGACTAAGTGGTGAGACCCACTCCCAGATCCCATATCACAGGCCTCCTACACTGCTTGGAACCAGGTCCATGCACCCCAGGAGAATGGAAGATACTCCATGATCAAGTGGACTTCATTCCAAAGGCACAGAGATAGTTTAACATAAGCAAATTGATTAATGTGATATACCACATAAATAAAATAAAGAATAAAAATCATATAATCATAACAATAAAGGCAGAAAAAGCATTTGACAAGACATGACATCCATTTATGATTAAAATACTTAATAAAACAGGTATAAAAGGAAATTACTTCAACATAATAAAGTTCATATATGACAAACCCTCAGCTAACATACTCAGTGGTGAAAAACTGAAAACCTAAGATCAGGAACAAGACAAGGCTGTCTGCTACCACCACTCTTATTTAGTATTACATTGGAAGACCTAGCTAGAGCTGTCAGGCAAGAGAAAGAAATAAAAGGCATCCAAATAGGGAATGAAGAAGTCAGATTGTCACTTTTTGCAAATGATATGATTATCTATAGAGGAAATCCTAAAGACTCCACTAAAAAACTAATAGAAACAATTAACAAATATAGTAAAGTTTCAGGATATAAAATCAATATAAAAATAACACATAGTATTCTTATACTCTAATAACGGATCTTCATAAAAAGGAATGAAAAAAAGTTTTTTTACAAGTGCAACGAAAAGAATAAAATGCCTAAGAATAACCTAATAAGGTATGTGAAGGACCTATACACTGAAAACTATAGGCATTATTAAAAAAGATTGAAGAAGACACAAAGAAATGGAAAGATATTTTGTGTTCCTGCATTGGAAGAATCAACTTAATTACAATGACCTTATTACCTAAAACACACAGATTGAATTCAATCCCCATCAAAATTCCAATGGCATTTTTTAAAGACAAAGAACAAAAAGCCATCAGATTTGTAAGGAAGCACAGAAGACTCCAAATAGCCAAAGCCATCCTGAGAAAAAAAAAAATAAGGCCAGAGGTATTCTGCCTGATTTCAAATTGTTGCTTTACACTATATAAAGCAACAATAATCAAAACAGCATGGAGTTGGCAGAAAAACAGACACACAGACCAATGGAACAGAATTGAGAGTCTATAAATAAACCTCCATATATATGGACAAATAATTTTCAACAAAGGAGCCAAAACCATACATAAAGTAAAGCCTATTCAATAAAAGGTTCTGGGAAAATTGGAAAGCCACGTGCAAAAGAATGAAACTAGACTGTTATCTGTCACTATACACCAAAATTAACTCAAAATGGATCAAAGGCTCAAATATAAGACCTGAAACAATAAATTGCATAGAAGAAAACATAGGTACTAAACTCATGGATCTTGGTTTTAGTGAGAATTTTGTGAATTTAACCTCAATGGCAAGGGAAGTAAAAGCAAAAATAAATGAATGAGATTATATCAAACTATATAGTGAGACTATATTTGCACAGCAAAAGAAATCATCAATAATACAAAGATGCAACCGTCCAAATAAGAAAAGATATTTGCCAACAACGCCTCCAAAAAGGGCCTGATGTCCAAAACATACAAAAAACTCATACAACTCAACAACAAAAAAAAAATCAAACAACTCAATTAAAAAATGGACAGAGGACCTGATCAGACACTTCTCCCAAGAAGCATACAAATGGCCAACAGACATACGAAAAGATGCTCAATTTCGCTAGCTATTAGGAAAAGGCAAAATAAAATCTCAGTGAGATTCCACCTTATACCTGTTAGAATAGCTATCATCAACAGGACAGATAATAAGTGTTGGAGAGGTTTTGCAGGGTAAAGAACCCTCACACACTGCTGGTGGGAGTGTAAATAGGTACAGCCACTATGGAAAACAGTATAGAGTTTCCTCAAAAAACCTAAGAATAGAATTACTATATGACCCAGCAATCTCTCTTCGGGGATTTACCCCAAAATTTTGAAAACATTTATTCACAAAGGTATATGCACCCAAATGTTCATAGCAGCATTATTCATGGCAGCCAAGACATGGAAACAACAGAAATGTCCTTTGATAGATGATTGATAAAGAAGATATGGCACATATATATAATTTAATATTATTCAGCCATAAGAAAAGATGAAATGCTGTTATTTGTGACAATATGGTTGTATTCTGAGATTATCATGCTAAGCAAAATAAGTCAGCAGGAAAGGTCAAGAACTATATGATTTCACTCATATGTGGGACATAAAACTGAAAACAACAAATGAACATGACAAACAAATAAACTCATGGGTACAGACAGTGAATTAGTAGTTACCAGAGGGAAGGGGGTAGGGGGGAGGTAGTTAGGCATAAAGGGAGTCAAATATTTGGTGACGGAAGAAAATTTAACTTTGGGTGGTGAACACACAATGTAATGTACACATGACATATTATTGAATTGTACACATGAAACCTATTTGATTTTATTAACAGATGTCACCCCAATAATTTTAATACAAAAAATAAAATAGTCATTGAAACAATTAAAAAAAACAAATAAAGACATGAAAGTTAATAGGCTCAGAATAACTTGCTTCATGAACTAAAATTCTAAAGTGCACCTGAGTGTTAAGAGCTATGGTCTTGAAGTCTGTGACTAATTGTTAGAGATAGTGGCTCTGAATTTTTTTATTTGAAAAATAAAGTCAGTCATTTGTTACAAAGATAGATAGGTAGATATAGATAGATAGATAGATAGATAGATAGATAGATAGATAGATAGATAGATAGATAGATAGACGATAGATAGTTAAAGGAAAGAAGATGTGATACACATATACAACAGACTTTTAATCAGCCATAAGGGAAAATGCAATACTGCCATTTGCAACAACATGGATGGATATTGAGATTATCATGCTAAGTGAATAAGTCAGATGAAAAATGTTGAGAACCATATGATTATGCTCATGTGCAGAATATAAAACTGAAGGCAGCACATGAACAAGGCAAAGAAAGAGAGGCTCATGGACACAGACAACAATTAATGGTTACTAGAGGGAAGAGGGGTAAAGGGAGTCAAATATATGGTGACAGAAGGAGATTTGACTTTGGATGGTGAATACACAATGCAATATACGGACAATGTATTATTGAATTATACATGTATTATTGAATTATACACTTGAAATCTATATTATTTTATTAATCAATGTCACTGCAAATTTAATAAATAATAATTTTAAAGGAATGTATGTGTAAAACTTTGATACAAATTGAAATTAATTTTTTAAAATTAAATTTTTAAATGATACTGTGAATGTCCTCAAATGAAACTGGTTAACATTAATTAATAACATTAATTCCCACCATACAGTGTAATAGCTGTGATAGAGGCACTTATATGGATTTATGGATGGATACCCAGTGGAAATGTTTAAGCATCAATCAGGGTTCCAAGAACCAGTTCCTGGAGGAAGTGATGCTACACTAAGTTTTGAAGGATGAATAGGATTTTGCTAGATTAAAAGTAGGGAAGGAAATTTAAATCAAAAAAAATTATCAAGTGTGAAATCACAGAAAACAAGAAATAGCAGGGCATATTTTGGGAGTTCACGAAGGGCACACACATATGGACTAATAGCAGGAGATGAGGCTAGAGAGTGGCAAGATATCTGAGAGCATGTGGGTTAAGGTAAGGAGTTTGCTCTGTATTGAATGATGTGTTCTAACAGGGAATGATTTGAGAGAGTGACAGCAGTGTAAAAGAGGAATTGAAATGAGACCTGGGGAGCAAGAGGAATAAAGAGAACCAATTAGGAGACTGTCACAGTAACCCTGCAAGAAGGAGAATAAAGCAGTGGCAGTTGTCACAAAAAGGAGACAAATCTATGAATCCCTCAGGAAACTGTGATCTCATTACCCCAAATAGTTTTCTTCTATTTTTCAGAACCCATAGTTTCACTGAGCTCTAGGAACGTAGGAAATAGAAATGAGAAATAACCCTTTCTCCCTATTGGCTGCCCAAGATACAGATGAGAAAGGAGTTTAAGTCTACAGCCATGCACTGTGGATAAACCCAACCCCATCTGATCTCGGAAACTAAGCAGGGAAGGGCCTGGTTAGTACTTGGATGGGAGACCACCTAGAAAGACCAAGTGCTGTAGGCATAAAAAATAAAAAACAAGGGATTGTAAGCAGACAAGTTCCTTGCATCTGTGAGGTCGGCCAAGGGTTGTCTTGCCTAAAAAAAAAAAAAAAGAAGTTTAAAATGGTTCCCAGTAGAAGATTCGAAGTTTTGTTTTGTTTTCTAGATTCAACATAGAAGTGAAATCATATTATATTTGTCTTTCTCTGTCTGATTTAGCATAATACTCTCTAGGTCCATCCATGTTTTCACAAATGGCAAGATTTCATTCCTTTTCTGGCTGAATAATATTCCATTATATATCTCACATCTTTATCCATTCACCTATTAATAGACATTTAGGTTACTTCTATATCTTGGCTATTTCTAGTAATGCTGCATTGAATATGGGGGTGAATATATCTTTTTGAATTAGTGTTTTTGTTTTCTTTGTATAAACACCCAGAGGTGGAATTGCTGGACCATATGGCAGATCTATTTTTAATTTTTAGAGGCATCTCCATACTATTTTCTATAGTAGCCGCACTAATTTATAATCCCACCAAGAGTGTACAAGGGTTTTCTTTTCTCTACATCCTTGCCAGCACTTGTTATTTGTTGATTTATTGATGATAGTCATTCTCATAGATGTGAAGTGATATCTCATTGTAGTTTTAATTAGCATTTTCCTGATGATTAGTGACGTTGAGCATATTTTCACATATCTGTTGCCATCAGTATGTCCTCTGGAGAAATGCCTATTCAGGTTCTCTGTTTTTTCATTGGATTTTTTTAGGGGGAGAGGACTGTTAAGTTGTATGAGTTCTTTATAGATTTTGGATATATTATTTACAAATTACTTCTCCCATTCAGTAGGTTGTCCTTTAATTTTATTGATAAAAACATTTTAGTTTATTGTAGTCTCATTTGTTAATTTTTTCCTCTGCTGCTCTTGCCCAAGGAGACATACCCAAAAAGATATTTCTAAGAGCAATGTCAAAGAATTTCCTGTATGTGTTTTCTTCTAGAAGTTTTACATTTTCAAGTCTTACATTTAAGTCTTTAATCCATTTGAGTTTATATGATGTAAGAAAATAGTTCAATTTCACTTTTTTGCATGTATCTATCCAGTTTCCCAGCACCACTTATTAAAGAGACCATCCATACACCACTGTGTATTCTTGCCTCCTTTGTTATAGATTAATAGACAAAACCGCAGGCAAAGCCAAATATTTAATAAATGCAGTGAATCAAATATTTTAAAAATACATTTAAAAAGCTACTGCAAAGATCAAAAGAAAAAAGTATCAAATTCAAATCAAACTACAATAAATTAAGAGATATACAACATAAAAAAATCTAAAACATTACTCAATAATGTAAATCATGGAGTGGGGTGTAAAAATGTAGTTTTCATAAAATATATTCAAAATCCCTATCAGTTTAAAATAAACTGCTATAGATATAAAATGATGTACACAAACCTCATGGTAAACAAAAACAAAAGATATACAAAAAAATAAAGAGAAAACAAACAAACAAAATACTAAAGAAAACCATCATAGCACAAGGGAAGAGATCAAAAGAAAAAGAAAGGAACAAAGGGAAACTATAAAAATGACAAAACAAATTGTTTTAAATGGCAGTAAGTACATGCTGATCAATAATCACTTTAAATATGAATAAATTAAATGCTCCAATAAAAGATAGAGGGTGGTTGAATGTATTAAAAAACATGATTCATCTATATACTGCTTAAAAGAAGCTCACTTGAAATCAAAAGACACATACAGACAGAAAGTAGAGGGATGGAAAAGGATATTTTATGCAAATAGAAATAAAAAGCTGGGGTAGCAATGTTTATGTCAGACAAAAGAGACTTTAAAACAACATAGAAAAATAAAAAAGAACATTACATAATTATACATAATTATAAAGGATTCAATTCAAAAAGAGGATATAACAGTCATAAATATCTACTCACATAACATAGGAGTACCTAAATATATAGAGCAATTATTAATGAACATAAAACAAGAAATTCACAGTAATACAAAAATAGTAAGGGATCTTAATACCTCACTCACATCAATGCATAGATTGTTTAGAAAGAAAATTAATAAGGAAATAATGGTCTTAAATGTCACATTAGATCATATAGCTAAATAGGCATTTAGAGAACATTTCATTTAAAAACATCAGAATATATTTTTTCCAAGTACACATGGAAGATTCTCCAGGATAGATCACAGGATCCAGGTTAGGCCACAAAACAAGTCTCAATAAATTCAAGAAGACTGAAATCATATCAAGCATCTTTTCCAATTATAATGTCATGAAACTAAAAATTAACTGTAGGAAGAAAACTAGAAAAAACACAAATACATCGAGACTAAACAGCATGCTACAAAATAACCAGTGGATCAAAGAGGAATTCAAACAGAAAGACCAATTTTGAAACAGATAAAAATAATAACACCACTTTTCAGAATTTATGAGATGCAGAACAAAAGTTCTAAAGGAAATTCATAGCTATGCAGACCTAACTGAAGAAAAAAGAAAAATCTCAAATAAATAATCTAACTCTATACCTAAAAGAACTAGAAAAAGAAAAATCAAACAAAACTCAAAGTAACAGAAGAAAGGAAATAGTTAAAATCAGAGAGAAAATAAACAAAATAGAAGTGAAAAAATAATAGAAAAGATCAATGAAACAAAGAGCTGTTTCTTTGAAAAGATTTTTAAAAATTGACAAAGAGCCAAACTCATCAAGAAAAAAGAGAGAGTCAAAATAAATAAAATAATAAATGAAAAAGAAGTTACAGCTGATACCACAGAAATACAAAAATCATTAAAGAATACTCTGAACAATAATATACAACAAGTTAGGCAATCTAGAAGAAATAGATCAATTTCTAGAAGTACATAAGCTTCCAATACTGAAACTGGAAAAAAATACAATATCTAAGCAGACTAATTAATAACAATGAAATTGAAACAGTTATCAAGAAACTACTAAAAAAAAAATCTAGGACCAGATATCTTCACAGATAAATTCTGCCAGATATTCAAAGAATTAATACTTATCTTTCTTAAACTATTTCAAAAAACTGAAGAGAAAGGAATGTTTCCAAACTCATTCTATGAAGCCAACATTACCCCCAATACCAAAACCAAACAAAAATATTACAAAAAAATTATTTTTAATAAACATAGAGGCAAAAATTCTCAACAAAATATTAGCTAACCAGATTCAACAATACATTAAAAGAATTACACATGAGCATGTGGAATTCATCCCAAGAATGCAAGGTTAGTTCAACATCTGTAAATTAATCAATGTGATGAATCACATTAACAAAATTAAAGATAAAAACCATATGATCATCTCAGTAGATGCAAAAAAGCAATTGACACCATCTTTTTATGATAAAATCTCTCAACAAAATAGGTATAGAAGAAACACATCTCAACACACAAAAAAAAGCCTATAATAAAACCACAGCTAATACTGTACTTACTGGTGAAAAGGTAAAAGCTTTTCCTCTGACATCAGGAACAAGGCAAGGATGCTCACTATCACCATTTCTTTTTAACATAATATTGCAAGTTCTAGCCACACCAATCAGATAAGAAAAAGAAAGAAAAGGCATTCAAGTCAGAAAAAGTAAAACTCTCATTATTTGCAGATGACATAATGCTATATAGAGAAAACTCTGAGGACTCTACAAAATAACTATTATAACTAATAAATAAACAATAAAATTTCTGGACATCAATATTTATAAATCTGTTACAATTCTATACTTCAATAATAAATGATCAGAAGAAGAATTAAGAAAAAAAATCTCATTTACAATTGCATCAAAAAGCATAAAATATCTAAAAATGAATTTAACCAAAGGGCAATTGACCTGTACTCTGAAAAGTATAAGACATTAAAAAAATAAATTGAAGAAGAAATAAATAAATGAAAGGATATACCTTGCTCATAGATCAGAAGGATTAATATTGTTAAAATATTCTTACTACCTAAAGCAATATACAAACTCAATGCAATCCCTATTAAAATATCAAAGACATTCTTCTCAGAATTAGAACAACTAATTCTAAAATTTATATGGAACCACAAAAGACCCAGAATAGCCAAAGAAATATAAATCTTGAGACAGAACTAAGTGGGAAGTATTAAGGTCTCTGATATCAAACTATGCTACAAAGCTACAATAATCGAAACAGTATTGTACTGGCATAAAAAATATATATGTGTGTGTGTGTATATATATATATAAATATATATATATATACATAAATATAGATACACATATATATTAGTATATCAACATACATATATAAATATATATGTATATGTATATATATTTATATATAGTTATATATATACATATATGTGTATATATTTATATATAGTTATAGTTATATATATACATATATATGTATATATATTTATATATAGTTATATATATATACATATATATGTATATATATGTATATACATATATATATATAAAATATCAATGGAATGGAATAGAGAGTCCAGAAATAAATCTTCACTTATATGATCAATTAATCTAGATTATTCTTATGGCAATGCCAATCAACAAAAAGTTCTGTAAGGGCCTGGGTTTGATTAGACATACATTTGGCTATAAGTATAAGAAAATCCAATTCTTGTGACTTAAATAAGTGGGATTCACCCATAAGAAGTTTGGAGGCAGTAGTCTGCTGGCATTGTAAGTACTTAGAGGCATCACAGCCACACTTGGGTATTTTCTAGGCTTTTATCTTATGCAAGACAGTTGCTGCAGCTCCAGACATCATGTCTTTAATTAGAAGCAGAATTTGCTACCCTAAAATATGCTTTTTGGGATATCTATTATTTTAAGCTGTTTTTTTTTAAGAAATGAAAGACTCAGAACTTTTGAACCTCTCCTCTTGCCTGCTTAAAAGAATTCAGATAGAAAAACCCACTTAAAGGGAGCTATCACCTTAGCAAAATATAAACTGAATGTGGCAAACAGGAAGAAAGCAAAATCTGTTTATTAGACTCTTTTCTGTGTCCATTGTTTTTGGGTGGACCTGGCAAGATTTTGTTTCCCAGATGTTTGCTCTTTCTTATCTACTTTCAAATTGCCTACTTACCCTCTGAAGTTCAGATCCTGCCTTCCTCTCCTTAGACTAGAAGGGCATATAAGCCTCAACTTCCCAATGAGTCTTCAGGTCCCACAGTCTTAGGAAATCCTTGTATGTACATACATAATAAATTTGGTCATTTTCTCCTGTTTATCTGTCTCATGGTAATTTGATTATTAAACCAGACAAAAGAACTTAGAAAGGTAAAAGGAAAATTATTTTTTCTTACCCCACACCTCGAAGAAGGAGCAAGGCAAAAAGAGATCAAGCAATGCCAGCTGCATCTGTTCATTTTTACCAGGAGAGAAAATGCTTTCCTAGAAAGCTCAGCCAAATTCCACTTTGCTTCACTGGCCACAACCAAAACATACTTCTAACTGTAAATAAGGCTTTGGAAGTAAGTATTTAGGCAAATTTTCCTGCTCTTAATAAAACTCAGGTTCTGGCAGCAAAGATTAAGTGGGGAAATATTTAGTAGGCAACTGAAAGTGCCTGCCACATTTAAATTTATAAGTTATATAGTTGGTTACATTAAATAATCAAAGGAAGCCCATTAATACTCATTAAACATTACATAAAGACTCTTACATTTACTCTTTTGCTTCAAATGAACCAAAGGAGTAGAGAGTCTGTATTCACAAAGCCATTATTCTGTCAACTGCCATTAACCCATTTCTTATAGCATCTAGGAGAACTGATCTAAAAGAAACATTTCAACCCAAGAACATGATTCTGTCCTTTTTATAATAATTATTTTGTGTTTTTAAATCCTAGTCATTACTAAGGCTTATAGTTATAACTGATATTTAATACTAATATATTTGCTTTTCAAAATTAGTCCCATTATGCTGTTAACAAAATGGTATTTAGTTCCCAAATATACCTAATTCTGCATCAATTACAGTCTCTGTGAGACTGTAATCTACTGACTGCAATGGGAAAACAGTGGCTCTAGGATTTAGAAATATGAATCAGCAGAGGTTTTATTATTATCAGAAATATTGCATAAGATGTCCCTGGATTAACATTTTGATCAGTTATAAAAGATAACATGCCATTAACCAAGAGATATTATAATCCAATTATTGCCTTATATCCTGTGATCCTACAGGCTATGCTAATTAATAGCTGACAATAGTCATTTAACAGAGAAGGGAAACACAGAAACCACATTTCAGATTTCGCTATGGTGGTAATTCATCCCACTGTACATAACCAAAATGATCTGTGACCTTGAGTTGCTGTTATTTCAGTGAGTTTTTAATATTTTTTTTACCATCTTTCATTCTGCATTGCATTGCATCTATTATTCATGTGACTCCTGGAACAAAAGTAATCTTCCTGACACATCACTTTGTTTTTCTGTCACATTCCCTTTCTGGCCACTTCTGCCCAAAGCACTTCTGATGGAAGCATTTGTTATGCAATCAGCCTACAATGTAACTCTCACCCTATGGGCTAAACTTGGCAATGGCCTGGAAAGGAAAAAGAAAATCACATTTTAGAAAGTAGAGTTTAAAATCTGAACACTTCATTTACATCCCAAACACTGAGACAATGATGTTTCAAAGGCAGCCTGATGCAAAACACTGAATGATATTCGATTTAGTAATACTATTTTATGTTTAACTCATCGGCATTGTTGAAACATAATAGAAAGGGATACCATTATCATAGCAAGCCATAGTAGACTATAGGCTAAACTCTTCTAATGCTTTAAAAATTAAAAGTTTAAAATGAGGTTGTATGATTGTGGTCAGTCCTTGATTTATCATGGACAAAAATGCCTCCAGAATGTCCTGTAATGCTTCCTTAAAAGACAGCTAGAAGGACATGCCAGAATTTGCCTTTTATTCATTATCCTTTCCTCTATTTTGCTGCTGAGAACTTGGCTGGAGCACTTGGCACCATCTTGGATCATGAGGATGAAGTTAGGAATGGCAGAGCAGTGTGAACTTGAGGACCTTGAGGAGCAACTCTGGGCTTTTTACTTGGGGAGCACGATGTGAAAGAGAAACAAGCTGCTGTCTTGTGCAAACCATTCCTGTTGTGGCTCTTTATTACTACAGTCAAACACAATGCTAACAGATACAAGCTCAACTAAAAACAATAATAAAGCTAAGATTCATTGACCTCTTTGTCAGATATTGTTCTGAGCGCTTTATTTGTATTACATCATAATCAACCTTCATGACAACCCTATGAGGCAGGCACTATTATTTTACAGAGGAAAAAACAAACTTGAGGAAGTTAACTAACTTACCAAGGTGATGCAGTCAGTAGATGGTGGAAATGGGATTCAATCCCAGGCACCTGACTTCAGCAACCATGCTTGGAACACTAACCATGGCAGGAAATATCTTTGTGATTTTGACTCATGGTTTCCCCATACAGCACATCTATCCCATTTCAAGCAATATTTTTGCTTCATTTTTTAGACCTTCCCACTTTCAAACATTCTACCTGCTAAACTAATATTTACTTTAATGGGTTACAATACTCTGTGTTCTCCAAGGTTATGGAAGGAAGGGTTTACATTTATTCTGATGGAGCATACATTTTTATTTTGCAGCAAAAGACATAATTTCATTTCCTTACTGCTGTATAATGGGGAAGAAATAAGTGAAAGACAGAGACAACATCTTGAACAATAATTCAGTCAGTAAGAAGGGATGTGGTCAGAGAACAAATTGCTGCCAGCACTGTTTCAATGTAACCTTCTACAATATAATATTTAAAGTCCTCTATAGGTCAGCAACTAGAAAGAGAAAAAAAATAAGCTTAAAAATTAAGAAAGCAGAGTACCTTGCCTAAGAAAATAACCAAAACATGCTTTGGTGGACGAAGCCAGAATACCTTTGTTTCTCCATTATTTTAATGAAATCATTATAGTTTCTAATGTGAGATAAATTTCTTTCAGCCCCTTTCTGTTTTTTTTTCCAAAAGTCTGAAAGATTTTTTGGTTTCCAACAATGGTAAGTTTTTCTTCATCTATTATTTTTAGTAACTATATATTAGGCTTTATTAGGTGCCTGGCATTGAGTTAGGCTCAAAGATGAGTAAGAAGACAAAGAAGATACAGCACCTATCCTACTCTAGCAGGTAAGACAGACAAAGAGAATGCAGTGTGGGCTAGGGGCCAAGTGAAGGTAAAAAGATATGCAGCAGATGAGGCAGGAGTGACAGAGAAGATGGAACATAATGGGTTATTGTCATTGGTGAAGAGGTTTGGACATCATCCAATGGCATCGAAAGGATTTTAGGCAGAAGAGTTTTGTTTTAAAACCCTAATTCCACACAGGAGCATGAAAGGTAGATTGAATAGATCAGAAAGGAGGCAGACATTCTATTTAGGAAACTAAACTACAATAATCCAGGAAAATGATCATTAGAATCCAAAGGCAGTGGAATGAGATTAAAAAGGAATGAGAATCTCATAGAGAAAATCAACAAGTTAGTGTTTGAAGAGAGGAGAGAAGGGATTGTAGAGTAAGAGGAAGAAAATATATGAAGATTTTTAGATTTATGTCTTACTGAATTAATTTTGATAATATAGAGTAGGGGTTCCCAATCCCCAAGCCACAGATTGGTACTGTCAATGTTACAGGTGCTGTGCAGCTTCCAAATCCGTGATTGGCAGTGGAATGTGGAACCCAATCATCACAAAACTCATATCTTCCTAGAGCCACATATCAGCCACCACTGCTGCTAAAGGAAGAAAGGCTCTCTCCCTTTTCCCTCTCAAGTGCCTGCAGGATCATTTCTTTGATAGAAAATGAGTTGCATCCATAACTCTACTTGCAATTCCTAGGTTTCCGGCCCCTTAAATATAGGGCAAAGCATATAAAATAGTTAAAATGAAAAATTACCGACAAATAATACCTAGATCGTGTCTTAATAAACATGATTTTAGATATCTAAGCAGGAGAAAAGCAGTCCTATAGTGGAGATGATGAATTTAATTTGGAACATTTTGACTTGGAAGTCAAATGTGGGACATCCAGACAGTTGTATATGGAAAATTAATTTAGGACGTAGGTCAGGTATATAAATAAAGATTAATAAGTCATCATCTTAGTAATGGTAGTTTAAATCATGTAGTGTGAATGAACCACACACACACACACACACACACACACACACACACACACACACCACAGGAAGAGTGTACAGATTGAGAAGACACTAATATCAAGCATAGAGCCCCTTTTTTTGCCAAAATCAAAGAGATGTATAAGGTAGAGAAGCTTAAAAAAAGACAGAATTTTAAGAAGTAGGTTGTGGCCTGTAAAATGATAGTACTTTGTGGTGATTTTTCTTTTTTTCCCCCTTATCTGGCTTTGATATTAGGGTAATACTGGCCTTATAAAATGAGTTTGGAAGTGTTCTTTCCTATTCAATGTTTTTAGAAGAGTTTGAGAATAACTGGCATTAATTCTTTTTTAAATGTTTGGTACAATTTGCCAGTAAAGCCATCTGGTCTTGAGCTTTTCTTTGTTGGGAAGTTTCTCATTACAGATTCAATCTCCATTATTAGTCTGTTCATATTTTCTTCATGATTCAATCTTGGTAAGCTGTATGTGTCTAGGAATTTATCTGTTCTTCTAGGTTGTCCATTTTTTGGTATGTAATTGTCCATAATAGTCTCTTAAGATCCTTTATATTTCTGAGTATCAGTTGTAAGTCTCCCTTTTAGTTTATTTTACATTTTTGAGTCCCCTCTTTTATATTAGTAAGTCTAGTTAAAGATTTTTCAATTTATTTATCTTTACAAGAACCAACTCTTAGTTTCATTGATCCTTTCTATCACTTTTCTAGCCACTATTTTATTTATTTCTGCTGCAATCTTTGCTATCTTCTTTCTTCTGCTAACTTAGAGCTTAGTTCCTTCTTCTTTTTTTCCACTTCCTTAAGGTGTATAGTTTGATTGTTTATTTGAGATATTTTTTATTAATGTAGGCATTATTACTACAAACTTCTCCTTTAGAACTGCTTTTGCTGCACACCATAAGTTTTGGTATGCTGTATTTTCGATTTTCATTTGTTTCAAGATATTTTCAATTTCCCTTTTCATTTCTTCTTTGGCCCATTTGTTGTTCAGGAGTGTGTATTTTAATTTCTACATATTTGTGAATTTCCAGGTTTTCTCCAATTACTGATTTTTAGTTGATATCATTGTGATCAGAAAAGATACTTGGTATGATTTCAAATTTCTTAAATTTGTTAAGACTTATTTTGTGATCTACCACATAATCTATCCTGGAATGTTCCATGTACACTTGAATAGAATGTGTTTTCCAGAGCTGTTGGATGGAATGTTCTGTATATGTTTGTTAGATTCATTTGATTAAAAGTTTAGTTCAAGTCCAATATTTTCTTATTGATTTTCTGTCTGGATGATCTACTCTTGTTGAAAGTTGGGTATTAAAGTCTCCTACTATTATTGTATTTTGTCTATTTTTCCTTTCAGATTTTTAGTACTTGCTTAAAATACTTAAGTACTCCAATGACGGGTGCATATATATTTATAATTGTTTTATCCTCTTGATGATTTGGTCCCTTTTAAATTATATAATGACCTTCTTTGTCTTTTGTTAGTATATGACTTAAAGTTTCTTTTTTCTTTATATCATAATAATATAAATATAGCTACTCCTGCTCCCTTTTGGTTTCCATTTGTGTAGAATGTCTTTTTTTATCCCTTCATTTTGAGCCTATGTGTGTCCTTAAAGCTGAAGTGAGTCTCTTATAGGCTTTTATCCACTTAGCCACTCAATGCTTTGATCAGCAGTTGGGGAGAAAATTAATTAAATACAACCAAATCAGAAGTAGTCTCTGTTTACACATGACATGATCTTATATATAGTAAATCCTCCACCAAAAATTTGTTAGAATTAATAAATTCAGTAAAGCTGCAGAATACAAAATCAATATAAAATAAGTTGTGTTTTTATACATTAATAATAAAGTATCTGAAAAAGAAATAAAGAAAACAATTCCACTTACAATGGCATTACAAATAGTAAGATACTTAGGAATAAGTTTAATCAAGGAAATAATAGATCTATACACAAAAAAACTATAAGGCATTGATGAAAGAAATTGAAAAACATACAAATAAAAAAGGATATCTTTTATTCATGGATCAAAAGAGTTAATACTATTAAAATGTTCATATTACACTAAACTGTCTACAGATTCAATGCTATACTTATCAAAATTCCAATATTTCACAGAAATGGAAAAAGCAATTCTAAAATGCATGTGGAAGAACACAAGACCTAAAATAGCCAAAGCAATCTTGAGAAAGAACAAAGCTGCAGACATCACACTTGCTGATTTCAAATTATACTTTGAAGCTATAATAATCAAAACAGTATGGTATTGGCATTAAAACACACATATAAACCAATGGAACAGAATTGAGAGACTCGAAATAAACCCAAGCAAATACAGTCAAGTACTATTTATCACATAGACAAGAATGCTCAATGGAAAAAGGATAGTCTCTTCAATATGTAATTTTTGGGAAACTGGATATCCACACTCAAAACAATAAAACTGAGTAAAAAAAAAAAATGGGTGACAGTGGCCAAAAGATACAAATTTCCAGTAATAAGATACATAAGTTCTGGGGATGTAATGTACAACACGATGACCACAGTTGACAATATTGTATTGCATATTTGAAAGTTGCTAAGAGAATAAATCTTATAAGTTCTCATCAGGAGAAAAAAAATTGTTACTAAGAGAGGTGATAGATGATAACTAAACTTATTGTGATAATTATTTCACAATATATATATAGATCAAATCATTATGTCATATATCATAAACTAATACATTGTAATATGTCAATTATATCTTAATAAAATTAGGTGAAGGTAGACATATCAATTAACACACTCACACATAAAAATAAACTGGATCCATATCTCACATCACTCACAAAAAAATAACTTGATATGAATTGAGGACTTAAACATGTAAAAACTATAAAATTTTTAGAAGAAAACATAAGGACAAAGTTCTTTGACATTGGACTTGGAAATGGTTTTTTAAATATGACGTCACACGCGCAAGCGACAAAAGAGAAAGTAAACATGTGGGACTACATCAAACTAAAAAGCTTCCACAGAGTAAAAGAAACAATCAACAAAATGAAAAGACAACCTATGAAATGGTAGAAAAATTTGCAAACTATATATCTGATAATGGGTTAATATCTAAAATATACAAGAGACTCATACAACTCATAGTAAATAAAAAATTAAATTTAAAATGAGCAAAAGATATAAATATATATTTTTATAAATATAGAAATTAGTATCTTGAGATGTCTGCACTCCCATGTTCACTGTAACATTATTCACAACAGTCAAGACATGGAAACAACCTAAATGCCTATCAATGAATGAATGAATAAAGAAAATGTTACACACACACACACACACACACACACACACATTGGAATATTATTCAGCCACAAAAAAAAAGAAGGAAATTCCGCCATTTGTGACTACATGAATGAAATTTGAGGTAATTATGCTAAGTGAAATAAGTCAGACAATAAGGAAAAAATACTGTATGATCTCACTTAATGTGATATGTAAAAACACCAAACTCATATAAACAAAAATTAGACTGAGGGCTGCAGGGTAGGGGAAATGAGATGTTGGTAGAAATTTCAGTTATAAGATGAATAAGTTCAGGGATCTAATGTATAGCATGGCAACTATAGTTAATAATACTGTAGTGTATACATGAAATTTGCTGAATAGGTCTTAAAATTTCTCACCATAACAAAACAATGGTCATTATGTGAGGTGAAGGATGCATTGACTAACCTTACTGTAGTAATCATTTTGCAATATATGCTTGTATCAAATTATCACA
Organism: Macroglossus sobrinus; assembly: GCA_004027375.1. NCBI lineage: Eukaryota > Metazoa > Chordata > Mammalia > Chiroptera > Pteropodidae > Macroglossus > Macroglossus sobrinus. The sequence continues at coordinate 228,841 of PVKZ01001859.1, forward strand.
TTGCACACCTTAAACTTACACAAAGTTTTATGTCTACTATATCTCAATCAGGCTTAGCAGGGAAAGAATGCTAGCCAGAAGTCAAACTAAGCAAATAACTAAAATATTTCTATTGGCTTTGTCAACTCAAATGTCATCGTTTACCTTGACAGGTTCAATGTCAATGACAGAGGCAAAGATTTCACTGTCATGAGGAGAGGGATTCTTGGGTGTGGACTTCTTCAAGAAGAATGGCCATGGAAGAAAGAGATGGAACAGGGAGACAAAGTATATTTTTTAAAAAATAGCTCTATATAATGAAAAGAAATACTAAAATGTTATTAAAGTTCTTTTGTATTACAACTATTACGTATCCTAAAATACTTCGTTAAGTCTGGGATGATGATCACCTAATATTATAATAGTATTCTGGGTTACATGAATTTTAAAATTTTTTTATAGCTTTAATTCTTTATAATAAGCTTCAATCCTTTAAACAAAAGTAATTTTCATTATCCCCAAAACAAAAATAAATTTACTCCACCTTAGGGTGAGTTGGTACTTAAGGTCACTTTGTGTAAACGGTGTTTTATTAATAAAGTCTAAGACAAGAAAACCCAGTTTCTATGAAATATTAGACTTTTATCTTGACTCGAGGTTTTTTAAAGTAATTATGACATTAGAATATCTAAAGAGAAATATGGGATGAAGGAGATTTGAAATTTACCCTTTAACCTTATTTCATATGGCTAGAATCTTATATCAAATATTAGCTTTACAATTTAAGATTCATAATTTTGAAATGGAAGGAAATAAAGAGACCATAGTCCAATGCTTCAAATTAAAGACAAAAACTAAAGTCCAATAAGGAGCTGGCCAAAACCACAGTTGGAAGAATGAAAGGTAGAAGTCAGATCCCTAATCCCTAATAGAGGCTTCACCCACTGGACCACATAGTTCATGAGAGAGGCAGAGAGCATGGAGATCCCCAGAAAGGCTGAGGGCTGGAAAAAAGGATGCAGAATGAAAGAAAGAGAATTTGGGATTATTTAACATGGAAAAGAGGATGCAGAATGAAAGGTAAGTGGATTTGGGATTATTTAACTTGGAAAAGAGAAAACTAAAAAGATGGTTAATATTTTTCCAGTACAAAAGAGACAATCTTTTTTTCATCTCTTCTAATGAAATATTTTATAAAACTTTTCTCCACAGTTTGTCCATGATGCTTTTCCCATTTAAAATGTTGCTTTCCATTACTCTCCACATAGCCAAATATAAACTCCTTTCAATGTCATTAGACAAGTCTCAGCTCTTTGTAAACCTTCCCCAGATGAATCCATTCCCCATAAAAATCTCCTTCTTTAGCTCTTATGGTTGGGACCACAACGATTGATACATGCATAGTCAGTATGCCAATTTTGTTTCAATAGGGTGTGTCTTTCTTTTTTAGAGAGATATATCCCAATTCTTCAACTTGTAACCCTCCTGACTTCTGTCATGACCTAGCATAGAATTGACCTTATAGCAAATACTCAATAAATATTGGTAGAATTTAATTAAATCATGGTATTATAATATATGTTAAATAGAAAATATATTCTTCTAATAATAAATGTTATTATTAAGTGTGATACAAAATATTCTATAAACTTCTTTAAAAACATATATTAAGGTCTGGAGGCACAAAGATATACAGATGGACTATAATCCCTTTTCAGGTCTACACCTTATGAGTGTCCCTATCTACACTGAATTAGAAAAAAATATATATATATCAAATATATTTTATTAAGAGATGAATATAGAGATTTCAGCTATCTCTAACATTGACTTAAACCATTGCAGAGTCCAACGAATGAATCACTCAAATGATACTGGCAATGATAAATAATAATAAATAAAATAAATAAATAATCGGAATGGTTGACTCGATGGCCATATAACTGGACTGTTCTAGTTCTGTTGTAGTAACAAGAACAATATGTTAAAAACCACATGTACTGTGCCGATATTAAAAAAGATGATGGAGTGTAGCTGGGTTTAATCTTTAAGAATGTTTAACCTATTGCCTCTAGATTAACCATTTACAAAATGTAATTTTTCTCACAAATTTTTCTGTATTTTTTTCCAATTTTTTTATTCCTACACATATGTTTACTGAAGTCAGTGATACCGTGGAGAAGAGAAAATACCACTTAAAAACCTTGACAGATGGAAAGAAGAAACTCACAAGATACCACATCACTGCACATTTTAAAAGATTAATTTTAAGGATCTCTATTATTGTTTTATATAATATCATTCTAATCTCATGCTTCTAAGTGTTTTACTTTCAGATGTCTGGGGACTTGCTCTTTTATTAGCATGTTAATCCATTAATATAATAAATATGGTATTTGGAATAATGAATTACCTGCTCTCCAGTAATGCTCATTAAAATGTTGCCTCTTGAATCGCCTTCCTGAGAGGTTGACCTCTTTTAAAAATTAATAGAAGTCATGAATTGCGTTTGTGAAATTTGTAGCATCTCCTTTTACTAATAACTACAACTTTTCCATAGATAAAACAGTATCTGATGCCCTCTGGGAGTTTTCCATTCCTAATAATGTAAAATATATTATAATTTTAGAATAAATAAATGTCACTTAAACTATGACACAGCTTAATGAAAGGAAAGGACCAATGTGTCTTTGTCACTTCAACATGTTTCAGGCTTTTGCTTTGCATGATTTAGGATCACTTAAAAAATAGCCATGTCTGGAATATGAAGTCCTTCCAGTGGAAAGATGGATTTACAATGTGTGTGCTCTTACGCAGAGCTATGAGTGGCACAAGCTGGATATAGTGTCCTAGGAGGGTGAATGAGCCAGATTCTAATCAAAAAGTATTCTTATGTACTCATTTCCGATAAGTCACCTAAAGATTTCTGAATCTTCAAGCCTTCCATAATTTGTTGTGATTTATTTTCTCATTTTAACTAAGATCACTTTTGTAACTTTGTTTTTTGTTTCTTGGCTGGATCTCCAAATTGTGTAAGTTTCAGGTCCTACAAAACCTGAATCTGCTCTTGATGACAGAAGGAAGGGTTTCTTTGCAAAGAATATTTGTTTCAAAGAATCTTTTTAATCGACATTTTCTAACTGAGTATCATTAGCTTCACCAAAGGCTCCAGTGTAATTTGTGTGAATAGAGGCAAACACTCTGCAGAAATCATCATTTGGATATTGAGAGCTGATGATGCGAACACTGAGCTTCGGAGTAAAATGAGAGCCCTAACTTAGATGTGGTACCACAGACCTTTATGATAGGTGCATCAGAGAAACAGCAATAACCAAGCAGATGTTAATTCCAACCTCATTACTGAACGAGGGACTCCTACAGGGTCTGCACCAGGTTCAGAAGCATCAGGTAAAAGTCAAGAGGAAAGGTTTGACATACCCGGAAACTTCTCAGCCAAATCTGAGCTTTCTCAGTGACACTGAGAAAATCCAGCAGCCAGTGCACACCATGCAGATAATGTTGCACAGAGACTCAAGCCAGTATGAGAAAAAAAAAGACATCAAAGAATTGCAGGGGGCTATGAATACCATATATCCTGCTGATGCTAGTCTCCTGAGCCAACGCATCACAACTTGTACATGGACCCAGTTTTGATCAACTGATACTTGTCAATTATTCTGTAACAGGTGAACTAAGAGTACACAAATGATCAGCACACAATTAGGAAAAAATTTCATTTCATGACTTACTAGCATGTCCTGTACTATAGAAAATTCTCCAACTTGAAAAACAAGAATATGGTAGTCTTCTATTATAGTATGGTAGTATATGTTATTTTTTTAAATAAATTATTTTAAACTACCTTCTATCATCTGCATGAAATAAAGTTTCAATATTTAAAATAAATATTTTTCTAAAATTCTCCACAAAACTTAAAAAGTCAAAAGGCAATCTCTCCCAAGAAAAAATGTACAATTGCTCAGCATAATAGATAAAGGCATTGGTGGTGAGGGATGGGGGAAGGTGAGAGGGGTGGGGAGGAAGTAGAGACAGAGGAGAAAAGATCAAGGTTAAAACTTGTGAGAAGGTTAATTGACTTTCTCAGGCGAAATTGGGTACTAGTCAGTGCCTTAGGACAGCAGTACCCTAGGTAAAAGCCATAAACTTTCGAGGGTCTCTGAGATGCTTTCAGAATATCAAAAACTCAAAACTACTTTTATAATAATACTTAGGCATCCTTTGTCTTTTTCACTGTATTGCTTTGTATTAACAGTGAAAAAGCAATGGTGGGTAAAACTGTGGGTGGCTTAGCACAAATCAAAGCCATGGCCCCAAACTGTACTAGCATAATGTACTTGTTTCATGGTAAATCATTGCACTAGTATTAAAAACTATTAATTTTATTAAATATCAGTCCTTCAGTTTACATCTTTTTAACATTCTGCCTGATGAAATGAGAAGTATGCAAAAAGTACAACTACTGCAAACTGAGATATGATGGTTGCCTCAAGGATGAGCACTTACAAGATTATTTGACTTGTGAGCTGAACCAGCCACTTTTTTCAGAGAATTCCTTTTTTTCTTGAATTGATGAAGAATGGTATTTATTAAGACTTGGGTATTTGGCAGACTTTCTTTCAACAGTGAAACGAGTGAAACTATCACTTCAAGGAAAACAACTGATAGTCTTGTTGCCAATGAAAAAATGCAAACTTTGAAGGAAAAATTACAATTTTAGAAAAATTGTGTAAGCTTAACAGCTTTTCTTTCAATGCTCTAAGACATCTAATAAGATTAGTAGTGATATTAACAAATATAATATTTTATATTGTATAATGAAATATGCCAATATTTGAAAGATCCGCATGATTCAGTGACTCAATATTTCAAATCACTAATGCCTCATGTTACAAAATCATACATGAGTAAAACATCTATTCAAAGTACAAGATAGGCCAATAAATTTTAATGTAATGGAATTTGAAAATTCATTATAGGGTTTCAGATTTCACAATGCAACTCACCTTTAAGAAATCACCATTTAGTATAATATCTAATAATAGCTACAACTATCTAAGAGGACTATTAAAATATCCTCTTCCAAGTACATATCTGTGTGAAGCTGAGGTTTCTTAATACATCTCAACCAAAACAACATGTCACAACAGACTGATAGTGGCTTTAAAATATGTCCATAGATTCTCTGACAATCCTTCCCTCAAAAGATGTATTCTGAAAGCAAGACTTAATAACTCATTTCTAGTGTGTAACTAGAACATGACAAAGTCACAATACGTTACTTACAACAGATGATATAGGCATTGTGATTTTTTCCTTGCTCTCTCAGAAAGCTTGGAGGAAACCAATTGCTATGTTGTGAGAATACCAGAAGATTTTAGAACTTTAGCCTTGGCTGAAAAGTCAAAGGATCAAACCAAACATCTGGATTCTGACAATGTAAAGTAAGAGTTCTCTTCAGGTTTCTTCAAGATTTGACTACTACTCAGAACTACATTAGGCTTCTTGTGGGTCATTGGTTCTGGATTACATTGAGTTGGCTAAATCTGGCCCACTCTCTTCTTTCATAATAAATTTTATTGGAACATGGCCAGTCCTATCTGTTTACATATTGTCTATGACTGTTTATGGCTAAAATAGCAGAGTTGAAGAGTTGTTACAGAAACTATATGACATAAAACCTGAAAAGCTTAAAATAGGTAGTATTTGGCCATTTAAGAATAAGTTTGCTTACTCCTATATTACAACCATGGTCTTCAATAGGCATTCTTTCTACTCATTTTTCCCAATGAAATTCCGAGGGATACCTTTTTTCAGGGAGCAGAATCACTAGGGCAGAGCAAACAGCGTTAGCCAGGTTAATGGACACTCAGATATGGCTCCCAGTTGGAGTCTGCATGCTGTGAGAGGGAAGGAATCAACAAAGAAACAATGGCTTTTTCCAGAACTATCTGGGAGAAAGTTGCCCCTCCAGCCATCATCCTAAAGCCAGGCTATTCATTGCCTCCCCAGATGTCCCTGGCTCCTTTACAGCTTCTTCTCAAGTACTGAAACTCAGAATGAGTGATTACATCAGCAAATCTGTGTATGGGCCCTTTAAGAGGACTGCTTGAGATTTCAGGTGCCTTCTGTATCACTCAGCCAATATCTCTGCTTGTTTTTATAGCCAGGAGTCATGGGGACTTCTCTTTCTAGCACTAGAATCCTTGGCTGGGGAGCCTAGTTTAAGACTATGATCTCTCACTCCTCTGAAGGAACAGCCATAGCAAAATATCCCTCCTAGTTTTTAACTGCTACACAGGGGTGTGAGACAAGCCTGTTCTGCATCTTTAGCCTGTCCTATCAGTCTTGAGGTGGCTTGTCCGTATATCCTTAGTTGTAGGACTTCTGTTCAGCTAGACTTCAGGTGATTCTCAATGATGATCTTTCTGTAATTTAGTTTCAATTTTGATGTGGCCATGAGAAGAGACAAGTAGAGTGTTTACCTTCTCTGCACCTTGACGAGAAATCCTATCTTAACTTAAATCTTAATTTCTTCTGCAACAAACTATTTTCAAATAAGATCACTAGGTACTAGGGGTTAGGATTTTAACATATATTTTTGAAAGATGCAATTAAATCCATACATTCATAAAATTGAAAAAAAAATACTGTCTCTGAAAAGAATAACTGAAATAGAAGACAGAATTATAAGCAAAGAAGTTGGTAAACATATGTAAAACAAAAAATTGACTGCATGAAACTAAAGAAATATCTAAACTGAGTATTAAAAACAAACTAAAGTTTAAAAAAATTAAATATAAGATAGGGTGGCAATCAAAGCTAAAGTTATCTAAGGTATTCAGAAAAAGAATAAAGATATTGAATAATTTTAGACCTTCAGACAAATATGCAGTTTAAAATTTTAAGAGTAACATCTGAGAGACTAGAAATTGAGAATATATATATCTTTTAAATAGTAGATGAATGTCATTTAAAAATCATTCTAAAAAGCGTCAAACGAGGAGAAAAAAAGTAAATGACATTAAACACACATTTGATATATTTGGAAAAATTCCAAATATATTAATAATCATGTTAAATGTAAATGCACTAAACTCATCAGTTGAATGGCAAAGATTATCAACTAGACAAAAGGTGTTACAATACCTAAAATATAAAGATATAGAAACCTTCAAAGTAGAAGGGTAAAAAGAATTGTATTAAGGCAATCTTTGTGCAGATGTACTAGAATCAGAGAAAATAGTTTAAGGCAAAAATCATTATTTAGAAACAAAAAGAGATATTATAAAATAATAAAAAGTTAAAATTCACTAGATGATACCGAGGACTAAATTTACAAGTACATAACAACATGGTTACTAGATTTACCACAAGACAACCCACCATTGTATTGGTGAATTTGAAGACCCCTCTCTCAAAAACTAATCAAGACAAAAATTATTAAGAATATAAAAGTTTTTATTTGAAATACAATTAACAAGCTTGACCTCATGAACATTTCACCAATGAGAATATATATTCTTCTTAAATATCAATGAAACATTTTTTAAAATTGGCCAATTATCAGGCTACAAAGCAACTCTTAACAAATTAAGAGAATAAGTATGAATATATTTTGAAGACAAAGAAGGCATTTTGGGGATGTATTAGATGTAAATAATAAAAACAGAGATATCAAGGATAACTGCTCAATTTAGGTTTTAGAACTGGCTGGCTGGATGTTCATGCTATTAACTGAGACTGTGAGTACAGGACAGAAAATTGGTATGGAGTTGGGGTGGGGATGGGGCTAATAGAAATTGATTTTTCCATGTTAATCAAGCTACACTGAAGATACTTATTGCGTATTAAAAAAATGAAGATGGCAAATAGGCTCTTCTGGAGAGAATTCAAGTTTGATACATAGATTAGAGAATCATTAGTATAAAAATTATATTTTAACCACAAGATAAACTCACCTTAAAAAATATGTATGTTGATAGAAAAGAGGAACTAAACCAAGGAGAACTCCAAATTTACAGGACAAGATTAGCAGAAGAAAGGCAAAGGTAATTGAGGAGTAGACAATGTATGAAGAAAACCAGGAAAGCTAGTTTGAGAGACCAAGATAAGCTCTTCTAGAAGGAAAAGTGATCAGTGGATCAATTAGGTAGGAACAGAGATACTGCCATTGGACTTGACAGTATGGAAACCATTGTTGTCCCTAATGAAATACATCTCCATAGAGTGATGTGAAGGAAGTCTATTTGGAGTGGACTGGCAAGAGAATGTAAGGTGAGGAAGTGAAACTCTAGAGAGGTCTTTTCTGAAGTTTAATTATGAAGGGAAGTAGAGAGATGAGCAGGGTGAGATAGGAATATAGGGTGAAGGGAGGGTTTTTTAAAAGCAGGATATATGAAAGCAGGTTATGAAGCTGATAAAAATGATGTTCTATAAAGGGATATCCTTGAGCACCCATGATGAGATGAGAGGCAATAACTACAAGGACAATGCTTTCAAGAAGCTGAGAGAGAAGAGGATCCAGAGCATAGGAGGAAGTGTTGGACTTCCACAGGAAGGATTTCACCCACAGTAATGAGAGGAGAGGCAAAGCATGGGTGCAAATGCAGGTTGCTGGAGGGAAGATGAGGAAGTTCTTATTTTATTTTAACTATTTTCTCAAGGATGTATGAGGTAAAGTTATAAGTTGCTACTTGAGATGTGGAAGAAGTGGTATAAGAAATTTGAGAGGAAAAAGGTGTGAAACAGTTGCTTAGAAGTGAGAATTTGAATATGCCCAATTAGTAGGATTGCTAGATGGTGTGGTGTACCCTTTTGAGTGTTGTAATCTTAGATTGAACATGAAACTAGTCAGCATGGGCTTATGTTTATCTCCAGCAACATTAAGCTGCTTGAGTATAGATATGGAATCGGTAGATAATTGGGTTTAACCAGGGTTGGACCTATGCCTGATGAGTGCAATGACAGCAGAGAGGGACAAAAGACTTAAAGGTGTTTGGAAGGGAGTGATTACAGTGTCACATGGACTTCAAAATCTTTGACTTATATCCTCCCTAAAAATAGTTTCAAAAAAACTATGAACCCTCTACACATTTTTAAAGGTAACATTTAAATTTATCATTTCAAGCTTAAATGTGATATATTTTTTGATATATAGTACATTTTGATATGTCACTTTTTAAAAAATGTTAACTGCATTAGTCCATTGGGAATGCTATAACAGAATACTATAGACTAGATAGCTTATAAGCAACAGGAATTTATTTCTCACAGTTCTGGAAGCCAGGACTTTTAAATTCAAGGCACCAGTAGATTTTGTGTTTGTTGAGGGCCCACTTTCTGGTTTATAGAGGGCCTTCTTGCTATGTCTTCAGTGGGGAGTGGCGAGGGAGCTGTTTGGGGTCTCTCACAAAGGCACAAATCCCATTCATGAGAGCACTAACTTCATGACCTAAACACCTCTCAAAGCCACCATTCCAAATGCCATTACTTTGAGTATTAATGTTCATCTCATAAATTTTGAGGGGACACAAACATTTGTTCTCTAACAGTAATTGATGAATTTTAATATCATATAAATTTGATATTAAATCATCCATTTAAAAATACATTTAAAAGTGCTCTTTATATTGAAATATATTTTCATTGCTACTTGAACCTCTACTTTTATTCCACTCACTCTCCATGACAACTGAATTTTATAATATATTTTTGTACTCACGAGTTTATCACCTTCACACATTTCTCTGCAACAAACATTATATAAGCTGAAGTTTAATGTAATTTTTATATTTTCTATGAGCATAAATCTCTGAGTGTTAAATTTTTCTTTTAGATTACTGTTAAACAGTTATTAATATATATTTGACTAAAACAATATTCACATATTAAAATTTTTTACTAAAATATAAATGTATTTTAAAATTTGATAAATATTAAACATACAAACTAGCATTCTATTGAGCATTCTTCCCTTACTAAGGTAAATGAGGACATCTTTTTCCAATTAATTATTTCATCCATAGGTTAATGTTACTTAAATCTAGAGTAACATATAGAAAATATCAACATTCTCATTTTACATTATTATACATATGTGCTGACAAACCTTTTCCTCATAACTAAGTAGATATAAATGCATAAGTTTTATAGCAATGTCACTCAACTCTCTAAACTCCTTCTGGCTGAAAGCCAAAGTCACATAAATATCTATCATAAGAAATATGTTAATAATCCAGCTGCGGACCCCTCAATTTATTGAAAGCAAAAAAATTAGAAATCACCTAATTATAAATAAATTTATCATTTATTTTCTTTATTTCTTGAAAGTATACCAAAAAGCCTTATCAAGACTTATCTGAATGTAAAACAAAATTATAAGGTAAAATAAGTTGAGTATTAACAGTAATTGGAATATATATTTCATGATTTGGTAAAAATTTATTTTTAACTGTCTTATTGAATAATGCACATGAACATAAATCAGATAATTTTTTACCTTAAATATCTTAAAAGCATTTCACTAATATTTATAAGAATTGACATCATAAACCTAATCTACTTGGGCAGTTCAAAGATTCTTTTTATTTCAGCTAATAAAGTCTTAGAAGGAGGAAAAAGAATAGCTTTACAGAGGAGAAATATAACAAACACTACCTTAGCTGTGATCAAGATCAACATCAACGGTGATAGTATGTGCCCTGGATATGGTGGAAAGAAAACAGCACTTTCCCTCTTTAGCCTTCTTCCTCATAACCTATAATTCCAGTCTAATCATGAGAAAAAAATGTCAGACAAATCCTAGCTGAAAGATAGTTTGCAAAATACCTGACTAGTCTCCTCATAATTGTCAAAGTCATCAAAACCAGGAAAGTTGTTGGATAAACTATCATAACCAAGAGAAGACTAAGGAGACATGATGACTAAATATAATGTGGACTACCAAAACTGAAAAAGATTAGGTAAAAAATTTTTTTAATCTAAATAAAATGTGGATTTTAGTTAATCATATTGTATTAATATTGATTCATTACTGTGACAAACATACCAGGTAGTAAGATGGTACTACCTGGGGTAACTAGGTGTGGGGATGTAGAAATTTTATACTATCTACAATATTTTTATAAATCTAAAATTGTTCTAAGATGTAAAATTTAACTCTCAGAAAAAGTACTAGAGGTAAGTATCTTGAATAGCTAAAGTAAAAAATTAATGTATAAAGAATATTTTTAACTTTCAGCATTCTTTGGGATTATCCCCTTAGATTGAAATATTCACTGATAATAGACTGGAGATGAAAGAGACAAAGTCATTAAACAAAAATTGTCATTAATGCCACCACACCATTCTATCTGATATCCACATTCAAAACATCCCAAAATGGGTCAAATATACTGTTTCTCCTTAATCAAAATACATAAATAAGACAGAAAATCCAGGAAAATCTTAAGGATTTAATTAATTATTTTTTTAATTTCCCCAAATTAATATTTTATTACTTACTTGGCAGCCTAAGGTTTTACAGCTCAGTTGAATATACCATATTAAAATTTGGAATCAGTGAGGCATATGCCCTTCTCATATGCAGTAAGAGAATAGGTATTATAAATGCCTATGAGCTCTCAGATGGATCAATTTAAGAAAAATAATTATTATGAATGTTTCTTTAAAATTATCTTTTGCAAGGTTCCATTCAAGATGGTGAGGTAGGTAAGCAATGTGCAAACCTCCTCCTATGACCACATTAGAACTGTAATTAAATTATGTAATAGTCAACCTGGATAATGTTCTGAAGACTAGCTGGACACAACTCCTATAACTGGGGATAAAAAGAGGAGACCACATGAAGACTAGCAGGAGGGATAGAAATGCAAAATAGGCTGGTCTCACACCTATGTGATGATTAAACAATGGGAGGAATATCTCAGCTGTGGAGCCCCACCTCCCACCAAAGGAGTGAGGGGCTTAGCAAGGCTATCTATTAAAATAAAGACAAGATAAAGAGTTTTCCAGACAGGTAAAAGCTAAAGGAATTCATCACCACCAAGTCAGAATTACAAGAAATGTTGAGAATTACTTTATGAAAAAGAGGGGGGAAATAACATAAATATAATAAAATGTCAATAATTATGAATGCTCCAAACAAAAAATATAGTGTCACCGAATGGATAAGAAAACAAGACCCATACATATGCTGTCTACAAGAGGCCCACTTCAGATTAACACACACACACACAGACTGAAAGTAAAGGGATAGAAAAGATATTTCATGCAAAGAAAATGAAAAGGCTGAGGTAACAATACTTATATCAGACAAAATAGACTTTAAAACATAGACTATAATAAAGTGCAAAGGACATTACATAATGATAAAGGGATTAATCCAATGAGAGGATAGAACATTATGTATCCAACATAGAAGCATCTAAATATATAAAGCAAACATTGACAGATATAAAGGGAAAGAGAATAGTTTAACAGTCACAGTAGGAAACTTTAACACCCCATTGACACCAATGGGCAGATCTTCCCAGACAGAATATCAACAAGGAACAGCAACCTTAAATGACACACTAGACTAGATGGATTTAATTGATATTTTCAGAGCATTTCACACCAAAGCAGCAAAATATACATTCTTCTCAAGTACACATGAAACATTTTTCAAGATAGACCACAAAACAAGTCTCAGTAAATTTAAGAAGACTGAAATCATATCAAGTGTCTTTTCCAAGTGATATTAACTAGAAATTAATTACAAGAAAAAAACTGAAAAATACACAGACACTTGGAGGCCAAGCAACATGCTACTGAACAATGAGTGGGTTAACAATTAAATCAAGGAAGAAATTAAAAGATAGAGTCAAACGAAAATAAAACACAACTCAAAATTGATGGAACACAACAAAAGCAACTAAAAGAACTAGAAAAGAACAGCAAACAAAGGCCAAAGTGAGTAGAAAAAAAAGAAAATAATAAAATTTAGAGTGGAAAGAAACAAAATAAAGTAAAAAAAAATACAAATATCAATGAAATCAACAACTGTTTCTTCAAAAAGTTGAACAAAATTGATAAGCCTTTAACCAGACTCATCAAGAAAAAAAGACAGAAGATCTGAGTAAATAAAATCAGAAATGAAAGAAGAAAAGTGACAAGTGACTCCACAGAACTACAAAAAATTATAATAAAATACTATGAGCAATTATATACCAACAAAATAGACAACAAGGAATAAATGAATACATTTATAGAAACATACAATCTCTCAAAACTGAGTCAAGAAGAAACAGAAAATCTTACCTAACCAATTACCACCAGCAAAATTGAATCAATAATCAAAAATTCCCAAAAACAAAAGTTCTGAACCACATAGCTTCACAAGTGAATTTTACCAACCATTTAAAGAAGAATTAACACTATTCTTCTCAAAATATTTCTAAGAATTCAAGAGGAGGGAAGTCTCCCAAGCTCATTCTACAGGGCCATCATTACTCTGATTCCAAAACCAAAGACATTACAAAAAAAAATTATAAACCAATATCCCTGATGAATATAGGTACAAAAATCCTCAACAAAATATTAGCAAACAAAATTCAGCAACACATTAAAAAAATTATGCATTGAGATCAAGTTAGATTTATTCCTGGGATGCAAGATTGTTTCAATATCTGTAAATCAATTAATGTGATACACCACATTAACAAAATGAAGGATAAAAATTATAATCATACCAATAGATGTAGAAAAAAGCATTGGACAAATCCAGAATTCATTTATGCCAAAAACATTCAGAAAGTGGGAATAGAGGGAATGTACCTCAACATAATAAAGACCATATATGACAAAACCACAGCTAACTCAACAGGGAAAGACTTAAGAGTTTTCCTTAAGATCAGGAACAAGAGAAGGATGCCCACTTTCACTACTTTATTAAACATAATATTAGAAGTCCTAATCACAGCAATCAGACAAGAAAGAGAAACAAAGGCCTCTAAATTGGAAAGAAAAAAAGTAAAACTGTTATTATTTACAGAAGACATGAACTATATATAGAAAACTCTAAGGATTCCACAAAAAAAAAATATGTTAGAACTGATAAATAAATTCAGTAAAGTTGTATACAAAATTAACATTCAGATATTGATTATATTTCTATACATCAATAATGAACTAACAGAAAGAGAAATTAGGAAAACAATCTCATTTAAAATTGCATCAAAAACAAAAAAATACCTAAAAATAAACTTAACCAAGAAGGTAAAAAACCTCTTCTTAGAAAATTATAAGTCATTGAAGAAGATCAAATAAATGGAAGCATATACTATGTTCATGGATAGGAAAAATTAACAGAGTTAAAATGTCCATACTATCCAAAGCAATCTATAGATTCAATGCAATCTCCATCAAAATACCAATGGCATTTCTCGAAGAACAAGAACAAATAATTCTAAAATTTATATGGAATCATAAACGACCTTGAATAGCCATGGCAATCTTGAGAAAGAACAAAGTTAGAGGTATCACACTACCTCATATCAAACTATACTACAAATCTACAGAAATCAATACCGTGTACTGGCATAAAAACAGGACACATAGATCAATGGAACAGAATAGAGAGCTCAGAAGTAAATGCACAACTATATGGTTATTTAATCTATAATAAAGAAGGCAAGAATATACAATGGGGTAAAAACAGTGTCTTTAACAAATGGTATTGGAAAAATTGCATGGACATATGAAAAAAAAAAAGAAAGAAACAGAATCATCTTGAATGTAAGACCTGATACCACAAAACTTTTAGAAGAAAATATAGGCAGTAAACTCCTGACATTGCTCTTGTAATATTGTTTCCTGATATACTCTCCCTTGGCAAGGAAAACAAACAAAAAAAATAAACAAGTGGGACTACAGGAAACTAAAAAGTTTTTGCACAGCAAAAGAAACCATCAACAAAACGAAAAGACAACATACTGAATGGGAAAAGATATTTGCCTATGATACATCTGATAAGGGGTTAATATCCAAAATTTATAGAAAACTCATGCAATCAATACTAAAACAAACAAACAAATAATCCAATCAAAAACTGAGCAAAGGACCTAATAAGCATTTCTCCAAAGAGGACATGTAGATGGCAATAGACATATGAAAAGATGCTCAAGATCACTAATCAGAGAAATGCAAATTAAAACCACAATGAGATATCACCTCACACCTGTCAGAATGGCTATTATCAATAAATTTTTAAAAACAAGTGTTGGCAAGAGATTGAGAAAAGGGAACCCTCGTGCATTGTTGTTGAGATGGCAAATTGGTACAGCCACTATGGAAAACAGTATGGAGGTTCCTCAAAAAAATTAAAAATAGAACTACCTTATGACCCAGCAATTCTACTACTGGGTATTTATCTGAAGAAATCCAAAATACCAATTCAGAAAGATATATGCACCCCTATGTTCATTGTAGCATTGTTTACAATAGCCAAGATATGGAAGCAACCTAAGTGCCCATCAATACACAGTTAAATAAAGAAGAGGTTCCTATATATATAATGGAACATTACTCGGTCATTAAAAAAAATGAAATTTTACCATTTGCAATGACATGATTGGACATAGAGGGTATTATGCTAAATGAAATCAGTCAGACAGAGAAAGACAAATACTATATGATTTCACTTATATGTGGAATCTAAGGAACAAAATGTATAATATATATATATGTATATATATACATAAATATATATACATAAATATATATAATATAAATATACATAAATATATATACATAAATATACATAATATAAATATACATAAATATATACATAAATACATAAATATATATATATATATATATAAAATATTGTAATAACTATGTTTAGTGCCAGGTGGGTACTAGACTAATCGGGGAATTACTTTGTAAAATATATAAAGTTTATATATTTATATATGTAGAGCCACTATACTCTAGCCTGATATAAAATAATATTGAATTAAACTCTAATTAAAAAATAAAAAATTTAAAAATAGTTTTAAAAATTATCTTCTACACAAGTCCTCCCTTAGAAAGCCTCCCTGCACCTTATTGGCACCTAGTTTGAATACCACTTGAGTGGTGAAGTGTGGACTCTCAGAGGGCTGAGGAGCGAAGAAAGGGCAGAGGGGGATGAACAATTATGAAGAGCGATTGGGCCGCTGGTTGGAAGGATTTGATGAAATTGAAGTGGAAGCTCATAGTGAAGCGAGAAATGGAAAATGCAGTGAACAAGAACAAGAATAGAAAACAAAATCTGTATGTTGAGAGAACATGAAAGAAAAGGCAAGATGGGAGAGTTTGCATACTGTATGGATGGAGTGGCAGCTAAGTACTGGTACTAGCAGTGTGTTCTGGAAGGTCTGTCTTCTCAGACACCCTCATGATGACCAAGTCTCCTCCTGCTGAAGTCTACCTTGCTCACGACTGTGTACAAGTTCCCATCACGGGCAGGGGGAGGGGAGGGGAGAGGTGCTGAATAAATACATGTTGACTAATTAAATGTATTTGTGAAGTGTGGACTGCAAGGCACTATTCAAACAAAATTTTCGCTACCTATTTGCCTTGCATATCAAGGCCAGAAGTGAAAAGAGTATAGTTATAGTTTTTGTAGCACTATTTCTCAAAATATTTTAATTACATGTACAATGCATAGATACCCCTTTCTGAGCTTTTCTAAAAGACATCTTAACATATAAAAAATAGTTCACTCTGCAATAGTAACCTCCCGGGCCCGCTGCTCGGCCCTCCCGTCCACCTGCAGAGTCTGTGGCAGTCTCATGCTCTGTCACTCTGCTCACAAAACACTCTGCTTGTTTTTACTGTACTGAAAGAATCAAGTTCCAATTCTGTTTTCTTCTTTTCTTGACTCCAGAGCACGTTTCCTCAAGATGCATTTTTTCCCAGGCTCCTGATGGTTGATTCGTTTTCACCTGGACGCAATGCCTACACAGTCAGCACTATGCACACGCAACACTGCTGAGGGGCCCTTCGTAGAAAGCCACAAAATAAAGCAAAAAGTACAGCAGATGTGTTTGGCTCAGAACCATTTTAGTAACAATCTTCCATTTTCTCGCTGATAATCAATTCTGGTATTGTTAAACTATTATACTGCTGGGTTTTAAACTGTTTTTCCATAAGAACAGAGTTTTAGTTATCTGAAGGCTCATCCCTGAATAGATGTTCCCAGCAGTATTTGAGGATTGCACTGAGGAACGGAGAGCAAAGTTATTGCCAGATACTGTACCAGAATATTTAGGGTAGAATTCTGCCTAAATATTTCAGACCTCTTTAGCTCCCACCCCCCATTTTCTTGATAATTGCTCCAAAGTTAGCTTTTCTATTTTAATATCCCAAGTAGCCCTTTCGCTGTTAGGAAATTGTAAACCATGTCAAGGAAAGCATATCTTTGAGAAATACCTACCTAAGTCACACATAATGAACTGCAAAGCTCACAGAGCATTTTAAAATAATGAATGTCCTTTTAAACATCCTTTTCAGAACTGCACATGGACTTCAGCCAGTCACAAGACAGAGATGTGGGGGATGCATTAAACTCCCCATCTGCTCTTTTACATTGCTCATCATCAAGTTATAATCCACGGTAATTCATTTGGCCACACAGGCAAAGCCGATGGGCAAGTGCAGCCCCCAGCAGCTGAGGTGTGTCCCCTGTGAAAGAGGTGTTTGTGGCATTGATATTTTTCTCCTACCTGCACCTCGATGTGACCCACTGCTATTCCATGAACACTTCTACCCACTATTTTTAAAAAATCACACACTAGATTTTTAGAAAATACATAAACTCTTTAGGGATAACTTTAGACTTCTTTCATTAATGCATCTTCTCTCCCTTCGAACACAGCAGCCTATATAAATTCATTCATTCTCGTGTCATCTCATTAACAAAATCACTTTTTCCCCCCTAGGTTGTGTACCATTTACTGATTAGTAAGACATATAGATATTTCCTTTTTCACAAGCCATGAGAGGGCACTGGATCTTGCAGGGGATAAAATAAAGTCCACGGATTCAAAACACAGTTAATGCAGGTATGATTTTTTAACAGAATCTCAGTGTGCAGATGCGATGGCCAGCATCCTCTGCCACTGTAGCCCAGCTCCATCTCCTATAAGAGTAGAAGGGTAATGGAAATTATGCTAGGTCATACTCTGGAGCTGGCAGAAGGCAGATCGTGAAGTGAGAATGTTTGGTGTTGGTCTCCACCTTCTTGTATGGCTGCCATTTGGCACCATTGCCCCCTGGCACTCTTTACACTGGCTGCCACCAGGACCTTCTTTCATGGGAATGTTCCATAAGACAATCCCTTAGAATGTCCCAGAGACTCTCACTGCTATTTCCTACTATCTACTCTCTGCTTTCCCCTCCTGCATGCCCAATTTTTCTGTCCTGTAACTAGCTCGTCCTAAGTACCAGACCTCTAAGAGTTTAAAGTTAAGAACAAATTCATGTGATCTGCTCAAGTGCTAAAGGCTAATGCAGAGAAAAGCATCTTTGAATCTTCTTTCTCCCCCAAAAATAGAGCACATCTTAAACAGAGGCTTCTTATAAATCATCAATTTTCCAGCCAAGAGGAAGGTTCTCCTGCTGGGAATTTGAAGTAAGATAGGAAAAGAAAGGACATTTTTGGAAAGGCAGGTCAGTGACCACTGCAATACACCATCTGACAATTGTTTCCTGAGTCCTGGCCATTTCATCACTGTAACCTTTGGGGCCCTTTGATCTAAAGAACAGGGTCTTATCCTGGTTACCTCAAATAATAGTGAAATTACTATAAGGACATACATCAAAATGGGAGCAACTGGAATTTCTAAAAAAAACTAGAAATGGCCAGGGTTAATCACCTTCATAGAAATAAACATGTAGTTTAGAAATTGGAAAATAGTTTGGAATTCAAGGCATATCTACGGAATGGGTTCATTTGGAGTACACTGGAAAGTCCACCATGAGGACTCAGTTCTTCTTGGCTTCTGCTTCTTTGCTGCTGTCAGCCAACCTCCTCTCCCTCTCCTCTGCATGTATTTTGACTTCTGCTAGCTCATAACTTCTGCTTATTCATAACTTCTGCTCACTCACTACTGCAGCCTACACATAGCTCCTGCTATCTCATAGTCCCCGCATGTGTGTTTTTAGCTTCTGTTCTGGATTCCAATGGACCCACTCAAATATTTCCAGTTTGAATATCATAAGAGAGGTTACCTGGATCAGTTAATTAGCATTCTTCTTCTTGAGGCAGAGCTTTTATACCAGGCCTCAAACAAAGTATTCTTAGTTGCTAAGAATCAATTTGGCTTGTTTAAACAAAAAATGAATTTATTGAAAGAATAATGGATCAGAGAAATGCTCAGAAAACAAACAGCAACAAAGGGAGGCTGAGCAGCCAGAATCACAGCCAAATCATACCTCCAACTCAGCTGAGAGCGGGCCCTAGTGTCACCACTCAACAGTATGAACTATAACCTGTAACTTATACCCAGGCACTAACAGCCAGGTATCGCTGTTTGTCCTCTTGCCTCTGCTGGTCTTGGAAACTGGATGTTGTTTCAGTTTCTGCTACAAAGAGCTCTTCTCTCAGCTCCTCTGTATGACCAAGTTTCAATTCTAGGTCTAAGGGAGGTATATTTTTTGACCAAGGATAGGCCACATGGTCTCACCCTAGCTACAGTGGGGGTTGGGGTACAGACAAAGAGGATGAGAAAGAGTATACATGTGGCCTTTGGGATGTTATCAATGAGAAACAGGCTCTGCCTCCCACCATGTCTCAACCAGTAAAGAATTCCTCCAATATAGTAAAAGGGCTAGATGATGAGCAGCTAAGAAAAAAATGCAGACATCCATGACATAATTTAGGGTGGCTGACCTTGGATTACAAGGCCATCCTGAGCTCATGGGCTCTGCTCAGAAAGGCAGAACATGATGGTGGGGGGTGGCGGGGGGGAACACCTTCACTTGGCAGGGGACTGTGGGCAGAGTGGGCATTTTGATTGGAGTCCCAGACAATCTCCTAAGCAAAAAAAAAAAAAAAAAAAAAAGTACAGAGAATTCTTTCACGTGCACTATTTACTTGAAGCACATAAGGCATGTTTATATGCAAAGTAGATATTTATATGTCTGGATGCCTGGTTGGACTCTAAGTATTTTAGGGCAGACACTTTATCTTCTTTATTTTTATCCCCCTCATGCCTGGGACACTCCTTGGTATATAGCAGATGCTCCAAAAATGTCTGTTGAATTTAGTAGGACTTGTGGTTCAAGAATTTTCCCATAACATTAGAGAACATAAATTACTCTATGTTTTTGAGAAGACCATGAATTGAAAACAAACAAATGAAAAGGACTATTGACGCATCATAAAGAGCGAAAGAAGTAAGAAAGCAAGAAGTTTTATGACATACACTCTTCTCAGAGTTATATCAGTTCCATTATAGAGCACAGGTCACTGGAATTGTGGCAGGTGGGACATGAGAACTGCTTGAAAGAAGAGAAGTTGCAGCCATCAAAATGGGGCAGAACTGAAGGAAATAAGGAAAAGCAGAAGAGAATTAGTCCAGGGAGTAGTGGAAAAAGCAAACAAACAAGCAAATATGTTTTGTGATCATCCAGAAAGAGATTAGAGAATAGGCAAAATAATTCTGAATGTTGCTTTGGTAGCAGCAAAGAAGGAAAGATGGAGGTAATATTTTTAAGCACTTAAACATACAAGATAACTGCTGGGAAGTGTGTGTGTGTGTGTGTGTGTGTGTGTGTGTGTGTGTGTGTGTGTGTGTATTTAACCCTGACAACAATCTAATATTATTTCCATTTTATACTAAGGAAAATGAGGCTCAGAGAGGTTAACTAATTGGCTTCAGTCAAACAGATAATAAGTAACAGAATTAGAATAATGACTCTCCATCTGATTCCAAATCCCACACTTTTTATACAATCTATCTCTCCCTAAGTAAAACAGCGAAGGATCATATTCGCTAGAAGCTAGAAATATGTTCCCAAACTGTGCCTGCAAAATCCCAAGAACTGGAGCAGTACCTGACCTACTTTTGAAGATTTCCTATGGAAGTAAATCTAGATCATTTGTATTTGAAATTGAAATAATAATAATAATAATAATAATAATAATAATAATAAATACAAGAGAAGCTTTGCCTCCTGTATCAGTTTTGTAACAGTTTCCTAGCAGCACTAGGAAATAAGTTCAGGAAATGTAAAGAAAACCCTTACGGATTACTTATTACTTGCTTATTTTATATGGAAATACAACTGATACATAACAAGCCAAGGATTTCATGGACATCAATGCTTACGGTGAGGCTAAGTAAAAATCTAAGGTAAAACATTAGTAAGTACTTAATAGAGCAGGCGGTCGATGGTGTAACAAAACTCACGAAAGCGGCGTGTGAAGGGGTGAAGTACAGGATGCAAGTGCAAATGTGTTGGGAGGGAAGCAGGTGTCTGAATCTCCCTTCTTGACAATTCATCTCATTCCACCTGCATTTTAGATCAGACACAGAAAGATTCACATAGAAAAGATTAAGACACACTCACTACTCCCCTGGCGAAGAAAGGGGGAGAGACAGAGCCTTTGCTCCTTTATCAAGAGGGTCTCGGATTAAGCTAGATGCCGGCTTCTGTCTCCACCTGGAGAACTACTGAACAGGGATGGGCACAAGTAACGCGATTTCAGGAGCTGGGCTCTGGCAGGTGGCACTATCTGTGTGAGTTTAATGGTCACTGAGACTTGGGCAGCATCCTTCTATGTTAATTTTTGTGATTTGCTTTCATGGCCACAGGTGGGCAGTTACAGGATGAAGGTAGCAGGGCAGAGCAGAGGGGCTGGGGAAAAGGAAGCCAGACAAAGAGGGGGGCTCAGCTTTTCGCAGACACATAGGCCAGACAGCCAGCTGGGTTGTCGAATATCAGAATGGAAGAGACTTCTCCTTTTCCAGTTGAAAAACAAGAATACAGACAGAGTCGTTGGGTGAAGGTTACAGGGCTGATTGGTAACCGAAATTAGTCATATCTGAAAGGCTCCCTTTCCAGACTTCTTTGAGGATCTGTGACTGTGTAAACCAATTATTCAGAAGGGAGTTTTGTGATTGTCTGTCTCCCGGACAGTGATAACAACTGAGTTCCTGTTCAACTCACATGATGATCTGGCGCAAGGTTCAGAGGGAAGAGAAGAGAAGCGCTGATAGAGAGATGTCTGCGGCGAAGCTCGTCATACGCTGAGGCGATGCCCCCGCCGCGGCTCAGAGATGGGCTCGCTGTTTGTGGGGGCTGCGCGAGACTCCCAAAAGATGCAAGGGGGGAAGAAACTCAGCAGAAAGAAGATGCTTTCGCCTGCAGAGACAGTTTCCCAGTGAAACTGCACACACACCCAACCCTCCCTCGCTGCACATAAAAGTTAATGGCACCACACCTGCCTCCCAGATGGGGCTCCCTGAGCAAACGCCTCCTCCTGGTCCCCCAGGATTTTTCAGCGCTGCCGCGAGCTCCTCCCTCGCCAGGGCCAGGGGCTGTCCCAGCGCCCGGCTCCCGCCCGAGCGGCGGCCGCGGGGCGGTGAGCCGCGGGCCTGGCTCGCCTCCATTGGCTGTGCAAGCCGGAGGGGCGGAGGGAGGACGCGGGGTCCTAGCGACACGCGGGCCGGGGCTCATTCGCGCTGCGCAGCTGCCCCGGGCACCCCGGCTGCGCGCCCCGCATCACCACAGACCGCGGCTTCGCCGGCGCGCATCGCCGGACCCGCGGTGTCCGCGGAGAGGTCCGCGCGGCCACAGCTGCACCCCGAGCGCTGGAGCGCGGGGAGGTGGGCGCGTCCCCGCTCGCAGGTCAGTGACCGCTCCCGACGCCGCTCGCGAGCCACGGCAGAGGACTGAGGAGCCGGGGAGGCGCGGGGCGCTGGAGGCGTGCTCGCCCCTGCCCGGGGCGTCCTCACTCCCAGCCTGGGGTGGCCTTGGGTCCCAAGGCTCCGCTCCCTCCGGAGCCGCCTCCCAGTCCCTCACGGGCTCCCAGAGGTCTGGCCCCTTCCTGGACACCCTGAATCCACCACTTCGCGGCGGGCCGCGTTGGTACGGCCCCGAGCAGCCTCCGCAGCCTGGCTTTCCCGATTGTCACGGTAACTTCGCGGGGCTGCGCAATGCCCTTGGCCCCGCAATGACCCGCTTCTGTCGCGAACGCGGGGAACCGGGACGATCTGCCCTCGCATCTGCCGCTGCACAGACCGATTCCTCCGTGCAGTGTAGACGTTTTGCAGAAGGCGCTTCTAGGTGCATTCTGTCCCCCCCCCCCCGCCCTTTGTGGTGTGTGCGGTCATGCTTGTGTTTGTTTTACACCTATCTGGCTCTCCGGGGTCCTCGGTCCCTTCCTGGGGACAATGCACGCGCCCACAGCCCGCTTTACCCCTTACGGCGCTCACGCGAGCCTTTTCACCCGTCTTCTGTGGCTCCCAATCTGGGGAAGCCCTGCCTGGCGCCGAACACTGGAGTTCCCCAGCGGCGGTTCCCCGAGTGCCTGGGAACCTGTTGGGGAGCCGCGCTAGCTTCCTTTCCCTCTCCCTGGTCTGAGGAGACGCTGCAATCTTGCGTTTCCCTGTCGAGGAGCGTGGACTGTTGGAGTTCCGACTCAGGAGCGAGGTGTGCAACGTGCGCCCCGAGCTTGCAGAGGACCCGTTCATTCACAGAAACGTCTTGCTGAGGACCAGGTTTGATGCCTGTCCCTGAACGCTTCCGCCACCAGATGCCTGACGCCCGCCCGCCTTGGGGTTTGGTGTCACACGGCAGCGACAGGGTCTCTTTACTGATGTCCTTCATTCCTCTACTCGTTCAATTTCATTCTGAAACGTTCTACTAAAGGAAGTTTTTAGGTGGTTCTTTGTGGCAGGTAAGGGGATCCGATGGCTCTGGACGTGTCAAAGCCATCGCACTTGGTTAGGGCCACACTGCAGGTGCAAACGGACAGCGATTCTGTCCTGGGACCATCCCCAGGGACCACTCCCCAGGATGTTTGACTTCCGGCACTTTGCACTTCAGAGTTTCCGCGCTCATTGTCAGACGACAGCCTATCATCCACAGGAAAAGAGGCAAGCTAAGTGATACCCTTTTCTTCAAAAATTCGCCCCTTAGTGCAGTCTTGCAGCCCAATGCACCCTCCTTAAAAAAGAAAAAATATAATATTTAACTAGCGTAAATTATACAACTAGATTCAGTGTCTTAGCTTATTTGTGATCTAGCACCTATAGATTTTTAAATATATTTTGTAACTAAAATGCTTCATTTTGCTAAGTACAGAAGCATCTTGGCCCCCCCACACACACACACAGGTACTCACTTTATAATCAGCATGCAGTTAATCCCTAATGCAAATGCATTTTTGAAGTGTGTATTAGTGAGACTGCCTTGCACCTGGGTTTCACTGGCACCACTCCCCAGCGCATGTCCTTCTTCCCTTAACATGCTGGACATTGTGAGGACGGAGGACCATCTGCCAACCTCAGAAACATTCTATAAATTCCCCAGAATGGATGGGATATTCTATTTTTGTGTTTGAAATTTATTATTTGTCACAGATATTATTTTTGATTTCCCTACATAAGGCAAAGTGCTTTGAAGAGCTCAAAGCTCCTTCATGACTCTCGTTAAAGAAGACTCACCTAAGGTAACATCACTACGTTCTCCCTGGGGCGCGCTCGTCATTTCAACACATTTTACCGCATGTTGTTGATATGATGCACACAGGCTTGTCAAGGGTTAAGAGATAACTAATGATGTGATGATGTGTGGCATCAAATCAGTCAGGGGGTTATTTGTAGGTTTCTCTAGTTCCTTTTCTTTTTAAATGGAGGCAGATGAAGTGTGACAGCTGATTGGTAAGAATGATTAATCATACTAGTCATTAAGTAAATTTGCAGTCATACATTTATTCTAAGAATGAAAGAACTCATCACAAGCAAAATTCTCTAAATTGGCCTCTTTTCTAGATCAACTTAGCCCATATGATAATATCCATCTCCAGTAGTACACTTCTCCCAGAACTTGTATTTTAATATCTTACTTTTAACTTTGTAGAGTTTCTATAAGCATTTTTATATCAACTTAGCCCATCTGATAATATCCATCTCCAGTAGTACACTTCTCCCAGAACTTGTATTTTAATATCTTACTTTTAACTTTGTAGAGTTTCTATAAGCATTTTTATATATAATTAGTTATTATGGAAAAGCAAAAACTAAAATTATGCCTTATTTTTTGTGTTTTGCTCATCTGGGCTTTGAAAATGGCCATTTAATAACCTGGAGAAATACATTTCCTAAGGGCCCTTGACATCAGGCACTGTGTAGTGTTGAAAAAAAATGTCATTTTCTTCTAATAGATATGTGTGGAGCATATTGTATTATTATATTACTATGTTACTATAAAGTATCACAGGCTTAATTTTTATAGACTTTCATTTTATTCATGGCAGATAAAAATAAAAATAATATTAAAGATTTAAGGTAGTTATTGGAATAAGGAACCCAGCAAAGAAGAAGCCCAGACTAAGTGCATGAGTTGGCAGAATTTCTTAGAGTTAGCAGATGTACCTAGAGAAATCAAGCCAGGGACTTTCGTGCAGAGTCCATGAGACACACATGTGGATCAGCTTTGGATGTAGAACTCAGTAAGTCCACCTGTGAATTCACTGACTATTTTAGGTGCAGAGGAGCAGGCTACTGAGCCACATTCTGGGAGCCCTTCAGTTCTGATTTGGATTTGGGGCATATGTGTTAATGGGATATCGTTCTCAGTCTCATGATACAGAATACCTCCTTCAAGAGCTCCTTATCAATAAAATCCATGCTCATGTTCACAGTTGGAACCAGGAAATAGTTGTTGCTTAGCCAATACTAAGTTTCGGCAAGAACAATAACAAACAAACAAACAAAATGGAGATGCTGAGTAGTTAAGTAATCATACACAATTTAACAGTATCTCTAAGCATGAAATGGCACAATCCAGCCAAAACAGTGCCGATACTTCAAAGCTCTGAATTCACATTAGTAAGAGGATAGACTGTCATTAATATTTTCTGAGTTCCTAACCTCTAGATTTTCATCTATTAAGTTACATTAAGATTTACAGTTTGTATTAAGAGCTTGATTGTTGATGCTAACATTGTTACAATAGAGAAAGGGTCTGAAAATAAGCCTGTAATAGTTGTTGAAAAGAGTAACTTAATGTAACAAACATGAATACAGTTTTTGATAGGAAACAAAAAAATACTGTTTCAAATTTAGAAAGACGGGGAAGATGACTTAAACCACAATTAAAACGCTAAAATCATTCATTCAAGGAACTTTCAACGTATAGATTTGCTCCCTAGGGGAATCCAAAATAGCAGCTTTTCTGACTAATTTGCCACAGTAGTCTGGTACTGGTTAGAAGTGCCAGGCCATCTATCAACTGTTGCCAATTGAACTGGTTTGGTTCTTATTCGCTTGTAATTTCTTTGTGACCAGGATGATCCCAGAGAGAACTACTCTTCTAATTTCTTAACTAGAACATTCACAACATCTGGTAAAATACGACTGGAACACGGAGTGCAATTAAGCCCTACTGGGCAGATTGACTTTCTGGCCTCTGCCTGAGTCTTAAACGTTGAAAGGAAAGGCACATAAGAACCATTTCAAAAGATGTGTTAAGTATATGCAGTACAGAAAAAGGAGGGGGAAGGTAATGAGGAGAAAGAGGAGAAAGACTTCTAAGCTTAAAAACCAGTTACATTTTCACTGCATATGCTACAAATAAATTTTAATTATAATACATGTTCTTCGTATCAAAATTCAAATATAGATATATTTGCTTTTGCATGCCTCTAAAATTGTGTATGCATGCATAATAGTAGTAGCAGTGGTAGTAGTTGTGATTTTACAAAAGAATGGAATCATACAATGCACAATTCTGAAACTTACTTTTTGACTTAGCCATACAAGACTAGCATCTTTCCATGTTAGAAAATATACTATTTTACTACATCAGAATCCTTCTTGTATGCTTCTTTCATCATTTATTTAACCAGTCCTTAACTTACGGACATCTCAGTGGCTCCAACGTTTAGCTATATAATACATTTTTATGCATACATCTTTTAAACTTGTCTGATTTTTTCTCATAGGATAAATTCTCAGAATTTATTATTTACATTGTTAGTCTAATAATGCCATATATTTTGGGGTAAAAAGGGAAGCACTCAATTAATTCATTCAACAAGTAGTAGACATTACTCACATGTTTTGTGTGTGTGTGTCCTTAAAAAAGCTTTTTATTGATGTTTAACATTCATATAGAAAGCTACACAAGTCATAAGTAAATAATTTATGATTTCTGTGTTCAATTTGAACACACCCATGTAAATGGAACCCAGGTCAATAAATATATTATACATACATTTGCCAATACCCTCCTTCGCGCCCCTCATGTGCTTTGGCGACCTGTCATTCTAGCAATTCCTCATGAGAAAGTTCTTGTCAAGCTTGTCGACTTCTGTTTCCGTGAGTCAAATACTGAATTAAGGACACGATGCCTTTAAGATTGATAGTGTAATATGGATAGGCGAGATTTTAGACCTTCAAAAAGACTTCTTGCCAACAAAGCTGTCCTGGTTCAACGAAATGAGTTTCCAAGATCCTTCATTCTGTCCCTTTATCTCTTTATTATCTCTATCAGTTTTGGCCTTAAATCTGTCCATCGGATCCTAGTGACATATATTTTGATTCTTGTGATGAATTAACCTCTGGATAACAAAAGAAACTAAATACTTGTTTTTCATCTGATGTCCTTTTATTGGCTACCCAACTCAGCTCTGAGTAGAGAGTGAATCTGGAGATGGAAAAAGGGTCCTGGGCTTTCAATTTGTGGCTTTCATCATCAGCTATCTCCTTCCTTCATCCTTTATTGGCGGGAATATAAACAATGACCTTCAGATTTCACTTAACTTTTGGAGACCTCAGTTTCCTGATTTTTAAAGACTTCCAGCACCTAAAGTCTATGAACAATGTTTTCTTTTTATTGTTGTTGCTTGTGAGGGTTTTTTTTTTGGTATTGTTTAGTTTGTTTTTGTTTTTTTATAGAGGAAAGTCAATATTGCAAGAGACCATAAGGAAAGAAGGAATAAATTAGATACACGATAGATGTTTTAAGTTAGTTCCACAATGAATGACAGGAGAAGATATGTGCTTCTTTTGTGCCCATGTGTTTTCATTCCTTTTATTTCTCTAAGAAGCCTGAGGTCTGGATTAGTCTCTTAGCACAATACTACTTAGGATGTCACTGCTCACATCATTATGACTGTGATCCAGGTAAAATGCTACTCAGAGTATGCTCCCTGCTCAAGTGCCAGCCCTTGAATTGTTAATTACTCATTCACCATGAGATATGGAACTCGAGCCAGAGTACATATTAAATAAGGTACTAAGCACACTTTAGTTTAGTTCTCTTTTGTAGCAAGACCTTGATGAAGAAGGAAGCAGTGCTTTGAAAATTCCTTATCACAAAGACTCATAAGCCACATATTCTTGAGGAATCCAAGTGGCCACTTTAGGAGCATTGATCTCTAATGTGGGATTTTGTAGTTAAATTGAAATTTTTATAAAAATATAAACATTTCTCTTCCTATGCTAATTTTCCATTGGATTTTTTTTATTTTGTTTTGTTTTTGTTTGTAGGGGAGGGTGGTTTTAACCTTGAGATAGAATGACTAACAGAGTACTATGGCATGTGATAGTCCTGGATGTAGTAAATTACCTTTTCCTACAATAATCAGAAAGCGGGTATTGTCCTTTTATCTCCACAGATGAGCACAGTGGCAAGGGTTGTGATTATAAGGAACTCAGTAATTTGCAAATGATGGGATTATCATGGAGTTTAACTTAAAGAACACTTTAAATTAAGCACTTTAAATTAAAAATGCAGCTGCTTCACATTCATTCAGATCTTCAATCACTCACTAGAGTAAATTCTTTTGATTTTTAATGTGCTTTTCAAAATACATTTGTTACAACCCCCTAGCTATGTTCACAGTAATGAATTTCAGTATTCATAGCATATTTCTCTGTCCTTTCCTCAGTTATCCCAGTGGACACTTAACTAAATAAAATCTTTGTCGAATATTGTTGAAAGACACAACTGCTTGTTATAAAGTATGTTCAGAGTTTGCTCTGGAACCTGCAACTATTAATTTTGTTGCCATAACTTAAATATAAAACTTAGGAAGAGTGCCTCATTATTCTTTACTATTGAATACTTATCCTTTGAGTAATCGATATAATTTTTAAAATTATTTATTCATTCAATAAATATGTTCATGCATATAAAAACAGAACAGATATGAACTACCTCTCCAAGCTTCATGTTTCTTCATTCCTTTTAGTCTTTTATTCATGTGACCACTCAGCAAATACTTATTGAGCATCTTTGTGCCAGATACTATCCTGGTTCATGGATATAAAGATAAGTGAAACATGAGTCCTCCATTCTGGACGTTCACAGTCTATCAAAGCTGACCAACAAGTAAACAAGTATAATTAGTATAATAAAATGTGAGAAGTGCTGGTGTAAAAAGGTATAGAAATTATAATGAGAATGCAGAGGAAGAAACCAGAAATTTACATAGAGAAAGTAGGTGGGGATTTATGTTGTAACTAGATGAGAGAGAGGAGGGCAATCATGAGTAGTCTTGAAGAATTAACAAGTTGGATTTGGAGTAGAGTTTGGGAGAAGACATGTAGAAGAAATATAAGGGTTAAACATAAGGAATTTTTAAAACTTCGGGAAACTGAGAACAGTTTGATGTGCCGGGAACACCAATCTTAGGAACAATGAAAAAATGGAGATGAAACACAGCACATGACCAGATAATAAGGAACATATAAGGCAGATAATATATGAAAGGTCTTTTAGATTTCTTACTCAAGATGGTCTTTATGAAAATTATTTGTACGTTAGGCTCATACATATAAGGATGATATTTGATCATCTTCCTTTTCATAGCATATAATCAACAACTATTTGTTGAATCTATAATTAAATACACCAGAGTATATAGTTTTTCTTGACCAAAGGTGATACTACTGTCCTATTACTTGTATAATGAGTTGTTTTTTCCATTTGGGTCATGAGTTAGTCCTAATGTCTTCATTATCTCTCACCTACTCTCACTTGACACCACTTATGCATGTTTAAGTGACAGTCAAGACTGTCTTCATTATGTTCCACCTTGGTAGGGAATATATTTTTGACTAAAAGCTAATTCTCATTTCTTTTTATTTTTTTGATATGGCACTTTTTAAAATTTATTTAACTTTTTTTTCCTAAGGCACTCTTTCCTTTATTTTGAACAATATGTAAACATAAAACATATCATTTGTGCCTTAGTCTTTAAAATTTGACTGTGCTGGAAAATTAGGATGTTCAGTTTTAAAGTAGAAAGAGAGGCTCAATACTGGCTATCATTTGCTTAAGATTCACTAAATACAATATTTTTTTAATTGAAGAAATGATTTAAATCCTCCCTATTTACCTCTCCCCTCCCTCCACCCTCTACCCTATGGTAACCACTAGTCCATTGTCCATGTAATTCTCATACCTTTAAATCTCACTCTTGTGTGAAATTAAAGCAAACCAAAACATCCTGTACAGTTCATTCTCACCAGTGCTGTAAGGGGTTTTAATATATTACATATGCAATTTATGTAATTCTCAGTTATATTTAGAATTTGACTTCTTTACCGTTAATTTCTTGAATATTCATCATAACCTCTGCTGTCATGGTATAGTAAGATCTTATGTCAGTCAGTAGAGTTAGATTATGCTACAATAACAAATAAGCCAGAAATTTCTGTGGTTTAAAACAACAAAAGTTTGTTCATTGTTCACAATAAGTATTAATAAGGCTAACAAAAGTGATGGGACTTACATTGGTTACCCAGGAACCAGGGGGATGGAAGCTGCCCCATACTTACATGGTTCCTGCAGCAGAGCGGAAGGATGAGGTAAATCTCACACCAGGTCTCACATTTTCTACCCAGAAATGACATGTCATTTTTCCCACACTTCACTGGCCAAAATGAATCATATGGCCACCCTAAATGTAGAGGGGGTGGCACCATGCCTGAAGGAGGAAGAAACAGCAGAAACACGTGAACAGCACTAATGACCACAAGTCTGGAAATTATCCCTCTTTTACCCTAAGCCTCCCCAGAGGGAAGGAATATAAGCAACACAGAATTTGGAGACAAAGAAATAATATATTTAAATTCCAGCCCTGCCTCTAACTTGGGCAAGCTTTTAAATTCTGATCTTTAATTTTCTCATCTGTTAAAGACAGGTGAGGGATAATAATAACTACCTTAAAGAGCTCTGAAGATTAGAGAAAATACACAAGTGGCATGCCTGTGCACCCCCACAAGCACACACAAAACGAGTATATGCTTTTATTTAATAAATATGGGCTGCTCTCTTTCACATTGCTGTTGTTTCCCCAAACTGGCTCTCTGGACATTCTTTCTCCTACACAAGCATCCTGAATCTGCCCTCTCCTGCCTATCGTGTTCTGAAGATGTGTTCCCGTTCCACAGGGACTTGGGAATGCTCCCACCACTCTCTTGCCCAACCCTCTACTTCCTGCCGTTCTTTTAGGCTGGTGTTCCTACTACATCCCAGCCGACCCCACTAAAATAAGGAGAACTAAGAGTAGGTACAAGTGTGGTGAGAGACGTGTGAATGCGCATTTCTGACCAAGGACATTTCTACATTTGAATAAAAAACAACAGAGCACACAACATAAAGGGTAAGGTGAAGAGCTTGATCTTGATAAAGGACAAAGTCAAGGCCAGTTAAATCTTGTTTAAAAGATACTCATGATTTCATTGAATGAAACCATATTTACTTATATTTTTAAAAGAACATACAGCTATGTTATATAGGTCACCAGTGCAGTAGTCTGTTTTCTACAAAGAATTCCTCATTGTTTTCCAGTTTTGCCTCCTTGCATTTTTAACACGAAATACATTCAGGGAGAATTTGAGCCTATACTTTATTGTTTTCATCTTGTTTTTAAACAGATTCTGGTCTTGATGTATTATCTAAAATGACAACAAGCTGTCGAGGACTTGATTTCCTCCCACACTTGATAACCTGCCATATCATTTTGTTCCATGTTGCAAGGAACATATACACATTCTCTTTGTGAGCCAGACTTCTGAGTTCACTGCACCACCTGAGACAGACAGAGACAGAGACAGAGAGACAGAGACAGAGAGAGAGAGACAGACAGAGACAGAGAGACAGAGACAGAGAGCACGCATTAAGGCGAACTCTGCTGCTCGGTTCACACCCAGGATGAGCAGGACTGTCAAATCCCCACATGGGAACGTGCTTTCCTGATGAAGGACACAATGCCCTCCTTTCTGTCTCCTGCCCTCCCTTGTGTACCTGGGAATCCTGGTAGGTGAGTAACTTCAGAACCATGCGAGAGCACTTTGTCTCCTTGCAGGACTAATGTTTTACATAACCTCTGTCTAAACCCAACTCAGCTGGTATTCATCATTTCAGGGTATCTACCTATAACTTCAGCCATACAATTGGCGAACACTGGCGAAAAGCACTATTAATATCGATGTTCCCTATTTTTTCCATTTGCAGCTGCATTTTGCAATGACTGTATTCAATTTCTAAACTGTTTATTGGCCTCTATATCAAAAGATACTGACCTTGGACTGTGAGAGTTCCTGTGGTCAGATTTCGCCTCTCCCCACACTGGAGGACTCACCCAGAGTAGGGTGATCAGGGAGGTGGTTGCTACCTTAGGAATTGCAAGGCAAGCGCAATCCTAAATCTGGAGAACTTGCAGTCTGAAGCCTGTTTGACACTTGCTTCCTAAACAGTTTCCCACTGTGTTTAGCTTATTTGCTCCAGTTTTCCTGTAGTCCCTACGTGGAACCTGGACCTCGTTAGCTGTTATGGGCTCTCAGTGTACTTCTCAAGAGTCTACTGCTCCTTAGTCCTCATTAGAAAACTACTCTCTTGAGCCTGAGGGCATTATGCTAAATACAATAAGTCAGACAGACCTCACTTACATGTGGAATTTAAAAAACAACACAACCCATCCCCAAGTCATAGATACAGTGAACAGATTGGTGGTTGCTCGAAAGGGGCGGAGGACGAGGTAGGTGAAGGTGGTCAAAAGGTACAAACTCCCAGTTATGTATAAAATGAATAAGTCATGGGTGTGTAATGTACAGCATTGTAACTACAGTGAATAATAACTGTATCCTATGTTTCAAAGTGGCTAAGAGAGTAGATCTTAAAATTTCTTATCACAAGAAAAAAAATTGTGATTTTGTGGTGATGGATGTTAACTAGAATCACTGTGGTGATCATTTTGCACTATGTACAAATATGAAATCACTATGTTGTATACATGTGTGATACTGTGATTTATAATTAAGTATGTATTTGGTCTTAATCCCTATTTCTGGCACAAAGCTCATAAAACCCTAGGACTGGAAGAAAGCCATAAAGGTGTCTTTTGTTATGTTAATGAGCAATGTTTGGACTGCCCAAGGATAGGGACTGGTTGCCAGGGGAACTAACCATGTGATCAGAGGACTGGGACTTCCATTCACACCTCCTGACCTTCTGGGAGGGCAGAGGGGCTGGAGATTGAATCAGTCCCCAAGGACCAGTGATTTAATCAATCCATCATGCCTATGTAATGCAGCCTCCATGAAAACTCTAAGGGCAGGTTCAGAAAACTTCCAGGTTTGATGACCAGGTGGAGGTGCTGGGAAAGTAGCAGAGTGGCACACCTGGAGAAGGAGTGGAAGGTTCCATGCCCTTTTCCCATGCCTTGCCCTATGCATTTCTTCCATCTAGCTGTTCCTGAGTTATATAATAAACCTGTAATCTAGCAAGTAACATGTTTCTCCTAGTTATGTAAGCTGCTCTAGCAAATTAATTTAACCCAGGGAGGGAGTTTGAGAATCTTTGACTTACAGTCTCTTTATAGGTCAGAAGTACAGGTAACAACGTGGGCTTGCAACCAGGAGCTGAATTTGGGGCTGGCGCGGTGGCGGGGGTGGGAGGGGAGACAATCTTGTAGGATTAAGCCCTTAATCTGTGGAATCTGATGCTCTCTCCATATAGTATCATAATTGAGTTAAATTGTAGGATACCCAGCTGTCCTGAGAATTGCTTGTTGGTGTGGAGAACCACCCCCTAGTATTGAAATTGGCACCTGAACCTGTTTAACCTAAAACTAATATAATGTTACATGTCAATTAAACCTCAACTTAAAGAAAGAAAATGACTTTCTCTTGACTCAAGATGTTTCCAAAGCCCTTTCTTTTGGGTATTTAAATAGTAGGAGTGATGTCCTTGGCTGCCTCTGAAGATGACTGATGATGAAAAAATGAACATCACTGGATTTCATGATGCTAGAGGCCCAGATGGGGATTCAGACCAGTCGGCAGTGGCAGGAGTGAAGTCCTGAATGAGGGCATCAGGCAGCATCTCCCACCACCATGGGTCCAGCTGCCTGGGCGTATTAAACATCCTCTAACTCATTCTCTGATGTTTCACCTCCAGGACCTGTGATTATCAGTGGGCATCATGAGCTGATGGTGGCAGCAACTATTTGTACTTTTCCAACGCCCATTGAAAAATTGGGTTTCTCTCACTGATCTCTTTTGAAGCACCTAACATTTGGGGTTACTGCTTGCATATTTTACCAAGCATATTTTCTAATTTCCTTGGGGATAAATCATTTTTCAACTTGTATGTTGAAAAATTCCAAACCTACTGAAAAGCTGTAAGAATAATCACAATGGACAACTCTATATCCTTTAACTAGACTAACAAATTGTTAATATTTTGACACATTTGCTGTATCATCTTTATGTGTATGGATGTGTGTGCACAGTGGTCGCCCTTATCCACGGGTTCACTTTCTGTGGTTTCGGTTACCCACTATCAACCATGGTCTGAAAATCTTAAATGAAAAATTCCAGAAATAAATAATTTATGAGTGTTAAAGTACACACCAGTCTGAGTAGCATGATGAAATCTCACACCTTCCCTCTTTGTCCCATCTGGAATGTAAATCACCCCCTTTGCCCAGTGTCTCCATGCTGTACATACTCCCTGCCTTTCAGTCACCTAGTAGCTGTCTTGGTTATCACACTGTTTGTGTTTGTTTGTTTGTTTGTTTTGAATTAATTTATTTTTTATGATGACATTGGTTAATGAAATCCAATAAGTTTCAGCCGTACATTTTAATGGTAAGGCATATATATATTTACACTGTGTGTTCACCTCCCATAGTTAAATTTCTTTCTGTCTCCATATATTTGACCCCTTTTATTCTGTCTACATTCCCTTCCCTCTTCCCCCTTCCCCTCTGGTAACCACTAGTCTATTGTTCATGTCCATAAGTCTCTGTTTGTTTGTCCTGTTCACTTGTTGCTTTTAGGTTTATATCCCACATATAAGTGATAGCAGTGCCTGTGTTTAAATCAAGCCCTATTTTACTTAACAATGGCCCAAAAGTGCAAGAGTAGTGATACTGTTAATTCAAATATGCCAAAGAGAAGCTATAAAGTATTTCCTTTAAGCCAAAGGTATGTGTGTATAGGAAAAACTGTCATATATATAGAGTTTGCTACTATCTATACTTTCAGGCATCCACTGGAAGTCTTGGAACATATTGCCTGAGGAGAACGGAGAACTATTTTTTTTTTCTCTTTTGGCCGAACCATTTGAGGGTTTATTGCTGATACTATGACATTTTATGGCTATAAACTCCAACATGCATTTCCTAATAACAAGAATATTCTCCTATACCACACTTAGGAAATTTAATATTGATATAAAGCAATTATCTAATTTACAGTCTATATTCAAATTTTTCCACTTCTGCTAATGTGATTTATAACAAAGCTGGTGTTTTTTTTTCTTTTTCTTTTTCTGATCCAGGGAGCTTGCATTGCACTAGGGGATAAATCTTGAAATCTGCATCCTGCTTTTTATCCTGAGTATTCAGCTGACTACTAAATAATACAAAATGACAAAAACTTGATGTATCCAAAACTTAGCCTGCCTAAACTGCCAGTTACTAAGTATTATTATTTTTAAATACCCATTTTACTGTGGAAAGCATCATCATGCTTTGATTGTCAGCCATAGAGAACCAGAAGAATGAGAGAACTTATTTAGCAAATTCTTATGTATATATTATGTTAAATGTTGGGTTAATATGCAGAAAGGATGGGCAATTTACACACTTTGTAATCAACAAAAGTTATATTTGTACTTGTATTATGAGAGATGATTGTTCATTAATTCAAGTAAATGCTGTGCCTTAATTAAAAATGCCATCATGTAGAAGACTCTGTGAACTTGAGTCCCTGCTGGGAAATGCAAGACTTAAAACCTTTATACAAACTTGTGATATTCCAATCTATTTTTAAGGAATAGGATATAAAACATCTTATTTTAAACAAATATATTGCTATAGTGATCAATAGAGGTAGATATAGTGACTTGTTTAATTAATTTGCTAATAATGTAGTTCTTTTCAGACAACCTAAGTCATTTTTTCAAATTGTACCTGTATATGTGATTTTATGGTTATTAGTCTTTGCAATATTCTTATGTGAAAAAATAGGGAATTGGATGCATTAAATAATTTATATTTCTCTCTTCCCTATGTATCAATTATCAAGATATTTTAAGTAGAAATGAAATTTGGGGTTTAACTTATGAATGAATGAAATATTTTACCCATTCTTGTAAATTGAAATTTATGAGACAGATGAGAATTTCAAGAAAATGTACTTCTTCCCCTTCCCTCCGCAAAAAAGGCATTTATAGAAACATGTATAAACAGAGAGGTCCTCATTAAACACATTAGCTTAGAGGCCTGTGGGAAAAGGAGGAAAATTAATTGAGAAATGGAGAGAAGGAGGGATCAATGATGACAATAACCTATGAACTGAGGAATATATGTATTTAAAAAGGGAGGTAACAGTAGAAACAAACAAGAAAAGAAAGAGTGGCTTTGATAGGGAGCGATACAATCTCACATTTTCCTCTTATTATATTCAGTGGCATCAATGGCCCATGGATACCCACTTCTGAGCAATCTACTTACATTTAGAGAAGCCAAATTTCCAGATTTTTCCATATTCCCTTAGAGCAGTTTTAGAAGCACCCCTGGAGCCCGAGAGAATGGAGTGGAGACACCTTGTTGTCTTCCTGTAAAGGTTTAAAAAAAAATAGACAATAACAAACTTAAGTTTGCAAGAACAAAATCTTTCCAACTATCATACTCTACAAGGAGACCGTTACAAGCATTTGCTGATTGAACAAAAAATATATTACATACAAATTATGTTAACTGTAGAGACAGAATGAGAAACAATAGAGAAGGGGAAAACAGCATTCTACCAAAGCATGGTTTAATGGGAATTATTAAAAACATGGCTAGTCTGATTAAAAATAAGCAAACCTTTTGTATATACTAATCCTATGATGTAACCAATTCAAGGATTAAAAGTATTTTTCTTAATACACTTCTGTGAAAGGTCAAAGCTGAGTGGAGAGAACCGAACCTATAGGCACTCATTAAAAATGCTGTAGCATCTCCAAAGGCCAGTCTTCTTACCCTCTTTCTTCCCACTGATTCGTTTCACACTTGCCTATGATCTTCAAGTCGTTATTTCTCTGCCTTTTTGCCTTTTCTTTAAATCAAGTGTTTAGCCAATGACTTTCTCTCCTCCCTAAAAGTGGCTTTTATTATTTTGCTACTACTTAGCCAGTTGATGCTTTCTTCAACCTTTAAGTTGCTACTTTTCTCATTTTGACTTAGGCTAATTGTGTTAGCCGAGAGAAGTCCGGTCTCTTCTAAATACAGAACAGAGCTCCCCCATCTCCTGCCCCGCACCGTCCCTCTCCCACTTCCTGGATCTTAACACCATTAAAGAATCATGAAAATGCTATTCTTAGAAGTGGTTTTATATTTCACTTTTTTCTCTGGAAAATTATTTACTTAAACTATCTTCTAAGAAAGTATCATTTAAAAATAATTGTTCTTACTAAGCCAGAGATTTGGCCATAAAATTTTTACATAGAATATAAATATAGCAAAAATTTATTAAGAATAATACAGTAGTTTGATTTCTCCAGGAAAACAGTGCCAAATAAATGCAAGAGAACTCATTTCTATAATTACTTTTGAGGCTGTACAAGATAGATGATCAAAACAATTATGTTTATATCCCCTTTTGAAATACTTTCTTGTGTTTTTTTTAACTTCACTGTTCTTCATATATGAAAAACAGTATATTCTGAATATTCTGTGAATTATGCCTTGTGCGGGTGACTAGTTTTTCAAGAATTAGGACAAAAGAATTTGTCTAACATAAAAATGTTCTGAGTATAATTTAATTGCTTTGCTGAGGAAGTTACTTTGCTGGGCTGGAGGCTAATTCAGATAGAAAAAAGTCATCACTGAAGTACAGTGATGGAGAAGATTGAACTGAATCTAAAGCAACCTAATGACCTTCCCTGGAAATTGATTTTAAATTAAATCACTGAGGTCAAGGTGCTACTTTGTCATTTCTTTAATTTTCACCAAAGTACTGTGAAAGTTCTGATTGTATTTTCTGAAGATTTATTTGGTCAGTGGGTAAAGCAGACTGTTAATGTTAATTATTTGCCTTACATCAGATAGTTCAGGTTTATGAATTCCAGTGCATTATTCAGAATCTACATTTTCCCACATTTCTTCTCATAAGTCAATATTTGGTAGCAGATAGACTCGATTTGTTTTCTTGCTTTGTTTATTTTTATTGGGCTGATACACAGTGGGAATCTACTCATTTTCACACAAAATTCTATTCTCTCAAAGCATTGTTTTGATGAGTAAAAGCAGTTCTCAGGCAAATATATGGATGGCTGAATCAACTTTAAATAAGAATAGTGTGTAAGATAAAAAACTTCATTTTCATTATTGCAAGTGTAAAGGTAAATGTTTACAAGTGAAGATTTACATTTAGAGAAGAGTGGGTGGGAAGTATGGATTGTCAGCACCAGGCAAAGAGAAAGCATTGAGAGAGAAGATAAATATGCAAATTGTAAAGAAATGGCTCAGGGTCTTATATAAAACAGGCTATTTTTCTAAATAGAACTAAAAACAGCTTTGCTCAGATGTGAGAAGGTCCCTTCCTGACTCTGGAAATCATAGTTTCTATGTGTTCTACAGAGAAAGATCCAATGTATCATCTAAAACCATAACATTATAATATTAAATTTTATAGTTCAACATTTGTTTACTGAAAAAAAAAACATTTTACCATGTCATGTTAATTCTTTACCAAATTGTTACTAACGGTTCGGGAGGACTACCTTTTGGAGAATGACACAACACAGCAGGGCTTGATGATAAAATGTTGATTCGACATAACAACTAGGGTATTCTTTAATGTCTGCAAGGGAACAAACAAAGCAGCTTGTCCCAGTTTTTCACAACAAAAAAACCTTTCAAATAGTTGTTATTCACATAGAAATGTTTTTGAATATGGGTCAGAAACTCAGAAGTTGCTGTGCTAGATTTGAGGCTGACTGTAGGCTGTTGTGTACACCATTGTACTCATACTGTAGAGGTCCAGGCCAGGTTTCTGCCCACAGGCTGGCCGCAATGGACTAGCGATGCTTACGTGAGAGGATTTAGAGATGAGGGCCTGTCAGCTCTTCTTTCTTTTACAAGTTGTGAGGGTACATGCTAGAGAGTATAATTTTGTCCTTCCAAAACTACTGTTCTCATAATAACCCCACAGGAAGGAGTGCTTGCATTCTTCCAGAGACATGGCAATGAGTGACACAGAACCAGAGATCTCCCAGGTCCTCCTCATCTGTGCTATCCCTTTATCTCCCACCCCCACTGGGCTCATGGCGACAAGTCCATTCTTCCTCACTTCAGTAGATGACTGCCTTTTGTAGATTTCTTCCCTGCACAGTTTTTTTTATTATTGTTATTCCAAGAAGCAAAGGAAAAGCTGGCTAACAATGAACCTAAACATTTCTGCAGATCATTTACAGTATTGTGATCCAGCCATCTTGTTTTCCTTTCTTAAAAATCACTTTCTAAGAATGGGTCCGAATGAAAGTATCACAATCTCCACATGCCTTTAGGTGCCCCTTGAAATGAGAGTGCACTGGCACTTCCCCAAGACGGGTCAAGACTATGCGTTTGAGATGAAGTCTGTTCTTTCAAGAAAAGAAACAGTGTTTGTGGGAAACAGACCGAGAAGCATCATCTTAAAACACACTTGTTTGATTTAATGTCCACGATACCACCTTCAGCTTCATTCACACTGTCACGACACCTAAACACGTACAATTTTGTTCATTCTGAGCATTGTACATGGACTGTCTTACCAGAGAGAAAGATTTACCAATTTTTAAAATTTCAATAAGGAAATGAGGATCAGTGTCATCAAATAAAAATTATCTCTAACAATGCATATACTCTGTCTTTTTGGAGCAGAACAATGAAATGAAATTTGTATGTATGTCATGTTATTAAGAAGTATTCTGGAAATGATATTAAATATAAAATATTGGGGGATATTTAAAGGAGAAGACATTTAATTGTAAAATGTCAAATAAGGACACATGGTTTCATTTATTCATTTCTACCATTCTTCCAAGGCCACGGGGAAGATTAGATGCTTTCCCCAAATCTTAGCTTCATTGCCAGTTAACTATCCCATAGACATCAGGCACACAGTGGGCATTTTGTGTGAAAAAAGGTGATCTACAGGATGTATAAGTATTTTTGGAATATTTATACTGTAAATAGATACCTCTGTTTTAACAAGTGGTCTGGTAGCCTGCTGTGAGCTCTGCTGCTGAATAGCTGATACTCCAGTGACATCATCTGTGCCTCCAGCCTATCCCCAGAAACTGGTACCAATTTGGATATCAAATAGGACTTTAGAAAAATCAGCCACTTGCAGCTGAATCTATGACCTGCACACATTCAAACAGTAAGACTGGCAAGTTCTTCTGGTCTTCTTGGGCACTCAGGGAGAACTCTCTTTCTACCAGTGCTTTACCTGGATGGCCTTTTACAATTTTCTAAGTACAATCATAGAAACATTATCACATCTTAACTCAGGACCTCCTTTAGAGATAGGAAATATGAGTATCATTTTACCAATGGGAAAACTGAAATATCAAACTAAACTTTGCAGAGTAAATGGCAGATAGGAACTGATTAGCCAAGTCTCATAATTTTTCTATTCCTGTCATGGTTGAAAAATTAAGAACACAGTTCAGGCATGTGTTCTAGTCACTTCTCTATCACTCTCTAGCTGTGTATCCCTGAGTAAATCACAACGTTTCTGCAGCTCAGTTTTCTCATCTGCAAAATGGGAATCATTCCTGCCCTACATGCCTGACAAAGTAGTTTGTATGAGAGACACACAAAATGCGTCATCCCTTTTTCTTTTTTCTTTACTTATGCTGGGAAAAGAGGATGCAAAATTCTTACTACCCGAAAGATAGGAAAATTAAGGCCAGACGGTATAAGGGGTGAGGATGTGCAGAAACCTAGTCCTGGCTTGTTCTCTAATTAGGTATTTTACTTTTGTGAAATCTATGAGCTTTCTCAGTTTCCTCAAGTAGATTTAGGAGGTTTTCCCAGACAGCTGGAATATTTCAATTTGGTCCATGAGCGTTCTGCTTACTTTTCTTCCCTATACTTTATGCTGCCTCTTAGATTTTCTTTTCCCTAAAGATGAACATTTACGTGCCATAAAAAGGCAAGCATTGCCAAATCAGTGTAATGCATTTGCAATTCCACTGTGATTCTCTTTCTTTTTAAAGGCTTGTCAGGAGCCCGTAGCAGACTAATGAAATTAAAATCACCATGCAAAGCCTAATGAGGAGTAGGAGTCAAATTATTTTAGGAACTACATACAAGACACTGCCTGTGGCCTACTGAGATCACAAGCCGTGTGACACCTGACAGGGACAGCCCTCTCAGAAGTGTCCCTTCTTTTTCAGATATCATTAGTGACGCTCAGCTCTGGCCACAGCAGCCAATGTCAGCCCATCAAATCTAATTAGATTTGGAGAGCAGAGGGAAAGGCAGTTTTCAAGGTAGAATACAGAGCAGAGTTTAGGAAAAGAGAAAGCCAGGGCATCACCTCATCTGATGCAAACAGATTTGGAAGTTTACAACAAAATGATCTAATGCTAGAAAGAGCTAGAAAGAGCATCTTTACTGGACTTGAAGAAAGAGAGTCATTTACAGGGAGAAATATCCTTAGGCTGCTTCCCTCATCCACATGGGCTGGAGGCCCAGTCAGAAACCAGCTATGATATCTCGAGTCTTGGAGGAGAAGGTGTTGGTGACAAGCTAAACATACACCGAGAGCCTGAGGAGTCATGCTCTGTCCCAATTGCTACCTGCCCGTCTCAGCCCACTTTGCTCCTGGCTGGAAGAATATTGTTCCTTCTGCACACCTCTTACACACACACGCACGCACGCACGCACATACGCACACACACATTTTGACCCAACCTATTATAATTCACTAAGTATTTCCATTACTTCCATACCTATTATCATGATACCTGCATAACACAGTGAGAACATGGAGCAGTTGCCATACATTTTACGGATGAGAAAAGTGAAGCTGAGCAACTGTAGGAAAATTTCCCAACTTCCCAAAGATAAAGGAGAATTTAGACTTCAAACATAAGAGTCTTGTGAGCAAAACTAGTACTCTTTCTACCATCCAGAGGGAATCTAACCTTTGTTCTAAGTTAATCTAAACATTCTTATTTAATGACTAAATTATGCAGAACAAAGAATGTAGGTAGATATAAAAGAAGAATACATAGAAATGGTCCCTGATGTCAAGAAGGCACAATTTTATAAACAAATCAGCAAATTATAAATGTTTGGCAAAAATCAAAGTTCCCACGGTGACCAGGGCATGGAAGCAATCGAAGTGTCCTACAATAGATGATGGGATAAAGAAGCTGTGGTACATATATACAATGGAATATGACTCAGCAATAAGAAGAGATGAAATACTGCCATTTGTGACAACATAGATAGACCTAAAGATAATCGTGCTAAGCAAAATAAGCCAGACAGAAAAAGGTGAAAACCACATGATATCACTTATATGTGATATATAAACCTAAAAGCAACAAACAGGGCAAACAGAAACTCATGGACATGGACAATAGACCAATGGTTACAAAGGGTAGTGGGGGAGGGGGACAGGGAGGTAGATGGGGTAAAAGGGCTCAAATATGTGGAGACAGAAAGAAATCTAACTATGGGAGGTGAATACACAGTGTAAATATATATATGCCTTACCATTAAAATGTACAGCTGAAACTTATATATATGCCTCATTGTTGAATTGTACACCTGAAATTTACTAAATTTTGTTAGCCAATGTCATGATAATAAATAAATAAACAAACAAACAAATAATAGCACATACACTAATATACTGTACATAATACCTGATAATGATGGTAAATGACTATATTACTGGTTTATGTAAAAAAAAAAAAAATCAAAGTTACATGTGCAATGATTCTCCAAAGCAGGATAGAGGAAAGTACTGGTTGGGGATTGTGCTAGTGGGCTGGCTAGAGGGTGCACAAGAATTAATTTTCTGGAGGAGGGAGGTTTGCAGCTAACGTTTTCGGTCCTATTCTCAGAGCATCCACTTGGAGCATCTGTTGAAATCGCAGCAGATGGAGCACATCAGAAATGTATTTTCCTTTTTATCTTTAGTTCTTTGAAGAAACCTGGCACCTAGGGTACTGTGGAGATAAATAAAAGTTCATTTTTGTGTCATCATTTGTAGTGTAAAGACACAAACATTAGTTGTTCCTGAGGCAGTTATTTCATTCTTTTTCCTCCCTTGTGGGTTTTATAATTAAACCTTCTGAAAGGAAGACTAGCAACGAGATTTAAATGTAATATTTTCTGAATAATGCACTCAGTTGTTCTTTTTGTTTTGTTTTGTTTTGTTTTTGTGTTTTGCAGCATCAATGGACACCTAATCCCCAGCTACCTTTGTTTGAAAACCAAGAAGTTTTGTTCTACTGATTTAACCACCTGAATTTTTTGCTGACGTTATACAGGGGGGAAAAATGCTGATTTTGTCCTTTTTTAACCCATGTGTGAAACTTTGACTTGCAATATACTTACTCATTCTCTGACACTCATAAAGATGTCTGAACCTGACTCTGCATCTGTGTTCTCAGGAAATGTGGAGAATGGCACTTTCCTTCAGCTATTTCCCACATCCCTGTCCACATCGGTGGACCCGTCCTCAGGCCACCTGTCAAATGTCTACATCTATGTGTCCATATTCCTCAGCCTTTTAGCGTTTCTACTTCTGCTTTTAATCATTGCCCTCCAGAGGCTCAAAAATATCATCTCCTCCAGTTCCTCCTACCCCGAGTATCCCAGCGACACGGGGAGTTCCTTCACCAATTTGGAAGTCTGCAGTATTTCCTCTCAAAGGTCCA
Organism: Macroglossus sobrinus; assembly: GCA_004027375.1. Taxonomy (NCBI): domain Eukaryota; kingdom Metazoa; phylum Chordata; class Mammalia; order Chiroptera; family Pteropodidae; genus Macroglossus; species Macroglossus sobrinus. The sequence goes on from PVKZ01001859.1 coordinate 273,493, forward strand.
CTTTTTCCAACCTTTCATCATGATGAAAATGGAAGAATCCTTGAATACTGATGCAGCTTAGGTCTTCTCTTATGGGAAATGTCACATGAAGCAGTTGCCTCGTGAGAGAAATGACCTTTTAATTTTTGTCAGCCAGTCGCACCTGTTTCTTCACGATTTCTTTTTCCATTCATGAGGCTTTTTCATTTATGAATGTAGAAGTTGGTGTTGACAGAAATGTGTGCAAACTTCAAGGTATATAATTTCACACAAACCACCTGATGAATCAGGAGCTGGCTTCTTCAAGGTGGATCGGTTCCTTCCAGCCGTTGGACACCCTGAGGGCCTCGCAGTGGGTGCCGTCTGCGGACTCTACATTTCATTTCTCTTACAAAACTGTGAAACCAACTGAGCCAGCAGAAACTGGCAAAATTAAGTCTGAGCTATTTAGAAGTTATTTTCCATATTTAAAAGATAAAGCGGAAACACCAAATTTAAAAAAAGAGTCAATTTAGATTTAATGTATAACATTTCTAAAATTAGAGACAAAAAATATGCTAAATGTTTTATTTAATTTCACATTGAAAAATGAGAATGACATTTCTTGATGAATTAAGTCGTATTTGGAAACATTTTGGAAGAATTTAACTTTTAATTATGATGTACTTTGTAATGTATTTGTTCCTCCTGAGGTTTTGTTCCCACTTATGTTATAATGTTCTAGAGTTGCAGAATTCTTTGTGGTAATTGCTGTTACTATTGCCAAGAGAAGAACCAGAAAAGACACCAGGAAGTTTTTATTTTATACCTATAATTTCCATCAGTGGGAATTAAGTATGTGGAAAATATTCATTTAGTTGTGTTTTATACAATAATAACTCCTGGCAGTCATATATGTTCCTTTATTCAGTTTCACAGTCTTTATCATTTTAGTGCAGAATTATACTAAGGTTCTGAGATGTCAGATGTTTGTTTACTCTCATTAGGTTACAAAACTTAGAGACTACTGTATTTATACGTGAATGTTACATGTTTCTGATAATTGTTGTATGTGAAGATAATACTCTGCATTATGGGTTTGTATGAAAAATGCTACTCAAGCTGTGCAGCTCCTGGGAGCCTGGTGATCCTGGGACCTGCCGAACTGTGGTCAGCCACGCACTCTGACCTGGAGGCACACACGTGGGCACAGGCATGGAGTGTGGAGGAAATCAGGCTATCCCTGGGGGTGGGGGGCGGGGGGTGGGGGAAGCAAACTACAGCTTCGCAAGATAAGAATTTTAATTTGAAAAAGAAATGCCCCCCTCGGCGTAAACACTGAACTCGTTCAGCCTGCGGAAGCATCACATCAGCATAGCCTCGTCTCCTAGCAGCAACCGGGTGGTCCTGATCGCCTGCTGGTCTTTTGGGGTGGAGCTTCACTCGCCATTTGAACTGATGGCCCACTAGCTGGAATGAGGTAAAGAATTCACCATTTTCACAAGGTTTATCTTTGTTACTCTAAAATGCTAGGAGAGAGAGGCCTGGTAATAATGATCAGGTTCCTGTTTCTTAATCCCTGAGTCTCATTTAAATCAAACCACATTGAACTACTTCTATATCTATCAATAATGCCCCCAAATACTATAAACACTTCACACAGTCACTGCCCTAAAATGTATAATTAGTGAAAAATTTACCTCTGCTGCCATTTAAAGCACAGCAGTGTGTTGGAGTGTTATTATGTAGTATAAATGCTGGACTAGAAAAACTGCTATTTTAGGTCATTATCGGCACTCTCTGACGTACGTGTGTGTGTCTGTGTGTACACACAATGCATTCTTGGAATATATATATATACACGTGTATATATTCACAATAACCAATTAAAAGTTGTGTGAAAGCTAACAGGATTACAGAGGCATCTGTATTATCACTTTTGCTCTTTGATTCGTCTTGTGTTATTTTGGTTATTGAGAAAGAAAGGACATGGATAAAGTGATATTTAAAAATAAAGAAATGAGTTTGCTGCACAACAGGACAATCTGAGTATTATCTGTTCTCAGGAAGGACTCTCTAGAGATTCTCTTTCTAGAAGAGATATAAAGCCTTCTGAAAATAAAATTATTTTTAAACATCTGAGACATACCCCTTCCTGCCCCTGCTGTGGTGGTTCTTGCTCTCAAGGTTAAGTTGAATTAGGAGCAACCTTCGAAGATGTAAAATAGGGTATGGGATGACAAACTTGTCAGGATAACAGGTTGTACAACTTGAGATGAGTTCATGTGGTTTAAGAAGTACAGAAAGGTTGTAAGACTGGCTTATAACTGAAGAGCCTGGTTCTCCTCATCTTCAGTGACGTGCTCCACAATCTTCTCTGCTCAGAAGGCCTTTTCCATCACCCTTTTTCTGCACATTCTCTCTGAGGCGAAACCAGTAATGTGTGGCCCAAGTATTAGCCTCCCCCCTGTTAGAATCATCTCTCTCTGTGGGGTAGTGAGTCCCACACTTCCCTGGTCAAAAGAATCACCTGGATTCTTGGGAAATATTCCAGTTCCCAGGCCACCGCTCTGACCTCAGGAATGGAGGACGGGGCGGGGGTCTTACCTCTTGTTCACCGCCTAAATAACTGCCATTTCTCCAAGCTGCGTGTCCCTCCACACACATAGCTCATAGGCTCCCACATCCCAGAACCAACTCGCTTTCCTGCTCAGGTCTCAACTCCAGGCCGCCCGCCTCAGTGGAAAGCTGCTGCCATCACACTGAGCTCAGCAGAGGAGGGATGTGGTGAAGGTCATATCTCTTCGCCCCCACCCCACAATATCACTTTCACAAGATCATGCTCATAGAACAGACTAGGTTGGAGGATCGGGGGTACCTGATGGAATTCATAGAATGAGAGAAAATATTTTACACTGTATACAACTAGACTATTTTCACAATCTAAAGAAAAGCAACAGCACAACTAGAAAAGGAAGCATCGTCAGAAGCAAAACCAGTTTCTACACTTGCTGCCCTGTCTGAGGTCTGCCTTCCCCACAGGGCTCCCATTTCAAACCCATGGCAGGCCCCACTTTCCTTTAGACGATCTGTCCTCTAGGATCTGCCCCCATTGGGGAAACACACAGGGCTCAAGCCTTTCGTACCGCATTTCTCAGAGCCTGAGTTAGGGTAGAATGGCCCAAGTGAGTGTGTGGAAGGGGCGAGTTTGTGGGTGGGGAGGCAGGCAGCTGTGAGAGCCCAGGACCAGCTCTCCCCAGAGCCTCTCCATCTGTGAGAGCCCAGTTGTGCTTCTCTTTCTTCCTTTTCATCCAGTAGGTAGGTGGCTCTCGTGATCCCATGTGTGTGCGCACATACACAGAAACTCATGAGCATACACAAATGAGAACAAAATCAATGTCAAACACAAGCCAAGAACAAAAGTCCTCAATATTCAAAGATAGCGACTCATTTAATTTTCAAAGTCCACTTACTTCCATTTAACCCTGCCTTGATGGCGAGCCAGACACACTGGTTTCCCTTGGTTCACCCTTGTACTTCAAAACCATGCCTAAATATCTACATTTTACAAGAGACAATTCCTAGTAATACTCCTTTTATTGCAGCAGAGTTCACTGACCCCTGTAGTCACATCTGACCATCCAGAGATCCCATCGAAGCCTTGCAAGTGCTGACTGCTTTTCTTCATCTTAGATTGGGTCAGTTCTGAGGTAGGGTGTGTGCCACCCCGAAAACATAAGCAGACTCTACTATCAGCAGGCATTTATTAAATAAGTCCTTTGTCAATAGATAGCAAACAGATATAGTTCTGTTTGAAGCTTACAATCTGATGAAGAAGATACCCATGAAAATCAATGAACAAACAATATGCATGGTTACAACTGCAATAAGCACTTCGAAAAGACTTAAATGGTAAAATAATAGACAACGAAGGAAACTCACTTACAATATGGTGGCCAGAGAGGGCCTTTCTGACATGATCATACATAAGTATTGACACATGTTAAAAAGAGATTCTCTTAACGGGATTAGCATATGCAAAGGTCCTGTGGGAGGACAAGTTTTCACTGTGCTGGCAGCAAAGGTGAAGTTGGAGAGATGGCAGGGGAAGATTACGTGGGCCTGGTATGTTAGAGTCAGAGTTGGGTTTTATTCTGAGTGCCATGGGACTCCATCGAAGAGTTTTAAGCAGAAAAGTTAATCATTGAATTTATGTTTGAGAATGATTACTTACTCTAGCTGCTTTGTGGAAAATAGACTAGAGATGGACAACAAGTTCTATTCAGATCCACCCTGGGTGGAGTAAGGGAGTGGGTGAAGAGTTTTTCTCCCAGCTACAAATATCTATTCATCTTCTAGCCATGGAAACAGTTTTAGCTCCGATGATCATTACCACACAACTGCCTCCCTCCTCCCCTCCTTTCCACCACCCACTCACCTCTCTCTCTCAATCAATCTCTCTCTCTCTCTCTCTCTCTCTCTCTCTCTCTCTCTTTCTCTCCCTCTCCTCTCTCACTTTCTTCTCTCTCCTCTCTCTCTTGCTTTTGTTCTTACTTTCTCTCTCTCTCTCTCTCTCTCTCTCTCTCTCACACACACACACACACACACACATACACGCCCTTCTTAAATTCCCCTTATCTCCTCTCCTTACTTGTCCCCATTTATCCCTTGTTTAAAGTCTTTCCATCATTTTCAGTTCATGCGTTCTTACTCCAGTATTTTTAACATCATGTGTGACTAATGTTCCAATAAAACTCCAATACTGCAGGAGTTATAGCATTTAAAATTTTGCTCTATTTAAATTTCCATTTCCAAGAAGCTATTCTTTATACACTATATGGCTCATTCCTTATGATTCTACCTCTTGAGAATAGTGATGTGTTTGGGAAGTTTCTCTTCAGTTGTCTGCCTACACTGTTTAACTGATTCCACATGCCACAGGACACAGAGTTTGGATTCAGAGAGAGCTTTGCTCAAATCTCCAAGCCTTAAATATTACCTCTCTGACCTTAGGTAACTTTTCTGAACCTCCAGATTGTAGTAATTGAAAGAGAATAGTAACTTCCTTACAGGTTGTGAGGATTATATGAGAAATTGAACATAAACCATCTAACACCATGTTGCTTAACACATGGTGAGTAATATTGTATATGCACATATCAGCAAATGACATTTAGAACTTTTGGCTCCTGAGAGTTCAAGTTTTCCCCTTTTTTTCTGCCTACCATTCCTCGCCCTGCCTTTGTGAACTTTATTTCTCTTCCATTCTATTTCCTTTCACACCCCTAACTTAATCTCTTATTTATTTGGCCCTTACTGTTCTGCTGTAAACTTCTTGCCTATCCCATTCCCAAGAGCTGCAGGTGTTGGTGACAAAGTCAAAGTCAGGTTATCATGCAGGTAATAATGATGAAGAGACAAATCAAGAAGAAAGACAGCCAGTGAGCACTTTCTGACTTATGATGCATACCGAACATGCTGGAGGGTTCTGGGTTACAGTCAAACTTGAAATGAGCCCAAGAAAGTTGGGCTGGGATGAGACGGTGTCTGGAGCAGTCAGACAACATCGAGGCCCCTGTATATTTGCCCAAATCATCCAGAGTTGGCCCAACTGGCCAGCACCTGTGGCCTCCAGTACCTGCTGCTGAGCTGCGCAGAGTACTTTGGGGTCCCAAACCCTCTTTATGTTTTTGGATTTAGAGCAGTCTTTCACTACTCATCCCTAGCACTCAAGAATGTAAACTCACTGAAGGAGTTTTGCACGTTGCTACTTATGCTTCAAAAAAGTAGTTTATAGTTTCTTTACAATAAAATCCACTCAACCCCAAAGCTGTAGCAACTTTGATCATTTAGAAGCAAATTTAAGATCTCCCAGTGACTCATACTTATATTATAAATATCTTTTTTTGCTCTATACACATAAATGCCTGTCCAGAGGACGTTCTAATTAATAAAATGCCAGATTCATTATTATTAGTTATAATAATATAAATATATCTAAATATAAAACATACTACTAGTAATAAAAACAAACTGGTTTAGCTAGACAATTACTCAAGATGGAATAATAATAATGATAAATGATGTTAATTGCCAACACCTCTATAGTTGTTATTGTGTGTCAGGCTCTCTTTTAAGCACTCCATGTACTCTTTCATAGCCCTCCATGAGGCAGGCACTATTATTATTCCCGTTTTACAGATGAGGAGAGCAGGGAAGTTCACAAAGCTAGTGAGTGGCAGAATCAAGACTCCAGCTCTGAAAAATCAGGCTCTAATTTCTACAACTTAACTACTATTCTTTATTCCTTTCTTCCTTTTATTCAAAAATAATCGTTTGTAATAGATACATTTGGGGAAATATTTACTCATAAAGGTAAGTTGAAGAATAAATGTATAACTAAATGTTAAACTTTGTAATATGTTCCAGACCGGTATAATATTCACTTGGCAAAAGTGGAGAAAAGAGCATAGGCTGTCTTTCTCTTACCTAACTGCAGGCATAGGTTCCACACAGCCTCCCTTCTCACTGCCACGCCCAGCCTGAAGCTGCAAACCCTGGGTGGGGTCCTCCTTCTAGGTGTGGACATGGGCACATCCCAGCTCCATGCGTAGCCTGGGAGCATGGGCGACACACGAAAGATGCACACAGTGCCCCTCCATGGGGCACATTCATTAAGATGCAAAGAAGGGCTGTTCATTTGTTTAGCAAATACTTACTGACCACCTACTATGTGTCATTCTGGGATTTAGCAGTAAACAAAACAGATAAAAATCCTTCTAGAAGTTTAGTGAAAGAGATAGGCAATAACAAGATAAATAAGCAAAATATACAGTAGGTTAGACAATTTAAGCACACAAGAAAAAAAGTAAAGTAAGGAAAGAGGATAGAAAAATTAAGTGTGACCAAAAATTTAGACTAGTGGAAAGGGAGACCTTTCTGAGAAGAAGGTATTTGAGTTGCAAAGAGCATCTTTTTGTGCCGTCCTTCCCCAAAATGAAATTTTCCACAAAGGATGATCATATGAAGGTTACAGTGTAAAAGGAGTTATTAAACCTCCATTCTTTCAATCGCCCAGAGTTAGCCGAAATAAAATCACTGATCAAAACACAGGTTTCACAGATTTACCTGGAACAAAAAAGGAACAGAAAAAATAATTCCTCTCCCACAGAACTGATCTCTTCCTCCTCTGTTTTCTACGTACTGAGGTGGTCTGGGCACCCTGCTTACTCACGCAGTGGATACGTGTATGGGAACAAGGGTTGGTGAGTTAAAAATAATATTAACCATTTGCTTTTGCTATCCAATTCCAAATTTGGGGGGGGCGGGGTTTACACTTAATAGAAGTGAATGCATCCTTTGATGTCAACTTACTCTCAGCCAAATGGCTAGAAGTGAGAATATACCGCTAGTAGAACTCACTAGCTGTAAAATTAGCTCTAATGGAGGCAAGAATAAGGTACAGCTGATGCACAAAGAAGCCTCTTCCCAGGTGGATGTTTGAGCCAGCCGTTTGCCATGTGACTGGGCACTGAGAAAGATACTCCAGGAGCAACAGCAGGTCTGGACGTGTGGAGGTCTAAGGGGACTCAGTGTGTGTGAGGAGTCACAGGGGGTTCTGAGTCCCTGACACCTCACACGCGGGTGGGAAGGCTGATCAGCACAGGACCACCTTCCAAAGTGCCGCAGCCCTCCACTCCAGAGACAGCATCTGGTCTCCCAGGGTCCAACCCACGTCTCAGAGCCTGTAGCTCTATACCTCCTGGGACACTTTTATAGGGTGGAAAGAGGGAGCCTGAAATCCAAAACCAAGGACGAGTGGTCTTGCCCGAGGAGGCCGTTCCTCCTCTCTGCCTTACTGCACACACCTCCATCTCCAAGGATCTGAGGGGTGAACTTCCAGCTGATAGCCCCACAACAAAAAAATTGCTCTTAGGGCTGTTCCAGAGATGGGACTTAAACCAGGCCGTGTATGCTCCATTAGGTTTGGGCAGTGTCCTGCAACTGGGGGTGGCTGCTGAGCACTCCTTAGCATGGAAATGACATGATCATATTTTAAAGTTGGAAGAATAATATACACAAAAGTGCTTGCAAACTTTAAAGTCTTCTTTTTTCCAGTTCTTGGCACATGGGGTGGCTAAGTAATGTTTGTATAGTGAGTAAGAGAGTAAAGGATAGACCAGCCATGCAGGAATGAATTTCTTCTACTCCCGGAGGGAGGACGGCGTCAGAACCCCTACACCTGTTAGGGGAACTGATCCACAGTGATTTCACTGGCATCATTTAAGCATTCAATAGAAACAACTGGAATCGAAGACCTCCTCAGGATCTTCCCATTATGGACGCTGTAGCAAATATTTTGCTGAGAAAAGTGAGTGAAAGAAGTCGGACTGGAAGATGTGTAACCACAGCTCACATCATGGAGTTTTTGAACTGAGACATAGTTTCTAAAGGAGGACGTACCCTATGCCATGGGACTGCTCTTGAGGACATGAGGAAAGTCGTAATAAGCCAATGAACCAATAAATTGCTGAACAGGAAGGAGGGTCTTATTCGATTCAGTAATCCTGACACCTTTGACACTTTAAATTTCTCTTTCTGTCAGTGATAGTGCAGCTCTCAATCAGCTATTTCATATAAATACCAAAACGTTTCAAGCTTATTTGTACTCTTTGCTTCAGTGACCCTGCAGACAATGTATCCTACACTCTTTATAGGGCTGAATGACAACCATAGTTCTGCCTGAGTTCTTTTTCCACTTAAGAGGTTTAGCTGCCTACTGGTTTGTGTTTCCTCCAACTTGTGAGAATAATGTGTTCCACCACATCCTCTCTCCCCCTTCCTTCTGATGCCATCCTTCAAGGTTCATTCCTCTTCTCCAGGGATTCCACTGGCTTCTTCAGCTGTTTCCAGGCGTGGGCAGCCCTCTCACTTAGGGACTTGTCAGCGCGGTGCTCAGAATCAGCAACACCTGTGGCTTGTTCTTCTATGTCCTGGGCTCCTTCAAATGGTTCTGACTCATGATCCTAGCAAACTTCAAAAGTTTCTCCATAAAATCTGGTTTTAAATTACATTGCCATGAGAAAATACTGAAGGAGGAAATTGATTTATGAAATTAATATTTATGGTCCAATCATTTGTGACAGAGCTCACTATCTGATAATAAATTTTTACAAAACATTTAGAATGATCAGATTTGCTTTAGTGATGGCGTGCTTTTTCTTACTCTCAGTACTACCTCTATTCCAAAATATAACTAAAATTCAGTCATATTTCATTCTAATCTTGTTATGACTCTTTCTTCCTAAGTTAATGGCACACTTAGTGTCTCAATTTGACACAAAAACTTAGTCAAAGAATGTCATAATGTATGAAGAGTAGCATTTTTATTTTTATTTTTTTAATTAATGAATATAAGTTTTATGGTGACATTGGTTAACGAAAGCCAATAAGTTTACATTATACATTTTACAGCCATCTATATATATATATATATATATATATACATATATATGTATATATATATACATATACATATATATACATATACATATATATATACATATACATATATATACATGTATATATATTGCATTTGTGTATTCACTACCCACAGTTAGATTTCTTTCTGTCAGCACATATTTGACCCCCTTTATCCCATCTACCTCCCCGCTGCCACCCTCTTGTAACCACTCGTCTATTGTCCATATCCATGAGTCAACGGGACAAGTAATAACAAATGTTGAAGAGGATGAAGAGTAAAAGGAACCCTCATAAACTGCTGGTGGGACTGCAAATTGGTACAGCCACTATGGAACACAATATGAAGGTTCCACAAAACACTAAGAATTGATCTACTATATAATCCAGCAATCCCTCTTTTCTACTGGGTATCTACCCCAAAGGCTTGAAAATTCATATCCGAAAAGATATTTCCACACCAATGTTCATTACAGCATTATTCTTAGTGGCCAGGACATGGAAGTGAATAAAGTGTCCTATGATAAATGATTAATAAAGAAGCAGTGGTACATATATACAGTGGAATATTACTCAGCCATAAGAAGAGACGAAATACTGCCATTTGCAACAATATGGATGGATCTCGAGATAATCATGCTAAGTGAAATAAGCCAGACAGAAAAAGGTGAAAACCACATGATATCACTTATATGTAGGATATAAACCTAAAAGCAACAAATGAATAGGACTAAGGTGTTCCTTTCCTTATAATGCACTCTGTTATTCTCTGAATGCAACTCCCTGGTGTGGGGCCCAGGCCTGACTGTGAACCAGGCTCATGACTAGGAATAGGACCCTGGATTTGGGATGTTATTTTAGTATAATAGGGTGCCTGTGTCTAAAATATGTAAACATAATTCAGCGTATTGTATCATGTGTAAGTGGCTGAATGCTATTATTCATGTACTCTGATATATATGGAGCCATGCTGGGGAGCAGAAGTGGAGCAGAAGAGGAGCAGAAGCAGAAGCAGAAGCAGAAGCTCATTCCACTCCCTACAATAGAACTGCACTCCCTGCAATAAAGCTGGTGCCTGCCATTTCATTCTCATGTTGGCCTCTTGTGCATTCTTCCCACTGGGCATCTCACCACTGAAACCTTCCCTTCTCGATCAGCTCAGCACTGACACTTGACGTAATTGGCAGGATGAGGTGTGTACACTACTCAATGCTCGGGACAGTTCCCAGGTGGAAGACACAGAGGTGGAGGACACGTGGCCCCCCTGCCTCCCAGTGGTATCCCATAACTGTGTATCTGGCTACATGGATGCCCCCAGAGGATTGAAATGGAGTGAAGCCACATCAGGGTAATGTCCAGAAAGCCTTGGAGATGTTGGAGCCAAATGTCCCAACTGCTCACTGGCAGCAGCAGGTGGGGTGGCCTGGATATTCCTGGTGATGCTAAGGCAGGGCAGCCTGGAGGTTTAGGACCAGGCTTAGCAGGTGCAACAGCTACAATGCCAGGAAAAAGTGCTGGAAAGGTGGCTGGCAGGGTCCTGCTGCAGGACCCTGAAGGGTCGCTGCCATCATCCCAGTTTGGGATGTGACACCACAATAGGTTCAGCAGGTGATATAGAAGCAGGTTGAAACGGAACAGCCATTGGCCCTTGGGGGACAAGCTGACAGCACCTCCCAGGCAAACAAGCAAATCACCTTGAACCAGTACACCCTCGCAGAACTACAGAACCTGACGAAACAAGTATAGAAGAGAGCAGGGGAGATTGTTCCAGGGTGGCTGCTGCAGATGTAGGATGATGGAGCTGAAGGGACTGGATTATCTTAGAAGAGATGGCTCAGCTGGCCTCTGTATCGGTGATGCAATCCCTCAGGCAGTGCCTCCAGAATGTGGCACCTATGGCCCGGGGTACAGGCAACCACTCCCTCGTTAACTGGCTCATGTCCCCTGCACGGACAGTGTGGGCGGACCCTGTGGAGCTGTCAGAGACAGTGAGCAGATGGACCACGTACTGAGACCTGGTCCAGATAATTCGGAAAATAGGCAGCAGATGATGTTTCGCACCCAGGACACTAGCCCCGAAGAAGAGGCATAAATACAACTCGTATGAAGGACTTGATTTTGACCTCTGGCATGGCCAGTACTTTTGGCACCACGGTGGCGCTGCTGACCCCATATGTGGACAGGCGGATCCACGAGGTGACGTCCGCCATGGCTGGGTTGGGAGATGTGGAAGTGAGATGCAAGGAACGTTCCGCCCAAGTGCGCACCCTACTGCCCACCACACTCCCAGACCGGCCAGTACATGGACGAAGGCCTGGCAGAAAAGCGGGAGCAGAGCAGCACCCAACCTTTTGGTCATGAGAATGAGCTGCAGGCAGATGCGGTTTGACCTCCTCGCAGCAGAGGGTACTGCAGAGAAGATTGAGCAGCCACCTATTGAAGTGCTGCTGGCACTGTGGAATCAGCTGCACCCTCACCAGCCATTCACTCTTATTCCCGGGAAAGCCGCAACTCGTGACATGCGGCTGGCAGATTATCTCCCTGGTTCGGGATTCGGCCAGGGCACCCAGTTGGCGCGGGAGCCGGTGGACCTGAAGCCTCAAGAGCAGAGTAAGGTCTACGCTGCCCCTGCCTGCTGCCCCGCCCAACATCGTGTACATTATGGACTGGTTGTCACCGGAACTTGCACGATATCATTATGTGGTGGACTTGGCAAATGCCTTTTTCTCTAGCCCTGCCCTGTGCCATGGGATCATAGTTCAAGTGTTAGCCACGTGGAAATGACCACCTGCAGTGTGCACTTATATCATTACATCGGTGATATAATGCTAACCTCTGATTCTCTTACAGAACTAGAAGCAGCAGCGACCAGCCTGCCAGAAGCTCTCGCAGACTGGGGTTGGGCAGACAATGAGGACAAGGTCCAAGGACCTGGGTTCTGTGTTAAATTCTTGGGAGTTATCGGGTCATGTAAGACAAAGTAATGCTGGAGGCGGTGATTGATAAGATACAGGCATATCCCCGACCTGAGACTGTGAAGCAGCTCCAAATCTATTAGGGACTGCTGGGGTTTTTGGATACTGTTTATCCTCCATTTGGCCTTCTTGATGTGCCCCCTGCACCATCTGGTGTGATGGGGTGCCCAATGGGATTGGACTCCCAAGACAGAAGAGGCCTTTAAGGCTACAAAGCAAGCTGTAGCACAAGCCCAAACTCTACGTGTAGTAGATCCATCCCTCCCATTCCTGCTTATGGTGCAGGTGGATGATACAGGGTTTAGATGGGGCTTGTGGCAGAAGCATGGTTCCTGGAAGGTACCAATAGGCTTCTTGTACCAACTGTGGAAAAGCGCAGAAGTCAATATTCTCTGATAGGCCTGGAAGTGCAGTATTCACTGATAGAGAAGCAACTGGCTGCCATGTGTGCAGCCCTGTTGGCCAGTGAGGCCATCACTGGCTCTAATCCTATAACCATGCAGTCCACATACTCTGTGAAGGGGTGGCTACGGTCTTAGGGAAGACTCCCTGTACGGGAATTGCACAGACCCCCATACTGTCCAAGTGGAGGGATGTACCTGGAGCAGTGGGCACCGTTCTTTGCAAGCCCCTGTCAGGTCAACTGCACCCCCTATTGGGACCAGTGAAGTTCTAATCAGAGCTCTTAACAGAGCCTGCTGAGATGGGAGACACTGAGTCCCTTTGTAGAGGGTCGGACTTCCATTCCTGAGGATACAGACAGCTTGTACCATGGAACAGGTAGTGAAATGATGGGGGCTATCGTTGAATCAGGCACAAGCACAAGCCACCATGTCACAATGCCCCTGGCCGAGCAGCACCCAGAGAGATGGTGGATAAAGAGAACCCTGGAGGCGATGCCCTGCAGGGCTAAGTCACTCCTGTAATGGCAAGTGGATTGTGGGCCCAAGGTAGAGCCCTCTGGGCTAGATCATATGCCATGACCCTATAGGGGTGGAGTGTGGGTCCCAGGCCTGGCTGGTCCCAGGTCTGGCTGTGATCCAGGTTCACGGCTAGCAATAGGACCCTGGATTTAGAATGTTACATAAGTGTAATAGAGGGCCTTCACCTAAAATATGTAAACATAATTCAGCTTATTGTATCACTCATGTGTGGCTGAATGCCACACATCATTGTACTCCGATATGTGTAGAGCAATGGGGTCCCCTGGGGAGCAAGAGGGGAGCACAAGAAGAGCAGAAGTAGAGCAGAAGCAGAAGCGTGCTCCCCATAATAGAACTGAACTTCCTGCAACAGAAGTGCACTCCCCACAATAAAGTTGGTGAATGCCATTATATTCTCATGTCAGCCTCTTGTGCATTTTTCCAACTGGGCATCTCACCCTTGAAACCTTCCCTTCTCAATCAGCTTGGCACTGACACCTGATTCCAACTTAGGTTGGAAGAGAGAGAGAGCTAGTAGGGAGGATGTCAAGGCCTTGGGAACAGGGCTTAGGAAGTAAGGAGAGGCCAAGGTTTCCAGGAGCAAGCAGAGCAGGTACTGAGGAAAATTATCTTGTCTACAGAGACGGGTCCTTAAGAGGGCACTTGCATGAGCTAATGCAAATTAGCTCCAAAACAGCTTTCACTCTATCTCCTCCCCTTGTCATCTAGATTCTAGGAAAGAACTAACTCTACTTCTCTGCCTCCACTTACTTCTCAACCTACTGCAGACTAGTTTCAGCATGTGCAAACACACGCACACACACACGCACGGACACATGCACACACACACACACACACACACACACACACACACACACACCATTGGCTGAAATCGCTGTGCTCTTTGATGGTCACCACCAACTTCTTTCTCAGTAAATGCAATGAACAGGTCTCATCACTTTCCTCACCTGAACTTCATGCAGCATTTGACACACTGGTAAACATCTTCTCCTCCAAATTTTCTTCCTCTTGTTTTTAAGGCCCCATCCCCCAGCTTTCTTCTATTCACTGCTCTCCTACCCCTTTCTCTGCATTTCTTCTTTGTTCTTCTTTTAAATGTTAGTGTTATTCAGATATTTGTTACTGGTCTTCTTTTCTTTTTATTCCACACAATCCCATACACTCCCGCTCAGTCATTACCATCTCCACGCTGATGACTCTCAGATGACTTACAATCCAACTACTTCCTGCTCCAATCTCAGCACACCAGAATCAAAATTCCCCATCTTCCCCCAACTGGCTCCCTCTCTTGTATTGATAGTGCTTGACTCCTCCTACTGCCTACCCTATGTTCAAACAGCCACAAAATCCTGACCGTCAGATCTCCAAAGATCTCTTAAATTTGCCCATCTTTCTCTCTAATGTTTCAGGCCTCCTAACTCCAATTTAACTGGTCTTCCAGCTTCCACTTTCATCCCTCTCCAATCCATTTTCCAATCTGCGGCCAAAGCAATCTTAAGAAAAGACAAATCTGATCAATCACGTCCCTTTCTTCAGTGGCTCTCTACAGAACTCAGAATAAAGATAACATCTCGTCAGTAGTTAGTTACAAAGCTTTCAGGCACTGTTCCTATTCTGTATCTCTTAATGCTAACACAGCCTTCTCTCCCTGCCATCCCACTCAGTCCTGCCCACATTCTCCACCCACCCCAGTGTGGAAGGAAGGATTTGCAGTTTATCTCTCTCTCTCTCTCTCTCTCTCTCTCAATCTCTCTCTCTGTCTCTCTTTGTCATGGAGCAGATGAGAACAGGGACCCACAAAGCCAAATCAGAGAGAATTATGAGCCTTTATTAGCTGGCTGGCGACTGACCCTCTAACACACAGGGTTAGAGGAGATCAGCCCCAAGCTTCCAGAGGAGGCAGCTTATAAAGCTTAACACCATATCATGGTGGTCTTTTGAACAAGCAAGCAAGCAGATTACAGGAAGCAGCAGATTATAGAAAGCAGTTGTTGGCTGCAAACGTCCCACACAAAGGCAAACGTCCCACACAAAGGCAAATGTCCCATACAAAGGCAAATGTCCTCAGGGAACTCCTAGATCAAATAGGGCATAGCAGGCAGTTACCCCATCTGCATCCCAGTGGTGTTCAGCACCCTCCTGGGTGCTGGGAACCTGGAGATATCACTTCTCTGTGACTGATTTACCGGAAAGTTTTACTTCTACATCTCTTCCCCACTCTCTCCTACTCTGCTTCCTCACCACCCCAGATCTTTGCACATGCTGCTCTTTTGGTGTGAAAACACCAGTTCCTCTCCTTATCCCTGATGCCTGGCTAGATCAATGTATTCTTTAGCTTTTCATTTAGATGTCAGTTCCTCCAAGGGTCCTCACGACCTTCCCAGGCCAGGTCAGGTGTCTCCTATGGGTTTCATACCACTCCCTGTTGGTGTAATGCACAGCATTCATCATTGTGTTAATTCATCTGTCTTCCCTCAGATGTAATATTCTGAGCTCCTTGACAGCAAGGCTGCAAGTTATCCTCACAACCCAGAGCCCAGCACATAAGGTATCCCCAATAAAAAAATTTCACAAATGAATGATTGATAATCTAAGAAAAATAAAATGGTTTTCCTTATGCGCATCAATATTCCCATACAAAACTCATTTAGAGTAATGAACCAAATAAAAATCACTTTTAAATTTTCATTTATAAATGATACGATACCTGGTAAACCATGTGAAAACAGGGGAAAAGGATGTTAGTTTAATAGTTTTTCCAAGTCATTTAACTGCATGAAACTAAGTATAGGCTCTTTTAGTTTTTGCACTTTCAGATTTATATGCTGCCCACGGCTTTGGACCTGTTCCTTTATGCTTCTTTTGAGGGTAGAGAAGTATGACGCTATCCACTCCACATCCTTGCTATGGGCTGTGTGTGCCCCCAGCTATCACTAATGCTCCTTTGAACCCATTTTCTCTTAGTCAAAGGAAGCTCTGTGACTCAGCAGCTTGCAAACTGCCTTCTTAAAAGAGCAGACCTTTTTGCTCAAAGCAGACTGAATGCAATTAGCCGCTACACACCACACAACAATTAAATTTAAAAAAAAGTTAAACAGATCTCTGCATAGTCAGAAGGTGCTTACTTATAAGCTGCAGGTATTAGAGTTGTTTTTCTTTAGGGAGAGACCACAGTTCAGCCATGCTTGGCCACAATGTCATAGTGAATGTTAAGCTACAACAAATAATTCCTCACAAAAGAAGTGTTCTACTAGTACTCAGTGCTTGGATACCTCCCCACCCCTCTGACCCACCGTCATGGGATAAAGATGGTATTTTATCAAAAATAATTTATACCTTGGCATCTGATGTAATGCAAATTTGATGAAAATATGAGGCTCCATTAAAATTAAGGGCATGAAAGCCCTTAATTTTGTAGGCTGCTGATTGTGTTCTGAATACATTAATAAAGGTTTAGGATGGTTTGTGAAAACACACCCAATGTAAAACCCTTAATGAATATTTCCTGTAATAGCTGTATAGAGTTTATCTTAAATTTGTAATTCTTTGTACTTCCTGATGCTATGAATACAGAAACCTGAAAGGTTGGCAGCATCAAATGAAGATTGAGAGGGTCTGCATATTTTAGGTCCCCAGTATATAGGTTCTGTGATTCGCTAAACAATTATTCTGCATAGAAAATGAGGAAGACACAGACCTTGTTGTCAGGTTGCTCACAGTTTGGTGGAGGAGAAGAAAAGGAGAAGGAAAAATGAAAAAGAAGAAACAAACACATACAGAGTGTCTGCTATGTGTCAGGCATGACGTAAAATGTTATATATAATTTCACTTAATCTTCACGATAACTCCAGGTGATTGGAATTATTAGCTCTGTCTGTCAGAGGAAGAAAGAGAGGTTCAGAGAGATCAATTCCAAAATTATACTGATGGTAATTTGCTGCAAAGCAAAGTGATAAGAGCTAAGAGTCAGAGAAGGAGTAGACCATGTAACTGAGGTGATATCATCAACTGAGATGAGAACTAGAAAGGTGGGAAGTAGGTTTGCATGGTCAGACATAATGAATTCCGAGATCCTGATTGCACTGTCTCTGTAAGTTGTTCCTTTGGGCACTTGGAAAGGGCTGAGGCCTGAATGAAAGCCCTGGGTATTAAGTACAAATCCAGAAGAGAAAAGGATGACGTTTGACGTTTAGGGTAAACCAATAACAGCAATAACAACAACAAAAAATTCACATTAAAGAAGTCCATGAAATGATGAAGAAGGAGCTTTCCAAAAAGCAAGAGAAGGAGCAGGAAAACACAGTATCATGACTAAAGACTGCAAAGAAGAAGCAGGTGTGAGGGAGAACCGCAGTGTCTTTTTGTGTGCGAGGGCTTCAGTCGTGTGGAGCTGAGGAGAAGTCTGGTGGAGTAGAGAGAGAGAGGACAGACCAGAGATGGGACAGTCTTCCCCCACTGAATACCAAATTCCACCCACCATGGCTGGTCCGGGTTTCTCTTTTTACCTCTTTACCTCCAGACCTAGCAGAGGGCTGTGTATAGAGTCTCAGAAATGTTTGTTGAATGACTGAATGAATAGTTTAGTTAATCAACCCTTAAAAGATCCCAGAGAAACATAGCAGAAGTGGTCATAAGAGAAAAGTTCATATCACTATCTCCAAAAAATAAGAATGAGCCCAAATTAACAACTTAATGCTTCATCTTAAAAAACTAAAAAAGAAAGAACAAATGAAGCCGAAATACAGTAGAAGGAAATAATCAAAATTAGATCATAAATAAATAAAATTAAAAACAAAAACAAAAATAAAATAAATAAATGCAACAAAAAGCTGGTTCTTTGAGAAGGTTAATAAAATTGACAAACCCCTGGCTAGAAAAAAAAGGAAGGACACAAATAAAGAATATCAGGGATTAAAAAGGGGAAATTACGACTGACATAGCAGAAATACAAAGGATCATGCAAGAATACTATGAAAAAGTATATAACACCACATATAATAACCTAGAAGAAATAGACCAATACTTAGAAAAATACAATCTTCTTGGACTGAATCAAGATCTGGAAAATTTAAATAGAACATTCAGCAGTATGGAAATTGAAACAATCATTAAAAACCTCCAAAAACGTAAAAGTCCAGGACCAGATGGCTTCACCAGTGAATTATACCAATCATTCAAGAAGATTTAATACCTATTTTTTTTCAAACTTTTCCAAAAAATTGAATAGGAGGCAATACTTCCCAACTTATTTTATGAGGCCAATATTACTGTCATACCAAAACCTGGTAAATATAACACAAAAAAAGATAGCTACAGGCCAGTATCTCTCATGAACACATATGCAAAAATCCTAAATAAGATACTAGTGAATCAAATGCAACAACATATTTAAAAGTTTATACACCACAATCAAGTGTGCTTCATCCCAGGGGCACAGGATGGTTCAACATATGCAAATCAATTAATGTAATACACCACATAAACAAATTAAAAACTAAATATCATATGATCATATCAATAGAAGCAGAAAAAGCCTTCGACAAGGTACAGCATCCATTTATAATCAAAACACTTAAAAACAGTATAGAAAAAAAGTACCTGAACATAATAAAGGCCACATATAACAAACCCTCAGCCAACATTATACTTAATGGTGAAAAACTAAAAACCTTCCCTCTAAGATCAGGAACAAGGCAAGGCAGTACACTGTCCCCACTGTCCCACTGGAGGTCCTAGCAAGTGCAATCAGGCAAGATAAAGATATAAAAGGCATCCAAATAGAAAACAAAGAAGTCAAACTGTCCCTATTTGTGAATGACATGGTTCTCTATATAGAAAACCCTAAAGACTTCATGAAAACACTACTAGAAATAATAAGCAAATACAGTAAAGTCTCTGGATACAAAATCAACATCCACAGTGTTCCTTTACTCTAATAATGAAGTGTCAGAAAAAGAAGTGGAAAAAAATAATTCCTTTGCAATTGCAACAAAAAGAATAAAATGCCTAGGAACCAATGTAACAAAACATGTGAAGGACCTATATAAGGAACACTACAAGACCCTATTAAAAGAAATCGAAGAAGATACAAAGAAATTGAAAGATATTTTGTGTTCTTGGATTGGAAGAATCAAAGTAGTTAAAATGTCCATATTACCTAAAACATTGTATAGATTGAATGCAATCCCCATCACAATCCCACTGGTATTTAAAAAAAAAAAAAATAGAACAAAAAATCATCAGATTTGTATGGAAGCACAAAAGACCCCGAATTGCCAAAGCCATCCTGAGAAATAGAATGAAGCTGGAAGTGTCAGTCTGCCCAACTTCAAATCATACTACAAAGGAACAATAATAAAACTCATATCCAAAAAGATATTTTCACACCAATGTTCATAGCAGCATTATTCACAGTGGCCAGGACATGGAAGCAACCAAAGTGCCCTACAATAGGTGATTGGATAAATGGAATATTATTCAGCAATGGAATATTACTCAGCCATAAGAAGAGATGAAATACTGCCATTTGTGGCAACATGGATGGACCTCGAGATGATAATGCTAAGTGAAATAAGCCAGACAGAAAAAGTAGAAAATCACACAATATCACTTATATGTGGAATATAAACCTAAAAGCAACAAATGAGCAGGTAAAACAAACAGAGACTCATGGACATGGACTATAGACTAGTGGTTACCATAGGACTATAGAATAGTGGTTATTAGTGGAGTGGGGGAGTAGGGGAGGCAAGTGGGGTTAAGGGGGTCAAATATGGGGCGTAGGGGCAGAGGAGGTGGGTAAAGGGGATCAAATATATGGTAGCTGGAGGAAACTGGACTTTGCGTGGTAATCACACAATAGAATATATAGATGTCAAATAATAATGTATACCTGAAAATTATATAATTGTATGAACCAATGTTACACCAATAAACTTAATTTTAAAAATAAAGAATAAAAAAATAATTAATCAATTTTTTTTTTTTAAAAAAAGGACCCCAGAGAAGGTGGGAGGAAAGGAGACTCAGAGTGCAGATGATCCAGATCAGCTCTGGATGAGAGAAAGGCCCCCTCTTCCTGTCCAATGGGTCACCAACCCTGAACATGCTGCTCACAGTAGAGGAGCCACTCAAATGTTTGTAGATGAAATGAATGAAATTACATTCAAGGCATTATCAAAATATAGCTCATCAAGTTTCCTTAATTTTACAGTTATAAAATTGTATTTAAAAGATAATGTCTACAAACCTAAGGTGAACTTTGGCCACCAACAATGATTTGTATTAGAAATGCCAGGATGGCCTTCTCTTGACTTTTCTCTGAGAATGGCATGAGTTTTCACTGCTGATAGTTTAACATCATGCCTGGAAAAGGAAGTTGATTACTGAGCATTATAGAAATTAGATTATTTTCCAATGTACTGAAGATGCTGCTACAACATAAGATACATGTATGGATAACTAAAAGGTGTGATACATAAAAATAGGAATTAAATGTGGAAACTTACTCTTCTAACTTGCTATTAATCCAATGAGTGAGTGTAAAGGGCATAGAAGAAAAGAGAGGAAATGTGAGGAAGTTCTTTTTAAAGTATAGTTATACAGGCCTATTATCCTGGCTACATCAAAAAATGTAAATGTGTAGAGAATTTAGATATCGCCCCCAGATAAGAGCAGATTCTGCATGACGCAGCTGTCACAGAAACTCCAGACATCTCATTTCCCTCTGGATTTAAGTTTCCTTCTTCGACTTAGAAAGTCTGCATTTCTACACACATCGGTTTCAATATTCCAGTTGAAATATCACATTGCTGCCTAGGCTTCCACTGATGAGAATGCAAAGCCAGCCATTTTCAAAGGATACATCTGCTCCTATGGGTTATTGAACAGTGGGGAATAGTGACATTTCCCAAATTGTTCAGTGGATATACTTGTTTAGCTATTTTCCTAGATCCCTAATCAGACACTGTTTTTCTCAACTTCACCACCACCACCAGGGTTTTCCTCAAAGAGTGATATTTGTATAATAAGAGGTAATAAAATAATTTCTTTCCCTCCCCATTTTGATTGTCACCCATGACCAACTGGAATTGAACAACTTGGAAAAATGCTGCAATTTCCAAACTTTTCTTTTGTGTCTAATTTATTCTCTACTACACTGCCAGATAAATCGTTCAAACACATACATTACTTACCATTCTAAGGCCTTGTTCAAGAACATGTGATGGTTCCTACTGCCTTTTACCTCATCTTAATCCCTTTGTACAACTTTTAAAACCTTCAGAACTGGGCTTCATTCCCACTTGTTTATACTCTTGTGCTCCAAGGAACCCACCTCTCAGACAGAACCACCTCCTTCCTGTACAGGCTATTCTCACCTTTGCTTCGATGCCGGCCCTGCCCTGTTCCCATTCCCCTACCAGCTGGAATGCCCTCCTTCCCTTTCCCGACTTCTTCTCCATCCCTTCAGGGCCAAGAAGAGCTCTACCCCTTCCAGAGAGTTCTCTAACTCTACCAGTCCCCACTGAGTATTGCCAGTGTTAAAACTAGGTAATATTTTAGAGGGGTAGGGTATCATTAATTTTTCTTTGTTCCTTGTGGCCCTTTAGAAATATGTCTTAAATTTATTTCAGTATTCTCTACATAATCCACGAAAGGGCAAAGCAGGTAGAAGACGTGAATACTGAGCCCTTGATTATAGAGTATGAACCTATCTGTTAGCTTTGAGGCCAAAGTGGTTTATCTCCACTTCAATGTCAGCAACTAAAGAAACAGTAACCTTCTTTCCACAAACCCAGTTCTCACATTACATCTTTAGCAAGTGCAACTCTATAAATGGTTGAGTCAGAAAGAGCTTCTATAACTTCATTCAGTGTTACCCAAAATTTAATGTTTGCCTCTGGCAGGTTTTCACTGCTTTCTCAAGATATGTGCAGTTGGTTTGGAATCCATGAGCTATTTTAAGTGTAATAAGAAGCTAAAAAGAAGAAATGGTGTGGGAGCTATGACTGTGGAAACTTTAAGCTTCAGTCATCCCTAACGCCTTTCTTTCATCTGATAGCCTGGACTAAATTCATGTGTTCACACTGCCTGAAAGCCTTTCCATGACTTCAAAAGTCACCTTTTCAAGACGACATACATTTAGTGCCTGTTTAAATACTTCTGACTCGTTTAAGGAGAGACATGGCTGATGTAGAAAGAAATGGAAGTTGAGATTCTTTAACTATTAAAGTCCTGTTCATTGTATGCTCAAAGAAGACCCAGGCTTTTCGTAGACTCCTCAATCTGTTTCCTCAATCATTTCGAATATTAGAATCAGCTTCCCACTGGATTTTTATTCTAAATGTTAATTATATATTAACAGAAGAACTAGAAATAAATAGCATTTATATTTTTGGTTTTCCGAGATTATTTATGTCTCTGCCTTCAAACTGAAATCATTTCCTTCCTGCCTAATCAGAAGGCTGAATTTAGGTAACAGAGTATAGCTGTGGACCTATGCTAGATTTCAAAAAGAAAAATAATTTCACAGCTGACTATGCATGTCTTTGTTGAATGCTATCCCTGTGCTCCCTGGCAACCACACATTGACCCTTCCAGACCCAGCTCAGACGTTTTTCTTTCTGTGAAGCCAAGCAGTTTGGCATCTCTTCTTCATATTGCATTGCAACAGCACTTCTTTGATTCCTTGAAGTCACAAATATTTATTGAGCACTTATTCTCCATTACTCGGTCTCATACGCCTTTGCCATAACGTACTTTATGGAGTCTCTCACTTTGATTGCCTGTCTTCCTCTCCCACTCAGCTTGCAGAGGGTGAGCAGTATGTCTCACTCATTTCCGTGTCCTTCTGCACAAAGCCTAGCACAGTAGGTACTCAGGGAATGATTTACACCATTAACTACGGGCGGCCTGGTTCCTGTGAGAAGCTGCTTAAGTAACATTACAGATGGGCAAACAATCACCTGGGCTGAGTTTTGAGGTAGAAGAGTTTGTCTGGACATCTAGTCTTGAGTAACTAAGGGAATAGATGGGAAAAGAGGGTTGAAGGCTTGAGAGTTTGAGCCATAAAAAAAAAAAAAATAATGAAATAGCTCCTGAATTTGCCTCCCATTATCTCTCTATTACCAGTGCCTCCAATTTTTTCAGGCATTCCACATTTCTAGCCTGAATTTACTAATGACCTCTAACTTGGTATCCCTAACTGTATTAGGGCTTGTTTCCTCCCTAGTCTAATCCATCTTCAACATGATCGTTAGCCTGATCTTTCTAAAAACAAATCCAATCTTTATTTGTTTAAAATTCTTTTAGCTCTGAAAATCTTTCAGTGATCACACACACACAACTCATTCACACACGTATACAAAACAGCACAAGCACACACACACACATTGCCTTCATTCTGAAATCCAGATTCTTCGTTGTGATGATCCAGCCCTTCCTTCCTTGTCACTGTTACCCCTCCACACACACCCTGCTCTCCATATATCCTAAGCTACTGGGAGTTCCCTGAAAACATTTAATGGGCTAGAGCTCTCTGAAAGAAAGGGTTTATTGAGCCATATGCTAGCCAGAAAGGACCAAGTCCTAGGGCATGAAGTCTAAACCGCCAGCAGCAGCACTACATGGGGAAGACAATATGTCTGTCACCCTGCAGTTAACAGGCATTTAATATACTTCTCATCTCAGATAATATGTTCTTCATTTCTAACTGGTTTCCTTTTATAATTTCTATTTTTATGGTTTTTATCTTTTTATTGAAGTTCTCACTGAATTTATCTACCCTTCCCAAAAGTTCATTAAGCATCCTTGTACCTGGTGTTTTGAACTCTGCATCTGTTAGATTGCTTGACTCTATTATTCCTGGATCTCAGTTCTGTTCTTCCATATGGTTTCTGCTTCTTTGTCTTCCTATTTTGGCTGCCTCTCTGTGTCTGTTTCTATGTAACTCAAGCAAAGCTCTTAAGTCTCCTGGTCTTATTAGTGTGGCTTTGTGTGGTAGGTGTCCAGTGGCACAGTCCTGAGACAGGTTCAGCTGCAGGCCAAATTTAGCCCCAGCCTTTGCCCCTCTGGGGTCACCCATTAAGTTTCAGCAAGCAATCCATAGATGCTATGCCTATAGTTGCCTCAAGAAACCACACCAGAAACCGAGGCTAGCTGCCACCAATGTGAGTCTTGGAGTTGACTTAGCAAGGAGCACCAGACTTGCTGAGGACATAGCTGAATGTGGCTTGTGTGGGGCCACAAGCTGGGGGGTGCAGAGTTTCAGGGAATCCTCTGGGAGGAACATCCTCTGTTATCCAGTTTGATGACAATTCAGCTATAGCAGGCTGACTCCAGGCACTGGGATGGGGGAGAGCTCAACAGAGGAACAAGGGATACCGGCACTTCTGTACAGAGCGAGTTTCCCCTCAGCCCTCACTCTGACAACTCAGTGTTCCCCTGTAAGTCCCTGGTGCCCCCTGCACACAGCTGAACTGGTGCTGGTGCTCAGAGCAAGCAGGTTCATCACCGTGAAAGTCTGCTCATGGACACGGTCCCTTTAAGAGGCATCTGCCACTGCTGCTGCTACCACCTGGGTCCCACTCAGCCACTGAGACCCAGCAGACTCACATCCTCATCCCTTCCTACCTTCTGCCATTGCAAGATGCTTTCTTAGATTTCTCCCTAGTTGTATGGCTTGTTCTTCAGATCCCAGGTGATTTTCCTTGCTGTTTGCTCCTTGCTTCTGTCACAAGTTTAATTTGGTTGCCAGAGGGATAAACAGAGCCTCTATCATCTACACCATTTTTTTTACTTACTGTCTCATCCTGGTTATTTTTAAGAGAAAGAAGACTCAGGAAAAGCCTTTAATCTCCGCCCCCCCACACACACACACACAACCCTCCCTAACTGCCTAAAAGAATTTAGATAGAAGACCTGCTCCAGAAAGCAACTATTGTCATAGATAACTATAGCTTAATATAAACTAGCATGTAATAGGCAGGGAGGAACCTAGCAAGGCCCAATTGATCAAAGCCCTTTCTGTGTCCTATTGTTAAAGATGATCCATCAACATTTGCTTTTCTACCTCCATGTGAGTTGCATTCCTGCCCTTTTAAGTCCTAAACCATAACCTCATCCCCTTCTCCTTAGCTCCAGATGACATATACACCTCAACTGCTCAATCTGTCCTAGGGTCTCATATTCGTATGGAACCCCCAAATGTATATACATAATACATTTTTTCATGTTAATCTGTCTCATGTCAATTTGATTATTAGACCAGCCAAAATAATTTAGAAGGGTAGAAGGAAAAATATTTTTTCTCCCCCACACCAGGATGCAGAGTTACATCAAGGAAGTAGATAAAAATGCCATTCTAGACTCCTCCTTTCTCATATTCTTTTTCCAATCAATCACCAAGCTGTCTGTTCATTTCTTAAAAACCTTTCAAATATTTTCTTCTCTTTTCCTGCCATTTCCACTGCTTAATTCATGTCCCTATTATCTCTATCCTGGACTAGTGCAATATTCTAGTTAGTTTTCATGCCACCAGTCTTACTCTTCTCCAGTTGAGATTACTCCTAGTGACATTTCTAAAATTGGTGAATCCCCTTATCTGAGGGATCAAGTCTAGATTCCTTTGGAAAAATAATCAAGCCCTTTATAAGCTGGGCTCTTTCTATCTTTACCTTCTACTCTACTCTACTTCTACCTTACCTCCTACATGCTCTGCCCTCTTGCTATTCCAAACATTGTATTGTGTTTCTGTATCTGTTCTCTTTGCTTGGAATAATCTTCATCCACTTCATATACCTGATAAACTAGCTTAAATGTCACTTCTTCTTTGAAGTCCTCTTTTACCTCAAACTAAAATTTGTTGCTTTTTCCTAGACCTCCCAAAGCACTCATCACTCTGTATACTGTCAGAGCAAGGTTAATCTGTCATTACTTGCTTACATGTCTGTCCTCCTCCAAGAACTATGCCGTATACATCCTTGTTTACCTAGAGCTCATGGAGTCATGTTTGGCATCCAGAAAAGGCATTATAAATATTTTTTTTTTGCTACAATGACTTACACACTAAGATAAAAATACCAAAGTCCTGTTTGTGGAAATTTTTCAATTTTTGAGTGTTTAGAAATCCCATGTGGCATACTTCAAATTCTAAATGACAATTATGGATTCTTAGATTAACCTTGCTCTGTGAGATTTATAATGCGAGTCAATTATTTTTAAGAATTTTCTTGAGTTAAACCTTATATTTTTATACTGAGAACCTTTTTATTAGGCAAACCTTTCTGCCACATTTTTCACCTCTGTATTATGCACAATTTATACAAATTGTAGAGAGCCAAGTTACTTTATAAGTTCAATCACAGAGTAATGGTCTTCATTTAGTGCCTGATTCATTCTACGCAATAATATTAATCCTCTAGCAATTCTGAGCTGTCATTGGTACTGGGTTCGCTGTTATCCTAAAGAGAAAGGTGAGGATTTGAGTATAGGATTTTTATAAGTTATAGGATGGTAGGCTTAGGCATTTTTAAAAGCCTCTAAGCCTATCCTCATAAGCCAATGTTAAGGTGAAAAGTTATTCCTCCCACTCCCACTCTGTCATAAACTATTATGACAAATATTATACTTTGGCAGTTTATGCAACCTTTATTACCTCATCTTCCTGCTTAAAAAGCAAAATGGAAAATAAAACAATGAAAAATGCAATTAGCTGAAAGATAATTTACCAAAAGGAAATTGATAATATTAAGTACACAAAGTAGAATTAGACTGAGTTTATGCTAAGAGTTATCTGTGAATGTAGAGTCAAGGAAAAAGACAAAATTATATTCAGGAGTAAAACAGAGATTACATGTAGAGAAGACAAAATGGGGTGTTTGAGTGAAAGGGCAAAACAAGGGCACTGATGAGCAATGAAGATGGTGGCTTGAATTCACAGAGTAGCTGAGACTTGGCTGTTTGGAAAGTTAAGTTGTGAATATTTCATATACCACTTTCTGTCTGAGCACATTCACTAAAGTTACCACACCAAATTCATCACCATCTATGTTCTCAGAGTAGCATGTTAGTCAGAGTAAGGGCAAGGTTTCTATAGGTTTCTTTAGTAGAACTTTGTGGAACTTCTGTGAGTGTGTTTGAGATGGTCATGCTCTTCCTGGCATGGCCCTGCAGGTTACAGCCAAAGTAGGGGCAGACCTCTATAGAGCTCACCTGGGCCCCAGGGGAGCTACCACAGCTTCACTTCCTTGACTGTTGTTCAGTTCCCAAAGGAACCAATGGTCCAAGGAGGGATTCAGCTGTTCTAAACCTAGCAAGGAAGAACAAAATGCCAGATGGATAGATTTTCTCAGAGGAGGGTAACAGGAAATAGCAAACCTGGTATGAGCCCAGGAGTCCATCCTCTGGTTTGCAGCAGGGCCCAATAACACAAATAGAGACAAGAAAACCACAAGACTTTTGACCAGATCTTATCCACCAGGGCTTACCTTATAGGTACCCTATACTCCAAGTAAACAAGAGCGAGATTTGTTAAAGGCACTAATAAACAAGGCACTATACCAGATGTGACACAAAGAACAACAGAAATACGAAATGCCCAGTGCATCTGAATTCAATGTCAGGGCTCAGGCCCGTTACAGAGACATTTCTTAAGGGCATCTTCACTGGTGGGAGACCTCAAGGTTGAAATGTTCAGTGGAGTATCCCCAGTTACAGTGCCAAAGTTTGAAGCCTTTGACTTCTAACTTTATTCAGGTTCACCCTGGCCATCTATAAAGTTTACATCTTTCAGTGAACATATTCTAATCAGTTTTAAATGGCTTCAGTTACATGTGTGCAAACTCATCATGCCCAGCCTTCACTAGAATATTCCCTTCATGAGTCCCCGACTATAACCTTCTTCCCATTTCTAACTTCTTTCATTTGGTTCTTATGGGACTTTTTTTCTTCCTGAGGTAAAAGGCTATAGAAGAGTAGAACATGTCTAGGATTAGAAAATGTTAGCCCTGGTAAAAATAGCCAAGGTTAGTGAACATTTAAAAGCCAAAAAGTAACTATGGAATGTTATCCCTTTTAAAACCTCATTGTCTAGTTTAAAGCAGAAAAACCATAAGCCTGGGTTAAAATTCCCTTTGTATCATTGTTTCTGGCACTACCAGTCATTGAGAGAGGACCGTGGAGAACTAAATGTTAAATCAAGCTATATTCAAAGTCTGAAATGTGCAGATCAGCTCTATGGCCAAACCATGAAGAAACCTGAAGAACAAAGGAAAATTCCTGCTAGGATCACTAACAATCCATTTACCTGTACTGTGAAGGGAAAATAGGGTCTTTAAGTTGTATGCTATATTCATTCCCTATAGCCAAAACCATGGGGAACCTATGAAACAAAAGTTAGCATGAGTTTCATGCTACACACCCTTATCTTTCACACTGTATTACCCATTCCACCAAAGCAAAACAAGTAAACAAAATCTTTAAACTATAATTCATAGAAACTAAGAATGATATATAAACTGAATTGCCCGAACACTTGGAATCTTAGTCTTTGTCTTTTCTTCTGTTTTTTCTTTTCTCTCTCTCACTGTCTTTTATGTTTCTCTCAGCTCTTTTGTCTCTGATAGTAGACCACACTCTCACTATATAATGTTGTTCTTTCTCTAATAAACTTTCCTTTTGACTCTGACTCTGGCGTGCGCTTGAATTCTCTCTTGTGCTCAGTTTATAATTCCTTCTCTCTCAGTGCAGGACCTGAATCTCCACTTGTGGAGAATTACCCTGTCCTGCATCAAAAGAAGAGAGTGACACAAAATGAGGTTAGAGAGATTGGCACTAGCCAGACCATGTCAATACTTAAGTTTCATTAGGATTTATAGCCTTAGAACTTATTCAAAGTAAAATGAAAATGTATTGACGATATTAAATAGGAATTGTACTTTGGTCAAGAGCAGACATAGAGAGACAAGCTGAGAGGTTATTATAATAGTCCAGACAAGAGATGATAGAGGCCTGGACTTAGATGGAAGCAATGGATAGATGTGAGATATGTTTTAAAGACAGAATTGACAGGACTTGCTGATAAATGCCAAGTGTAAAAGGGAAAAAGGAAACTTCATGGCTATTTATTATCACTCTTGAAACCTTCTCAGAACTCACAGGCCACAAAAGAAAACTCTTATGCATCTATTAAAGGGTTTCTTCTCCATGAGAAAAACCATCTAAAAGATCCATTTAAAGTTTTCAACACAAATTAGGAATTCTTTCTGAGATGGCACAAAATCAAACCAACTTCTTGCCTGAGTGAATCTCATTAATATTGGCAGGAGAAAATGATGCCTTGCTTTGAGATAGTGGGGGATTCTTACTTAACTGCCCAGAGTATCAAAGGGTTTAAGAAACATGTAAAGAAGTACAGTGCAATATGGGTGACTAAACGCAAACTCTGGTTGTAAAACTGGGTGTAATTCCTCTGAGCCAACTCAACATAAAGGATCTAAGTAAACTCTTTAAAGTATAAACAAATTCTAATGACAGTAAGAATGCAGTAGTGGTACTTTGGCACCTCATGATTTTGTCTTGAACACTACCTATCCCTACAGATGGCCTTGGAAAATATTCACAAATAAATATAGATTCTCTTTTCTAACATAATCACTATTAGTAGGACATATTGTGCATCTTCAAAAGTAATCTCGGGAGTGCTTTTTTCTCACTAACTTTTAAAACAATGCTGTTGCTAAATTTGATGAATCAAGAAAAAGTATCCTATTTGGTAACCATTTACAAATAGTGTGCTTTCTTCTCTCAAAATTATTTTAAAAATCTATTTATATACCATAGTTAGGCTTCCACACAAAGAGCTAATTACTTTGGGCTTAGATTCTCAAGAAATTCCTTTGCTATGCTTTAAGCTGAAGAGTGACTGGTTAAGAGATGGCAGGATTTTTTAAAAATTATCACAAATTGTCTTCTTATTTCCAGGCTTCAAAAGTGATCAGGATAAAAAAATTATATCTTGGTTCTTAGTTCAAGAAATGCTGGTGTAACTCACCAATATCACAGTGTCGATTGCAAGTATATACCCATCGTGAATGGAGAGGTGCATGGTAGAGGTACACAAAGAAATTTAAGGAAGAGACTGTGCCTCAAAGAGTTTATAAATGTTTCCTATCAATTCAGGCAATCTAGCACCTTCCTGCCTCTCAGACTTTGCCTTGGCCATTGTTTATATATTCAATAGCTTTCCTAGCCCTCTGACCTGGCAAACTCCAAGCTATCATTAACTCTCAAATACCTCTTTCCCCAAGTGGATGTTGTGGTGGGTACAGTGGTTTATTCCGTGTCTCTCTAAGATCCCTCATTTCTAGTCTGTGTAATTCTGTGCATTCCTTCATTACATCTGTCATAATTGTGATCATACAAATATTTGTGATATTTATTTCTGGCTGATGTTATTTAATGATTTTCTTCACAGCTAGCCAGCAAATTCAATGAGGGCAAATGATCTAGTTCCAGAGAAGATGGAGAAAGCATCCCTGGCTGGAGGTTTAGGATTGGGAGGACATGAGAACACTGGTATGGTTGAACTTGAGGGTCTTCAGGAAAGCAGTGAGATTAAGAAGTAGGTTAGATCTAAGCAAATCTAGGCAATCATAGTCCCATTAAAGGTTTCTGAGCAAAATGATTACATATACAAACATAGTAGTTTGACATCCGAACATGAAATAAAGGATTTAATTCCCATTAATTACCAAAATATTATAGAAGGGTTATTTTAGATAATATCCCTTCAGGTAGATTAAAATATTTGTTGCAACTAAAATAGTTGATTACCATTTAACTAAAGAGATTTATTAAGAAGCAGCAAGAAAATAAGAGATGAATAATTAATGAGCAGAGTGGCTAAGTTTGTAGCCACTGCTAATTAAAGATCATTTAAAAATTAGGATAACAGTGCACTTTGTGAAAATTAATATTTGTGATTTGGTTTACAAAATTATAATTTATGTAAAACTTTTTAGGACCACATCTGTAGTTCCTCCTTATCTGCAGTTTTTTACTTTCCATGGTCACCTCCAGTCAGAAAATATTAAATGGAAAATTTCAGAAATAAACAACTTGTAAGTTTTAAATTGCTTGCTGTAATTGCTTGCTGTTCTGAGTAGCATGATGAAACCTTGTGCTGACAAGCTCCATCCCACTCTTGGAGCAGGACCCAATGATCTCTGTTGACAAACCCTCTCATGATTCTGATGCACTCTCCAATTTAAGAGCCACTGTTATATCTCATTTAACATCCCATCTGTCCTGTGGGTTATAATTAGTTATCACCTCATTTAACAAATGAGAAAATTGTATAATAAAGAGCTATAGAAAAAATAAAGAAAATAAAGAAATAAAGAAACTCCACAGGCCCCAACTACACAGCAAGAAATCAGGCTTTTGGCTCCTTTGTATCTAATCCTGGAGCTGATATTCTTAATCAAATATCAAAACAATAAAAACAAACAAAAGAGGATGAGAAATAAATTGCCATAGATTAGTGGTTGCTAAACTTTTTTGGTCAGAACTGTTTCTTCTATTGACCTAACCAGGGACAAAATGCTCATTAGTGCATTAGCTTATTAGCTTATAATTAATGCTCATTAGCTTATAATGCCACTGCCTTTGAACAGAGGAAGTAACAGGCACCCAACTGATCACGAACTCTAAAGGGACTGAGTCTCTAGAGAGAAGGAAAGCCAAGGACCTTGGTCACGTTTGACTGTGAGGTCAGCACACTGCTGCAAAATGAGTAAAGGGTCTTGCTAATACTGTCTGTCTTTCCCATTTGAAGGTAATGTTAATGACAGGAATTTCTACCTGTGATAGCTTTGGGAAAAAATCTGGTTAAGAAGATGAATGTGCGATGAAAATGCCTTTGTGTTTGCAGTATGGAGGGTATTTGTAGAACCCGAAGCTGTTTGGTAAGCACAGCACAGCTCATTTCTAACCTGACTTGGAATTTTCATAATTTATTCCCAAACATTGGTGATTAAGTGCTTGGTGATGGTGGTGAAAGAAGGGAGGCTGGTCTTTTTTTATCCACATGCACATAAAGCTGAATGGTTATTCTTTTATAAAAGCGAAAATAGGTTATCTTGAACTGTATTAACAAATCTTTATTGTTTTTAATAAGTAATTCTACATTTCAAAAGATAGAAAAGTATTGAGAGTGAATACATACCTCTGTTCATTTGGCATTTGAATAATGCTCTGAAGTAATAGGCAGTCACTCATACAAACAGGTTGAGTCCCAGATGTTTCTACTTGGGATATTTTCCATAAAAATATATAAATATTATTTATTATACATATAGAATGGCCTTGTTTTTTCCTAACTACATCAAGGATTGGTTAAAATGTATACTTTTGAAATCATCCTGCAAAACTTAACCATTATTTATGGTGCTATCTCCATGGAGGAATACAGCTAATGTTAGAAACCTATTTAAACCTACCACGGGCAAAAGGAGAAACTTTCATTACCTTTCCTGACTCTGGAAAACGGATCAGAGGTTTTTCCTTTGGCTCTGATGGAAACACTTTTTTCCTTCCCTTTGACAGCTAGCTAGTTTTACACTCAGAAAGGAATTCACCCCCTAGTGGTGATAACTTATAAACATGAAATACTCATACGTCAGGTGTTTGTGTTACAAGCTGCTTATGTATTCCTTCCCTTCCCCACCTTGCAATTTTTTTTTAAAGACATCTTTATATATTCCAAAACAGCTGGGGCATTAGCCTGCATCAGGCAGACAATTCGCAAGTGTGCTGAATAATATTTAAGGACACCGATTCTTTATTAACGATTGGACAAGAGTGAACAAACTTATTTTCACATGTGCTAACATAGAATTGTAAGTAAAAGTATTTCTTACAATATGAGTGCACCATGATAGGATTTGCTTCGGAGTGGTTCCCAAAAGTATTAATAAATTTCTGACTAATTCATAAGTTGAAATTTCTGAGCCCAGCTTTTCCAAGGAACTGTGCCCCTCCACAGACACACACACTCTTGCCAATCACATTTAATGTTCCACTTACACTGGTCCTCTCGTCATTCCCCAGACACAGTTTTCACTGGTCCCTTCCATTGCCTTTACTTATGGTTTTTCTTTTGTCCTACTACCTAGAAAAGATTCCCTTTTTCTTTCTATGTTGCCTTAAATCTTGTGGTCCAACATTCTTACCCCCGAGCAATTAAAAAAGTCTTTCTTTCTTTCTTTCTTTCTTTCTTTCTTTCTTTCTTTCTTTCTTTCTTTCTTTCTTTCTTTCTTTCTTTCTTTCTTTCTTTCTTTCTTTCTTTCTTTCTTTCTTTCTTTCTTTCTTTCTTT